>OZ005741.1:56960700-57476085 GCA_963930735.1 Dioctria linearis
GTCACGAATCTTTTACACTTCGGGAAACAGATCATTTGAGCATTTTAGACTGCAAAGATCAGAAAAAAACTGCTCTGACCAGCTCGGGCAGTAATCTTGAACAGACCCCTTGTTTGATATTCTTTACATTTCCTTAGAAGACAGAATTTTTGTACCTACCCATATATGTAGGCACTATATTAAAACTGCGAGAGCATAATATCCCTTCTATGGTGCCCTATGCTTACCCTTATTAACTAATTAAATTACAATATCCTAGCCAGATGAGCAAAACCAATGATCATTTGTCCGTAATTAGAATTTTAAAAAATCTTTTTACATTTGAATTTAAATTATTAAAAATTGACAGAAACTTCATTTAAAAAAATCTGATTTACATAATTACGATTTAATTACGAATGAATGATCATTGTTTTAGCCTGTCTGTTAGGGTATAAGATAACTTTGTACAGTCGCCAGTCGTTATCTCTATAAAAATAATAAAACTCACTTTTTTACATTACAGCGTATAGTTTCGTGTACTTGCCGAGTGCGTACCTACTTTTTTTTACTGAGTTACTAAAAAATGACAAAATAAACGCAGATTAGCGCCAATGTTAGAAACTGCCACTGCCCAATACCATCCGCCACCGTCCAATCCTATCTAACTTTCCCTATAAATTCCTAAGATTCCCAGGGGAGCTTTGTGTTTTTAATAGGAATCTTTCTGAATTTAAATATTAATTTTTTTTTCTTTTTTAGTTCGAATTGTTTAAATATGACATGAACGACCTTGGTGTATCCTTTTCGGTCAATACAAATCTGAACGAGTTAAATAACTACAAAATTATGCTACTGAAATCAGAGTTTATGGAAAAGTAAGAATTGAATATAATTTTCAATATAATTAAATAAAAATCTAAAAATTCTAGTGGTTTCTCAAAGAACATGATCATTAACGCTTTAATGTACCTATTCGGGGTGGCTCAATTGAGCTCCATACACATTGGAAATGACAGGAACTTCACTCTACTGGTACACAATACGGAATTTACGAAGGTAAGTGTATTTATGGCATATACTATATATGACAACAACAAAATTAGTCAAATGATTTAGTTGAAGTGTGGTTATAAATACTTTATTGAGCTAATTATAAGAATAGCACGGCACCTACTCTTTTATGTCTGCTAAATAAAATAGAAAAGAAGAAGACAAAAAGCATTTAATATACAGGGAGTCCCAGACTAACATGACTATATTTTGCAAAATGATTCCCCACGTCCAAACAAGTAAAAAATTGTATGGAAGGGGGGGGGGGCAAAATATCACCCTGTCGAGTTACAGGATGATTAGTAAAATATTCTCTTTTTTCACTAAACACCCTATATATTCAAAAGTACACCCTGTAGTCTATTTTAAGACGAAAGCCCAGGTCCTTTCTTGAATTTAACGTAGCATTTGAAGAAATTAAGCATTGGTGTGTCAAAGAGAAATATACTTATTTTTTTCTGAAGGAGAAATCTTTACATTTTTCAATAACCAAGCACGTTGGTTTTTACACACTGGCGAATAAGGGTGCAATGATTCACTGTAGTTTTTTACAACAGATTTCAATAATATAAGGTCTGTTTGAAGAAAGCCCCGGATAAACCTATAGGACTACACCGGGCTAGACTATCTTGTTTTTTTTTTTAAAACCTAGAGCTACCCCGAGCTAACACTAAAAATTTCTTGGGGTAATAGTTTGACATTTGTCACTTGAGAGCTGTCACTTGCAATTTGTTGCTGATTGGAGCATATAAATTACTTCTTGAGAAAAGATAAGCAAAAATTAGAAGAAAAGAAATAGAAAAATAGCTAGGGCACATTTTATTTGTCTTCACCCATTTTATAAATAACTTTTTACAATTAATTATACTCGGGAGAACTGTCAGAGAAATGACATTACAGTAGGTTTACCCCGTGTTTAAAAAACTTGTTCGATGAAGGCAAAAACCCTGGGTAAATATTGGAGGGGAAAATTTACACGGTGTTTTCATCGAACAAACCTATAGACTGCTATCTGCAGGCCTTTCCCATACTAAATTATTAAAGCCAGCATATGCCCCCATCCAGAGGGGTAATACCATATACACACAGCATGATCTAATGAATCATTAGTATTAACTATTCATTAAGATGCTGTGTGTCACATAGTATACGTCATTATGGCTCGAAAGTCAGATCATAATGAAGTACACTAATGAAGTGTTTTCTTCCATCATTATATCTATATTGAGGAAAAATGTGCTAGATTTGGCATATAATATAAATGTGGAGGTCCGCTGCGCATCTGTCGATTTGAAAAATAAGAAGAAGGACTGCAAATAAATGCAAATCACAAACTTATTCTTTTATAATGTTTTTCTCAGTTGTAAATTGTGAAATTGAAAAATAAAATAAATAAAACCAAAGTTTATTCCGTTAACTCAGGGGTCGGCAACCTGCGGCTCGCGAGCCACATCCACATGCGGCTGTTTGGATGTGAAGCTTCGGCTCTTTAGTTCCATACGCAAATATTATTTATTTTATCAAAAAAAAGAAAACATTTAAATATCGTTCTGAATCGATTAACGAGGATTAGGGACCGATTCTATCTCTCAGCCACTTGTACTCAGTGATGCCACTTGGATACGATTGTATCATTTTGGATACATTTTACTTGAAATTCTTGAAATGGATACTTTGATACCTTTTTTTAGAGATGAATACATTTTTTTATTTAAAAATAATTTTTAAGCATATTATTATATTCTCAATTCAATATTTATTAAATGTTCATTTAACTTGAATTTTGAATCCTGAAACACTTTGCGTACAGCAAACAAAAAACGATTCTTCCTTTAATTGATACTTTTTCCAAACATTACTACAAATCGGAAAGCAATTTTTAATGAATGGCGTATGCTTTCTTTTCAAAAATATTTAAATTTTAACGACGATATTGAATTTTTTTGCCAAATTTAAGCATTCAGAAAACATACGAACAATCGCTGCTTGAAGAATTATGTAATTTTGTTCTGCGTATTTGAAGTTTGCCGCATATGTAGTTCAGTTCAGAGCAACCAAATAAAAAATATAAAATGTCTAATAATTTACGTTGACAACCATTGATTCGAAAATCTTAGCGAAAGAGCTTGAATCAGAATATTTTGCTCAACTGGAAAAGAGTTTTTTGGTTTTTTATTAGTTACCTGTTAGTACCCAGAAAAAGGTTATGTTTATTTATTTTGTATTTTAAAACTTATAATGATTGTAAATTCGATACCGTAACTCGAATAGCTGAATCTAAAACTGCAAGGAAAGGGAAACCCAGCCTATGTTTTGGTAGAAGAATTGGTTTGTTTTGAAGAAAAATTAATTCTTTTTGCAGAAGATATTCAGAGCGGTAAATTACTTCATTTTCAATTTCTAAAGCAATATCGCGATAAAACCAGTACAACTGTTGACACGAGTTACTTCAGCACAGTTATAAAAAAAATTAAAAATGAATTTGCTGACAGATTTGAGCAATTCAAAACCAACAAAACCGCTCTAGCATTCATAGTAAATCCTCTCAACACAAATAGTAACGAAATCCATATTGAGCCATTTGGAATTGATACTGGATCTAGAAATGGAATTGATCCATTTAAAAAGTAAAGCTTTGTGGAGTGGAAAATTTACAGAGTTGATAAGCAAGTTGGAAGAGTTGGAGGTCCAAAAATGTATGTACGCAGCACAACAAAAGTGGACAGCTTTAAAAGAAATGTCGCGAGTTGAGGCGAGTTCGACGCATGGAATAGTCTTCCAGATTGCTACAGTGATCGACATATTCGCGCGAGCAAGCGTTCTCTTGCATGAATATAATTAAAAGTAAAGTAAGAAGCCAACTAACAAATGAAAATTTTGAGTCGTATTTGAAACTTAAAACAACAAGTTATGAGCCAAATTTATCCAAACTTTCTAAAACCATGCAAAGCCAACGCTCCCATTGAATTTGTTTGCTCAATTCTTTGTTATTGAAATACAAATTTAGTGTTGTAAGTTAATGTTTAATTGTTTTAATTTGTTATTTAAATAATAAGTAATTATCTAATAATGCCATATATATATTATCTAATTTGTTGTGAAAAACAATACTTATATATGAATAAATAGATTTTTTTCTTATGAATAAATAGATTAGTTTTTGTTATCAAAAAACTTTATTTATGCGAGTACTATTTATTGTTGACAAGAAAAAATTTTGTGGCTCTTTAAAAACTTTGAAATTTTGTAAATTGTAATTTTTGACTCTTCCGACTCAAAAGGTTGCCGACCGTTGCGTTAACCCGATCCATATCGCTTCTCTAATGTCATAAGTTTATCAAAACCAGTTTGACAGTACAACTTAATTAAAGAAATGGCTGTGTGTCTGCAGTTTATAATGAATCATTATGAACTAATGAGTCGTTAGTTATTTATTTCTTCATTAAGAGCGCTGTTGTGTGTCTAGGGCATAAAACATCCCAAATTACTATCATGTTGCGGGATGTTACATAATTACGGCTATCATGATTAGCTAAAATGAAGGGAAATTTTTAGTTTTATTTTAAAAATTAATTACGCGGTTATTAATTGTTGTTGCTAAATATTCAGAAAATATTTTAAGTACCTACTCACGTTTTTTTCAGTTTCAAATTTAAAACTATGCTTCGTATATTTTATAATTAATTACAAACAATGCTGTAATAAATTTTATATTTTATAAGAAAAGTAAGAATCTTAAGAATTGAAAAATCTGTAGTAACTATATAGAAATCTCAGAAGTTTATATGATTCTTCACGAAATTTTATTCAATATAATTCCTTTTAAACTTGAGAATACCACTTTTAAAATTTTCTGAATAAGCGAAAAAACATTCTTTGATCGATTATTATATCATTAGGTAGTCAGAGAAATGAGTGTAAGTACAGGTACTGTAAGATTCTTAATTTTTCTTGAGGAACGACAATTTTAGCATCGTAAAAACTGAATGAACGGAATAGGTTTCTAAAATTGTCGACGACGATGAATACGTTATAAATTTCCTAAGGAAAGGAGCAAAATAGTTAATACTCTGATAACAGAACTTCTTCATTATAAATTTAGTCCAAATGCTTGAATCATTCTTGGTCTAATATGAATCATTCTTACATACCTTATAAAAACATATTTCCGAAGAAATATATTTCAATATTGGATTTAGCTATAAATGCTGACGCGGCCTTTGATGACGATGATCTGTAAATTAAGGACGTTTGCCAAACGGGCTAAATGCTGGCTAAATTCCAGTTTGCATTGGAAATTTAGCCAGCTAATTCCAGGGCTGTGCCAAACCAAAGTGGAATTTCGCCAATTGCTCAGCTGTCACTTTTATTTCAAAAGCAAAGCAATTGTGTGGCATTTAAGATAGATTTGCAGGAAATAAACAAGGAAGTTATGGCCGTAATATTATTTTCTTGTATTTGTTCATTTTACAAATAAATACTTCTAAAAATCTTTCAAATAAACCGCACTTGTCAAATAATTAGACGAATGTGAAGAAGAAGAATTAGCAAGCTCGAAAATTTACTAAATGGAAAAGTAATAGATTTAGCCAGCATTTAGCCCGTTTGGTAAACGTCCTAAATCTAATTGCTCAAGTTTAATTAAATCAGGTATTAGGTATAATATATATAAATAGTAATAGAACATAATATGACAGAGTACTAAAAGGGATTAAAGAGAAATTGGATGCAGATAGTATAATTTTATACACTCAGTGAACGTAATAGAAATTAATTATGATCCCTCAAACAAATTCAATAGATTACTAAAAAAGTTTATAGATCACATAAAATTTTTGATAGGAAAAAAATGTATTTGCTAAAAAATAGTCATCCTTCTATATATACGTTTAGTTTATGTGGTTGCAAAGTTACACAAAATAATATACCAGTTCGCTCCGTTTCAGCATCTTTTAATGCGAAGAATTGAATATAGGTATTCATAGATTGTTACCAATTTTGATAAATTTTGACATAAATATTCTATTAGCAACACTAAAGACTCATAGTCAAAAGAATTAAAAATCTTAACTTACTCATATTTGATGTTTGCAGCCTTTTTGCTTTCTTTCGGACACTGATAAGAAATGAATGCCCTAGACACACACCACTCTTAATGAAGAAATAAGTACCGACTCATTAGTCTGTAATGATTCATTATAAACTGCAGACACACAGACATTTCTTTAATTAAGTTGTACTGTCAAACTGGTTTTGATAAACTTATCATATTAAACAAGCAATATGGATCGAATTAACGCGATAAACTTTGTTTTCATTTATTTTATTTTCAATTTAACAATTTTCAAATGAGAAAAACATTATATTAAAAAAAATATTCACAATATAATTTGTGATTTGCATTTCTTTGCATTTCTTCTTCTTATTTTTCAAATCGGCAGATGCACAGCGGGGCTCCAGAGTTACATTATATGCCAAAACTAGCACATTTTTCCTCATTATAGCTGTAATGAAGGAGGAAAACACATCATTAGTGTACTTCATTATCATCTGATTTTCGAGCTATATTGACGTATACTATGTGACACACGGCATTTTAATGAATAATTAGTACAAATGATTCATTAGTTCGTGCTGTGTGTCTAGGGTATAAAAGAATTGCAAACTGAAACATTCAAAAGGAAACTAATATATTTGTTAAACATCTGCAGACTACAAAATTTATTTACAAAAGGATGGCCGGGCCATGGAAATATGGAATCTGCCTTTTCTCCATTTCTAGCTGAATTTTTCATGAATTTCCTTGTTAGTTTGGATGCGTTCCGTCGATAACGTATTCTGTATTTGGACGGGAACAACAAGACAACTAAATAATTTCCTCAACAATGTTTTAAATAGACTTTTATATAACAATTTAAAACAATATAAAATTTGTGGAATATTAAAATGTCATCTTTTCACTCCATGCTTGATTGCTAGTAATTCTATTAAATTGATAAAGCTTCAAAATGGAACTCATGACAATAAAACTAATCGCTGCATATTGTAATATAACTAAGTAAAAATGCCATAAAAGCTATTGAAATGACTTTTCCTTCCAAACAACTAAGTTTGGATCATGATTCAATAAAATTGAGAAGGATCCCATACGTTATCTAGGAAAATATCAAGAGGTTTAAATAAATTATTTCGGGAAAAATATATAACGCCAGTCTTCTTTAGCAATAGAACTTTAAAAAATATTTTATTCAACAACAAATTTAAACCTAAAATTAATAAAATTGACAAATGCGGGGTTTATAAGAAGCTGAATTGTGCGGATTGTAATGACATTTACATTGGGCAAACCAAAAGAAAAAAAAATTATTATATAAATTATCAGAGAAGAGATTACTAGGGGTCTGTTCTTGTCGGCGACTGCAGTCGACTTTAGTCAAAAAGACTGCAGTCAAATTAACTCGGCCTGGAGAATGTGTGAGTAAACTTCAAAGAGGTAAAAAAGGAAATGGATGCCAGACGAGAAACTTGTGCTTCGATTATTAATTATTCGTTTAAGCTTCTGTTATGATCGTAGCGTATTGCATATAGCAATATGCTACATTGAGATACTGCAGCATGTTCGCTGGCCTGCGGTTAAATGATAATTGAACGCACCCCAGGGATCGACAACGTCCAACGTCATTCTCAAACTAGAAAAGAAGAAGAAGGCAATCTTCTCTTAACGTTAGATCATCTGAGAAACGACAGTGGCGGTGAACTTAAGTAAAAGAATTCTCAAATATCCGCGTGGAAATAAAATTTTTTCATACCTCGCGCACTTTCAGCAGACAACAAAAAGAAAATTACGAACCGGGTACAAGCTTTTGGTCACCAGACAAATTACTGCAACTAGCCGGATTGGAAAATCTGAAATATTTCTACAGTGAGTACACTGAATAGGACGAAACTAAATTTTCGAAAGCATCGAAGAAGAATTAGACCCTACAACAAAAGCAGCTCATGAACATTCAGTTCAAGGTAAAAAAAAATCCATTAATCACAGGGCGAAAACTAGTAATGAGGGACAAGAGCAGGATTAAAAGAATTTCTGATCCAGATGTAATTGCAACTAGGACACAAAAAATGGAGGTATCATCGCCAGCAGCAAAAGATTGAAATATGCTGAGATATAGGTGATGATAGTTCATAAGGTAGTGTCATATTATGCCGATCTCTACATACATATATATATATTCATCATATACAAATAGTAAGGACAAGATTATATTAACTATCATCTTTTCCACAGCAAAAGAATCAAAAATAATAATGGAACAATAATTTTATTGTTCGGTTTTAAATTAAGTGTAGCAATTTAAGTTTAGGTTAGTTATGCCAGTGGAACCTAGCTAGTTAACTATGCAATGAAGAATTATTTCTAAATGTCAAATTTAGTATGTTCCGTGTTATATCTATCGGTGTATGTACCACTTCAGTACACCGTTGCATGCTATTTATTAGGATTATAATTAGAATCAGAGTTGTGATCGTATGCTAAAAGAACAACAGAAATAGGAGAAGCTTTTTTTTCAATTTGAGTTGCAAAGCTACACGATCAACAAATTGTTTGTGTCAAAATGATTTTCTTGGGTAAAACAAAAGATTTATTCATCTCAAGCAACGGCATTAAAGTCTTACTCTTGATAATAGTATTAATTGGAATTTAATGGTAGTAATTTGCGGAAATTTCATTAGAAAAGAAAAGAAAAAAGGTATAAGAAATACTTATGAGAAACTTTGAGACGTCTTGAATTATAAATCCAAAAAAAAAAAAAAAACGGAAAAAGGGGGCTCACCAGAAGTCTCAATATTGAGGATAGAATTCTAATGCGAAGAGTTCCTTCTATTTATAGAATCAATAATTATTATTATTTGCCTGGGCGCACCAAAGATAGTAAGCAATATTTATTGTACGCGTTTTTAAATTAACTGTACTCTCTACAGTAAAATATTACAAATTAAAATACCATTGAACATGATGAAATTTCATACATTAAGTATATTGAAAACATTTCGCCAATTGTTAATTGGAACTTAGTGCAATGAAATCAGATTTCCAAAGAAAACTATTTTCTAAATTTATATATAATATTCCTTTTTACATCTAAGGTTTTAGTTATATAAAGTTGGAATTGTGGCAGATTTTTCTAATTTTTAAAATTTTTCTTGAATATGATTTCGCATAGGAGCATTTGGTTAAATAATACATTTTATCCGCTATTATTAGAAATGATATCGTAAGAAAGAAAAAAAGAGAGAAAACTATATATATATCTAAAGAAAGGAACTAAACTAACATTAGTTTAGGCTTCATGCCTATGCATCCTAGGAAAACTAAAGAACAATGATAAATGAAATTCTTGTGCGTCTCGTTTAGCTTCAACTTTTCTTAAACTCTTGTTGTCATGAAACATTTCTTTGTAAGTTTTCTTTGTAAGCTTTGTAAAAATCGTAAATTTGCATTTATGAAATTACCGTGAATTTCGCCCAAAATTTTCACATTTTAAAACAAATTCTTCTAAGTTCAGTAAAGTACAGGGTAAAGGAAATTTATTTACAAAAGATAAGAAAAACATTTAAATGAAGTCCCTTCAGGACCGAATGTGTGCCGGCTTTTAGTTTGTAAGCACGATTTTTTTTTATTATGGCTGACGGCAGCGGCAGGTTTTTCGTGGAACCTCCCCACACTTTCCGCCAATGAGCCGAGGCGAGCTAGCGTGCCGCCCTGCAGTCAACGCTGTCCGTCGAGTGATCTGTCAGCTCATGCTGGCAGTCTGGACTTTACGTCCAAAGCCAATCACTCTACATAGTACCACTTCCTCGTACCCTAAAAAAAAACTCTGAAATTAAAATTTTTTATGAGATTTGTCACATTTTTAGGTCTTATATGAATCACCAATCACCATAAAATTATTATCGCCCATTTCCATTTTGAAAAACTTTCCTATTTCCCGCGCGAGTTAACTTACTTCCACCTCAGGAGCACGAAGTTAAATGAGTCAAGTCGACTGCAGTCAAATTGACTTGAAGACGTGAACGCAATTTGGTGTATATGAACACTCCCTAAAATGCCCCGTCTGCCTACACATACAATTAAAAGAGCCGTGTCCATGTACACTTCTGTCTGAGTACGACCAGAACGACATTTTCTGAGTCAAATTGACTAAAGGCTTAAACACAATTGCGACGACAGACGACAAACGACGACGATATATCGCTGTCAATCTTCTAAAAGCACAGCATCTTATGCGAATGCACCAAATTGCGACGACCGACGTTGAGCGATCGACGACATTTTCGCCGGGATTGATCAATTTCTAATTTTGCCGTCGTCGCTGCAGTCCTACCAACAAAATTATTCGAATGAAATGGTTTTGGCATTCACTTTTGTCTTTTTCAGGTGGTAGCACGCCGCGGTAATTTTAAAATAATGAGCTTTGAGGAAAAATTGATCGAGGAAATGCGAAATCCATAATATAATTTATAGTTTACAAGACAGGCAAGACAAATGGACAAAAAAGACGTGATTTGGATGGTTATTTCAAAGCGTTTAATTTAGTTAATTTCCGCATTTTCAGTTTTTTTCACACTTTGGTCCATTGCATTTATCTCAATATAATATAAAATATTCTTGATAAAAATCTCCTTTTAAAACGCTCGAAACATTTAACAAATGAAATTTCAATATCTTCTTCTTTCACAGTCGTCCCTCACCGCCTGTCGTTGCAATTGTGTTCCCAATTTTTCGACTGCCTGTTTCGCAACGATATTTTCGCTGTCGTCTGTCGTTCTATCGCTCTGTCGTGGGAATTGTGTTTAAGCCTTAAAGTCGACTGCAGTCGACTGCAGTCGCCGACGTGAACACAGCCTAGGTAGATATGAAACTTTCGAGTTTAAAATGCTAAAGACGATTGCTACTTTATAATAAATGATCAGCTAGATTTTAAAAACAACAGCCCACTATTGAATGCTAATTTTAGTATACTACGCATACGTTAGCAACCCATGAGTGTTTAATCAATCCCGCAATACAAAAAGAGCTCTAATGATGTTCTGATACGACAAAGAGCGTTAGCGTTACTTGAACCTTTTTTTTTAAAGTAAAACGGCATTTAAATAAAAATACATTTATTAATAAAATATTGCATAAAATTTTTGAAATATTTAGTAGCAATTCCAAATTTTATACCACTTTTTTGCTTTTTTTTTAATTACTTTTGGGCGATGTTTTTTGTCAATTATCTTCTTAATCCATGATTCTAAAACAACGACATCAATAAATACTGAGGGATAGTTGGGATTGCCTATAGATGGATTTGATTTTTCAGGTACCATAAACGATGCTACACCCAACATAATATCCCTTCCTTTATGGATAAAATCTCGCTTAACCAAGGGACCACCAGAGTCTCCAATACAACATCCTTGATTATTATGGCTATTAATGGCACACATCATAGTATGATGCATTACACCCGTCAACAGTGCTTCGCATTGACTTTTTTTAAGTAAAGTCAGTTCAATATGTTTAAGAACATTGGAATATTGACCTTTCTCTGTACGTCCCCAGCCCATAAAAAATACTCTTTCTCCATAGAATGAATCTCGTTCTGATTGAGTAGCTAGCTTGACAACATTGACGAAATCAGTTATAATAAATGGACGACTGACGAAAATCAACGCAATATCATGCTCAGCAATAAAGTTTTTTTCATAATCCTTATGAATGACATAATCTCTAACTGATCGTATTTGAACTTTATCCGGTGTATTCTCTTTTTTAAAATATGTTCCGGCTCTTATTCTTAATTCAAAAGGTAGGATATCATCAACACAATGACCTGCAGTCAGTAGCACATCACGTCCGATAATAGCTGCTCCACAAATTGGTCGCTTTTTAAATTCCAAAAGAGCTACATATGAGTATGCATTATCTTGCAGCACTTCCTTACCTCCAACGAGTGTGACTGGCTCACCATTGTAAAGGGAAGAAATTGTATCCTTTTTAGCTATACAAACGGAAGGTATAAAAATTACCACTGAAAACAGCACTAAACCAAGCATAAGCAATAACATTTTAAAATTATGCAAGATTCAATAAAGATTCCGACTGCTTTTATACATTGTCGAATCAGCTGAACATACAGAACTCAAGTGCTTTTTATGTCTTTTAATCGCCAGAAATACGAGTATGGTCTTTTGTTGTTATCTAAATACATGAAAATTAAGAACAATAACATTTTGTTTGTTCAAAGAATATTTGGTTTTGTACGGTGTGCGACTGTGAAAAAGTTATCAAGTGGTGGTAATGCACAATGGAATTATAAAAATAGAGAGATCAATTTCTCTTTAAATTTTTCAAAATAAGAATCAAGGCCCTGTTGCAAAGTTTACCTAATAATAAGTTAAGAAGCTGGTGAGATATCCGAGTGTTTTACATTTAAAATGCACACGCCAAGAAAAGGAAGAAAGAAAGAAAAAAAATCGAAAAAAAATCAAACTCTCTTTAAAAATTTTATGAATAAAGATAAACAAGTAAAAAAGCTAGAATTGGTCTAAGACCAATTCTTATGATACCCTAGATGAATGCCCGTATTAAATTTCGTATGGTCACCGATCTATTCAAGTTTGATTTTGAAGTTGTTTTTCGCATATATTTCTAGAACGGTTTGACGCACAGAAAAAATGATTATAATCAATTTTATAGGATTTCGTATTCTGCAGAGGTTTTTGGTACAATAAAAATGTCTTGGACTTATCGTTTTCAAAGTATACGTAAAAAACCTAAATTTTTATATGGCAACACCAAGAAGGAGTTGCCCAATTTAGTCCATTTCAAACATTTTAATTGCTAATGTAGTAAAAACATCATGTACGAAATTTCAGCTCTCTACATCGACGTGTTCTCAGGCAGTGTCCAAATATATAGCGGAAAACGAAATTTTTATATGGCAACCCTACGAAGGAGTTGCCCGATTTGTCTCATTTTCGAACTTAATTTTGCTTTTTTTTTTAAAGTCCATATACAAAATTTCAGCTCTCTAAGTATACGCGTTCTCGAGACGGACGGACGGACGGACAGACGGACATGCAAAAGTCAAAATAACTTTTAATATTATGAATCCAATCCATTTTGCTCTACCATCATTATTTCGAGGTGTTACAAACGGAATGACAAACTTAGTATACCCCTTAGATTTCATCTAGGGTATAAAAATGTGAAAGCGCAAGTTGCATGCACCGAAACAGAATGGAAAATGTTTCATTTTCGTAAATAAATGAGAAGGGGCGGAGTTTTCACGTTTTACTCTCATAAAATGCTCCCGCGCTTTTGTGAAAACCGGTTTTCATAAAATATTGATAATGTTAGGACACATGTTGTTGTTGTAAAAGGTCTAAAAGGACACATGTTGTTGCTGTAATCCTATGATATTTGAACAGCACGTGTTTCTGTTTACATACTTTTGCTATGAAGAGATTAAGTGGGAGAACTCATGCTGGATTCTCTGATATTTTCGGGAATAATGAGAATTTTATTTGAGAGGAATTTTACATCTCCTTTCAGCATCTGGGCCAAACCGAAATTTATCTTTTTCTTAAAAATGGGAGGTAGTGTGGCCCGAAGTACATAATTATGAATAGGTTGAAAGGATTATGAGGGATTTTATAAGATTTTGTCGTTCGGGTAATCCTACGTTCTCTTGATTTTTGTTTTTAACTCGTTGTCTCAGTTGCACTACAATAGTGCAATAGACAAGTTCTTTTCCCCCATTCATGCAAAAGACGAAAGTATATAAAATTACTTGTTTCATTCTAAAAAACACCAGAATTTTGCCCATTTTGCTCTACAGCTTCTTAACTTATTATTAGGTAAACTTTGCCTGTGGTCAGTAATAACACGGATACTACTTCTGATATATAATGCTAAAAGCGTAGGAGTATGCCTCAAGAGAGAATGAGGAACAATTATAGCAAATTGATTACTGAAGTAGTGAAGTGTAATTTTCACTACAAGCATCAATAAAATAGATACTCAATGCACCGATTTCTATTAAATTGAAAGCTTCATGACCGAATCGCATCCTTCCTTATTTTGTCAAGCACATTTTGGCGCACATTTTCTTTTTTAAATAATTTTATTTCATGTGGCACAACTCAAAAATTCGCTTTCTACGTTTTGAAAATCAAATTGATGCAGAAAAATTGAACTTTTCGACCCAGCGATCAGAGAGAGGTCTCATCAGTAAGGTTATATCTTATATTGGATTTGTTTAAGAAAAAGTACAAATAATGTAGAAATGGTTATATTTTGGGTACAGAGTGTGATAGGTCATACATATATTTACATATTTACGACGAGTTTTTTGATAAAAATAGTTTAGAAAATGAGTTTAAAACTCCGAAATTTTAGCTTTGTTGAGCCATAATTTCAAAACCTAGGGGACAAGGTATAACGATTATCAAACTAACAATTGCTATAACATCGCCATAGGGTGTAACGTTCGGAAGTTATAGGGTTATCTGGAAAAACATACCCAAACATTTTTAAGTCCTGTTAACTCCAAAACCGTTACAATTTACCAGTGGCAGAGCTTTTGCCGCCTGGGGCGGTCCCGAATTTGTCGTCCATTTTTAACTTAATCATAATCAAGAGTGGTTATTAACAATTATTGAATATAAGTAAATAAATGAGTAAACCCATTTATTTATTTTATTTAAACAGATTGTACACATAATGATAAAACGTATTTTGATTTATATATTTATTTTTCTTGCCCTTTTATTACAAAAGTCTTGAATGACATTGGCTGCCTTTTTTTATATTGGAAATTTCAAGTTGATTTGGTTCTAAAATATGTCTGTAGGTAGCTATGATTTTACATATGAGGGAAATTATCAAATTGCCATGATTTCAATCTTCACAAAACGTCAAATTTTGAAGTTTTTATCCAACAAAAGCATGGCAATGTGATGATTTCTTATGAATTTAGAAAACCATGTAAATTTATAACCGCTTTTGACACCGACATCAATCGATAATCTCCTTTGATCCGGATTAGATCACGGAGATAAAAAGAACGCAGCTATTGTCAAAATTTATATTATCTGTTAGTTCTCTTTCTATTAAAAGTATCGCTAGATTTCGTAATCTTAAATCACTCATTCTCGAAAATTTGCAACAGCTCCGTTCACAGTTAGCGCCACTAATGGCTATTGCTAAAAAAAAATCCTTAATAATGTTACTATGTTAGGAACAGAGTTGTTTTCCAACCTATATTTTTGGATAAAGATTAAAAGTTCAAGAGGCCCTTCCACGTTTGACCAACCTTTGGCTTGCTTTCAGACATAAAAATATGGATTCTTTTCCTTTCAATATGAAACTGTTCTTAAAGATTAGATAGTATTAGGCACGAATACTTCACTGAAAGGACATGTAATTGCTCAAACTGTACATTTATTTCCTGGATAACTCTGTCCAATAACAAAAACATTTCTTTGTATTTCGTCTTCTACAGATAGCCTCACGTCCCGGTCACCATTCATCATTTTTTCCTTCTAACTCGACGCTCAGTAAATATCTCTAACTCTTCACATATTTTTTTTGGCTGTTGTAACTCCTTTTTGTACTTTTGTCACTGTGTCCAATGAAATACATTTGTGAAGAATTCAGTTTTAAATCACGTTGATATATGTATATTTAATCCCTTTGTTGGCAGGTATTCTTGCGCGTAGCACAGAAAAAAAAGAAGATTGTATTGAGTTGAGTAATATTCCAGCGTCTGATCTCGTTTTAATATTTTCTACCTCAGAGGCTCAGTTTTTCCAAAGCACTTAAAATGTTTAATAAATGTTATTTTCTCAACAGTCACCGCGTCTCCTCCTGTCTTTCAACGAGTTTCTGCACTGCGCTTAACACCTTGACCACTGACAGAAACTATCAAATTTTACAAAAAAAAAATTGATTTTTTGTTTTGCAAAATTGGCTGAAAATAAAATCCAGTTGACCGCCAAGTTAAATGAAAAATCTCCCAAAATATTTTCTGTAAATTCCTAAGAAGAAATGAATGTTTATTGGTCGTCTAATTGCTAATGAAATTGCAATACAGGATGGATTAGTAGTATGAAAAATTTACGAAATTAATTTAATTAATTTAAATTACCCAAGAAGTCAAAATGACTGCTTTTGGGCAATATTGGTATAACACGTATATTTAGGGTGTTTCCGCCTAGGAAGTCAATGGAGCAGGAGGTGATAGTACTCACCTAAACAAACAATTTTTTGTATTGTATGGCAGGGGGGCCATATCAACCGTTTGTGAGCTACAGGGTGATTAAGACAAAAAGCTAGTTTTTCACAAAATATCCTATATCTTAAAAAGTACAGGACGTACTTTTGTCAGAAAAAATAAGCCTTTCCAGCTTAGCTTATTAACTTCAAACTATTATCGGTCAGGAATAACAAGTAAAGTAGGCTTTTTTCGAGAAAAGTCATAAATGATTCGGTCCCTGAAAATAAGCCAGCTTGGCTTTTTATACTTGGGTATGTATAGCATTGACAGGAAATTACATCATAGTGGTGGTAAACTCATGCTTGATCAAGATTGCATGTGCATCTTAATTGGTAAAAGTTTCTTTTATAATGACCATATTCACAAAAGCAGTCATGATTTATGACTATAACAAATGTACTAATCGAATTCAACCGAAAAACTATAATATATAATACAGGGTGTTTCCGTCTAAGAGATCAATAGAGCTGGAGGTGGAAGAGGTTAAATGCGGAACATGCCCTTTCCAACGACTGCTCAACCAACTTCTCTCTATTGTTGTCTAAACTAAAAATTTCGGATTTTCTTACCTTTTTTTTACTGTCCCCTTCAATTTAACCTTATTACATTCTATGTGCTATCTGTAGCCTTTTAAGATTTATTACTTATTTTTAAACCTATTTTCAAACCTATTCTCAACGATATTTTGTACCTGACTGAAACACGTCATTATAAAAAAATAGTCTAATTTCGGTGTGACCTGAATATATTATGAGCTAATAAATGTTTAAATACTACAGTTAGCACATAGAGTGTAGTATGTCAAATTAAAGAGGATAGCTAGTCTACATTTTACAGTTCTATAGTTTTTATTTTTTGCAAAAATAATAGAGGTCAAAATACAATTTCTTGTTTGCCTAAGTGAGTACTATCACCTCCTGCTCTATTGACCTCCTAAGTGGAAACACCCTGTATACTCGTCTATAGTACCTATACGTTTACATGAATACTTGAAGTATACTTCAAGTAGAGATCAAGTAATCAAAATATCATGTAAACGCGCATTGACTTTAGTAAAGTAAATCACAAAATTTTGTTCGATTTACTTGAAAAAATTCATGTAAACGCAACTTCAGTACTTGAACGTTTTTATTTCTACGAGTTATGAAAACGGCACAGAGGAACAAGAAAAAGATTATTGTTGATAATTCAGGTGATCATTTTTAGCACTTTTCTAAAAATATTTATTTAAAAATACGTACTTATGTATTGAACCTAATGCAAAGTTGTCAAAGGTAAAGTTTCACTTCAAGTAAATTTCAAGTCAATTAATTTGAATTAATTCAACCAAAAACCCTACTTGAGTTTCAAGTTGATTTCAAGTCAAGTACTCAAGTATGCATGTAAACGTACTGAACGATAAACTAGAATGCTAATAAAAAAAAAAGACTTTCTATGCTTTATAATTAAATAGGCTCGGTTCAACTACAGCTTTTCCCCCTTCAAATATAATACATAGTTTTATTGTCAAAAGCACTTGAATTTAATATAATTTACTCACATTCTGTGCCTATAACTTGACTTTTACAGATTGAAGGTTCACTTGGCACAACAGAAATTGGCGATGCTGACGATAAATCTGGTCATAAAATCGACTTCAGTTTGGTCCACAAAAGCAACGATCCAGATATTATCCAACATAAGTGGAACGTAATCCTTACTTTCTCAAAATCAATCAAAAGGAATTGGTACAAGACAATAGGAATTGTGAAACGGACAAACCATGGAGAGGAACAAGAGTGGAAGGTAAGAGAAATTGATGTTTTCATCACTAAATTTTTTTTTTACTTTTAAATTAAATTTCGATCGGTAAATGTAACAATTTTGCTAAAGCTTAAAGGTGCATCATGCACTGAACATCATTTGCAGCATAAATGAAAACACAATCAGATTATGCAACGCATTTATGGCTCAGCGTCCTCTTCACGCTTAATGAGCTCCAGAATTCCATCCTGCATACTTTTCACAGTTTCAAATTCAGTTAATCCCACACGTTTCTTGTTGGATATATCCATGAGACCCATCTCAATTTCACTGTTCTCTCCAGTAGAACCACGAATTTCCAGATTTAGCCCATTGCATAGTTCGTGCAGCTCATCCATATTTCTGGATAAGTTCGGTAGAACCATATGTACCGATGCTCGTATGGTAGTCCCTAAATTTGTTGGGCATGATGTTACGAAGCCGTATTTGTTATGTCGCTGATATTGCATATTTTCCTCGAATATTTTATCTCCAGCAACAAGCCGACTGTAGACATCACCTGGAAAATCAATGAAAATATTAGAATTAATATTTTGTTTATGTTACAAAATCGGAAGTTTCTTATTTCGTACGACTGTCAGATTGGGGATGCATATGTAGAAGACATGATACAAAGATAACAAGGTATGGCCGACTCGAGGTAAGCAAACAATTGACAGATTTTTCGGCCATACCTTATATGTTAATCTTTGTATCATGCATAAAAGAAAGATCTGTGAAGTAATTAAAGGAACCCATCTTTTTTATATAATCTAATTTAACACGTTGATTAAATTAGATACATCACCGCCACAAGAAAATTTATAGTTTGTGTAAAATTTGATTTAAGGGCGGTTACCACCAAGAAAAAGCTCACGTTTTCGGTTCAATAAGCACAGTGGAATATAAACGCATAAAAGTATGCAATTCGAAAATTGAAATAAATCACTATATGTACATGCAAAGCTATATGATGACGTGGTTTTCGTGTGCATTATACTTACTCCAAAGCATTTCGGCCATCTACAGAAAGATTGCATAAGCATGGCGAGATTTTAGATTTGCTGTCGGATTTTTCATAGACTTGTTTTTAACTTATAAAACGTTTTGCGTGAGGAGCAGGCAAGGAGCGAACGAAATGTGTGCGCTCTGTGCTGTTGGTCAGACACTTTTTCTTGTAATTTGCCTGGCTTCATTTATTGCTTGGGCAAATTTTATTTTATTGAAGCACTAATCAAATAAAACTCTTCCGAGAACTCTTTGTAATGTTTCATATAATTTTGGCAATGCTCACACTATGTCACTTTTACTATTTTATTAACTAGATAACCAAAGAACTAGTTTAAAGTGTTAGACTTGATTCTACCAATAATCCTTTTCCTCCTTCCTACAGCTTCACGAAAACCCATTAGGGATTAAGATCCACACAATAAAATAAAAAATATCGGGACTGCACATTTTGAGATATTCAAGGATAACCGAATATCCGTTATCCTTGAAAGAAAATTTTCAGAAAAATGACTCAAAGCTTCCCAAAATTTATTTCTTGGAAATACGATGATAACGTTACATCTATCTACTAAGCAAAATTTCCCTTATTTTTTTAAATTTCAAAAGACCGTATCTCGGCCATATATAGATCGAAAATTTCATCAAAATCAAAAAAAAAAAAAAATTACACAAAATTGGTCGATTTTCTGAGTAATGGCTTATAGGATTATATATTTCACATACACAAATTTACATACCTAGTAACATTCAGTTTTCTCTTTATTCCATAATTATTGGACTGAATTTTACTAACACGTTCCATGATTAAATACTCACAATTAGAAACAAATGAACTGCCAAAATAATTTCTCGCCTCCCAAGCAAAAATAAGAAATTACCAATGATAAAACTCAAAATATTCCGCGAAATCTACACTCATATACCTAATGCAGGAAATGGCGGCATAAACTCTCCAAGCTTGCACACTACAGCCCGCCGCAGAGCTTTCAAAACAAGCGAATAGTTTCTGAAAGCACATCATTCCATCTGACGGTGATGAAGTGAATTAAAACGCCAACTTGTATGCAAAATATATAAAAACAAGAAATTTTTGACGAACCATGGCATTATTGACTTTATTTCCTTTATCATTGCAGTAAACAATTTGAATTTTTCAAAATAAACAGAAAAAGTTTTGATCTTTGTTACAAACTGAACTTTCTTTGCAATAATATCATAATTGTGATAGTAATTAGTCTCTGAAAATAGCAACTTTCAAACCAAAATATATTAATAACCAAAACCTTTTTACTAGTTTTCTCTTTTCACTTCAAGATCTTCCAAACTCAAGTACAAACTTATCTACTTTATGTACCATTATTACGTTATTATGTACGAAACTTTGCAAATTTCATAAAAAACCCCGAAATCTTTTTTTCTGACCTTTTTCATTACCTTAGTTTATGCTTTTCTCAAACTATGTGGAATTTTGATCATGATAATACGCACAGATTTGACGCAAAGTCGTATTAACTTTTCCTGTTTTTTAAGATTTCAGTAATAACACCCTTAACAAATATTAGGGGCGAGTTTACGAAATGGAATATGCTTCTAACTTACACCGCTTAAATATGCTTTCACAATAATATCATCCTTATAGCTGATCGAACCTGCATAAATTTGAGTTCGTTAGCATCTGCCATTGAATAAATAGCTAACAGGAAACGGCATATCGAGTGAATACACTGTACGCACTAACATGTATATAAATGCACTGTTCGTTGAACTGAAATGCATGAAAGCAAATGGCACCACTTTCATATTCCAGTCTCTTTCCGTGAGAACATACTTTCTCACTGAACTGTAACGATTGGGAACGAAAAATTGCTCGAAATTCAGCGGTATTTGCAGAACCGGTAACTTGGTAATCAAAACTTTTCTACCGAAACATCGTTGTGAAAAACACATCCTTCGGCTCATAATTAAAATTTAACAATACAAATAGTCCCAAATACTTTTGTGGTAAATTCGGTAAATCCCACTGATATGCATATAAGTAAATTTTCAAATAATTTAAATAAAGCGCCAGTTTACGACAGTTGGTAGCATTGACAGTGAGAGCATACTTTCTGAAATCAAAACTGGTGCCACATGAAACAGGAGATCAAACAGTCCATTATACATGTCAGTGGCATCTGCTAATAGACCGATAGCCCATATTTTAATAATGGGTTTAAAGGCAGAAACACATTCAAGCAAGCCTCAGGCCTGGCCTTCCTCGCAGCTCGCCTCAAATGAAAACAAAATGATAACACCGGGCTCGGTGCTGTAATTGTAATTTTGTTAGTACATCTGTTGACAGAAGTAGGCCTGAGAGAAAAAAATTTCCAACATTGAGCAAAGCGCGCTTTGCGACCAGAGCTGGACGCTAGCTGCTGGCTTGGTTTTGTGTTGCATCATTTAAAACCCAGTGTTGGAAATTTTGACATCGCCTCGAGGCCTGGATATGCTTCTGCAATAAGAAAGAGAAACAGAAGCAAACTTCACAAAAAAAATTAGATATTTTACATGGCAAGGGGTCCATATCAACAGTTTCGCAGTTACAGATTGATTAAGAAAAAAAACCCAAAACATGGATCTAAAGATAGTATACGCCAACATAAGAAGTTTAAGAAATAAGCAAATGATAACAGAAGTAGGAAACTTGGACATTGTGATACTAATGGAAACCTAGATTAAGCAAAATTAAGTTTTTCAAATGAGAGCGTCATTTGAAAAAATAATACCGACTTATTATATTAAAATGAATGAGAATAAAACGAGGAAAACGCCGAAAAAATTACTTTTCCTGGAGGGGAAGGGGGGGGGGGGGATGTTACATTTTTAATTTTATTTTATTTTTATTACTTGTTGCTATGGCAGCAATAGAAATACACACTGTGAAAATTTTGATATATACTATTTTGAGATATAGCCCGATGACCGACGGACATCGGCAGCTTAGTAATAGGGTTACCGTTTTTGCGGAACTGGATTTCATTACTTGACGGTGGACGGCTCTCCGAACCAAAATATTTATATCTACACTTTTTACCGCCACTTCACTCGTTTGCGAGGACAGGGCTGAGAAACAGTTGATTTCTGGTGCTGGTGTAGAATTAAGGCCAATTCAGAATCGACGCAGCATGCATCATGATGAATGCTGCAAAGATTGTACCGGCCAATTCACAATCGGCGCAGCAAGCAGTATAGAAAACTTTTGTAATGCTAACTTTTATAATTCACATTTATTTACAAACATAAAACATTAATAGCGAGTTTTTCTTTTGTGCATAATTTTAATTTAGTCGTTTTTCTTAAAAAAAAAAAAAAATAGATCCGGAGGAAATATGAAGAGAGATAAATAAGATTTGAAATTTATTTTTTACCTCAGTATGTTGGCAGAACTGTTACAGCATGCATAAAAATTTTAAATTTTCCCAACTCTTGCAGCATGCATCAACACATGCATCTAATTCATCGATTGCGAATTGGGCCATATGATCCCATGTGCTGCATGCTGCGCCGATTCTGAATTGGGCTTTATACTTGCACCAAAGTAAACGAATGGACCTATATAAACAATTTTGTGTGTTCTTGAACAGAAAGCGAAAGTGACAAGTGTTAACTGTCAAACTAACATAATTATATTTGAAATAACAATAAAAATAAATCTTTTTTACAAAGTGTTAAATGAACATTCGATAAATTTCACATTTGTAATACTAAGCTTATTTAATTAGTATAAATGGGGCAACAAATTGGTGCTTAAAATTGGTACGAATATTGGTGCCAATCAAACTTTGACAATCCTCAAATTTAAATTTAAGATAAACTTGTAACACACAATCACGGCCCACTATTTCCTTTACCTTACACTAGAACAAACGGAAAACTAATGAGTCTAAAACATACAGCTGTACCCATGTAAAATTGATTACCCGATGAAATAAAAAATACGGAGCAAGTGCACAAGTTTAAGAAACTAATAAAGTACTCTGCACATGAAATGAAAAGTTTGAATAGTATGATGTGTGTATTTTGATTACTATAGGCCTGTATGTTTACTCGAAAGCTTTTACCCAGGCTTCAAAGATTTTACACAGACTCGAAAGTTTTTTACCCATAATGTGTATGTTAGCTTCTCGGACTAGAAAAATTTGACAATTGAAAGGGATTCCAAGCTTTTTTCATAATCATCTAGTATTATCCCCTCTACCCAGGGCGGATTTGATAACTTGCCCGCCCTAGGCCTACATAAGATTGCCGCCCCTCTACTCCCTGTAAAACACGGAAAGTGGCAGCGAAAATACCAAATAAGCCAGTACTAATATACATATATGTAGTCTGTAGTGGAGCAAAATTAAACTTGGAGTAAACTAGTAAGCAAAGATCCAGTTCGATGATCCAAAATTTTCATAATTGTAATCTCCATACGAGTAAATTTTTTCGGGGTGCTATGGACTTATTTTTGAATTTTTAAACGTTGACGTGTGGATTCACAGAGGGCGCGACTACAAAAAAGAAAATCTCACCAAGTTTTGCCGCCCTAGGCCCGGGCCTACTCGGCTTATAGGGAAATCCGTCCCTACCTCTACCGAAAGAAGTTTCTACTTGAATTTTACTCAGATATTTTTATACAAAAGTAAACATACAGATCTTATAAGAGTAGCCTGGGTAAATCGACGTAAATTTATCAGCTGTCAAAAGATTAAGATTAAGATTAATTTTTTTTATTAATTTACAATTTTTTTTATAAAATTTTATTTTAAAAAATCGCCCTGACAACTGAAAGAATTATTTCAAATGACAAATGAAAGAAAAGAATTAACTTACTCATCCACTTTACCCTGTATAAAAATTTTAACTTTTTTTCAGGAGGGGAAATGCATTCAACTGTCAAATTTTTCTAGTCCGAGAAGCTAACATACACATTAGGTTTGTTCGCGTACTTCTCGTGCAAAAACTTTCTGGGTAAAAACTTACTCGTGTGGTGGGAGAAGAATGTAAAATGCATGAAAAAGTACGGGAACGCTTTTCATGCAACTTCGTGAAAAACAAGAAGAAGAAGTGTGGCATAACATTTGAGAATAAGTATTGTTTTATTTTTTTTAACTTGTTGCAGTCTTGAAAAGTTTATGAGAGCATTGAATGCTTAAACTATCTTATTTCGACATTTTGATTGCGTTTTAAAAACTTCAGAAAATTAAAAAAAATTAACTTTCCTATGACAGCTGTCAACCTTTCCTTGCAAGAAGTGTGCAGTAACTAAAAACTTCGGGTAAATTCATGCAAGAGGGGAAGCTGTGACGTATGCAAAACTCGTGTAAATTTGTGTGCACGAGAAAGTACGGGAACGGAAATTGGGTAAGTTCATGCAAATTCATTGCAATGCATTGTCCCAAAACTGAGTACGCGAACAGACCTATTATGGGTAAAAAGCTTTCGAGACTGTGTAAAAACTTTGAAGCCTGGATAAAAACTTTTACTTTTGTCTTTTTTCAATCTCATCTAGTATAATCCCCTCTACCGAAAAAAAGCTTTTTCTTGACACAAAAGTAAACATACAGACCTTATGTAAACAAATATAACTAGTGACTATGAGAAAAACTGGAAAATAGGATAAGTGCCCTTGGCTGTCTGCGAAGATGCCCGATTAGTTCATCTTCATATAAGAAAATGAATAATCAGGCTAGAGAAAAGGAAAAGTTCTGTAATTGTAAACCGGAAAAAGTTTGTCGTATTTTTCGGAGTTTATTCACTGCTAGTTCATATGGCGGTAAATGAAAATACGACAAAATTGTGGTGAAATTTTAAAAGATTTGAAAAATATGCGAAAAATATCAAAATTAACAGTGACACTATGAAAGAGGAAGGGTAGAGCCTGATATAAAAAAAGCTATTGAAGGTTAAAATGGTTTAAACACCTTAAAACAGGATTTTTTCTTAAGCTCTCTATATATTAGGTCTGTTCGCGTACTCAGTTTTGGAACAATGCATTGCAATGAATTTGTACGAGCTTACACACTTTCCGTTCACTTACTTTCTCATGCATACGGCACAGCTTCCCCTCTCACATGAATTTATCCGAAGTTTTTAGTTACTGCATCATTCTTGCAAGGAAAATTGACAGCTGTCATAGAAAAATTTCAATTTTTTATATTAAAAAAGTTTTTGAAACGAAATCAAAATGAATGTCGAATGAAGATGACTATTTAATGCTCTAGTCTCTAGTGGGATTTTGCACGAGTGCAACAAATTAAAAACATAAAACAATACTCAATTCACAAATGTTATTTCACACTTCTTGTTTTTCACGAAGTTGCATGAAAAGCGTTCGTTTACTTTTTCATGCATTTTACATTCTTCTCCCACCACATGAAGTTTTTGCACGAGAAGTACGCGAACAGACCAATTGTATCATTCAAATCTACGTCTGTTACAAAGCTCTACATACAAATTGAAACGATACCTTTTTTTAAAATCAGTTAATGGATTAATTTACCACAATAATCTAATTTAATAAAAAAAATGTAATTTACTAAAATATTTATCCGCGTCAATCTTTCAGTCAAAACGAAATTTTTTAAGTAATCCAGCAGATCTGGTAAAATAAAAATATTACCTAGATCTCCACATTTGGCCATTGATATAATTCTAATATGATCTTCGTGATTCACCCAAACAACGAATGAGTCTGCAGGATTATGAAACATACCCCGACCTGTTGGCCAAAATCTGTAGCCTCCAGCAGCATTTAAAAACGGATCTCCTTTTTTGAATAAAATTTTTTTGCCTATCATTTGTGTTTGGGTTGCATGATCTAAGTCGCGCAATGAATAGTATGAGCCTTTGTGTTCCCCCTCCAAACCTTCGCAAACTGCTTTTACCTTAAAAATAAAATATTCATATTTTAACGATTGTTTTTTGCATAGCTACATAGCTTATCTCTTACCCTTTCTTCAATATCTTTAAATTGATCTTCGGACAATTTGGAGAAAAACGGAAAGCCTTCGATATTTCTAATAAGTCTTATTCTTGTGGATTTGATATATTTGCTGTCGGGATCTAAATCTTGAATTGCTCCAATATCTCCCCAATCAAGAGGTTTTTGTAATTGTGGATTATCAGAGTCTTCAATTTTATGATAATCGATGATAATTGGATCCAAAAGAGACTTAAACACATCGTAGCTTTCTTTATCTGCTGCGTATGCTCCAATTTTTGACGCATGACACTCTAAACCAGACTGAACAATATCTAACAATGTTGCACCACCAGGAGTCTTGGCTAACGATAATTCATCGAAGACTTCTTTTGTCAGGAATTTCTTAAGTAGTGATGTACATTCAGTGTCATCATGCAGATTGGTGAAGCCCTCGTCCAAAAGTAACGCAACTTCACTAGGTGTACGTTTCCTGAATTTTATGAAAATACTCTTTTCATATATGAGGAACCAAAAAGATAATACTTGTAACTTACAGATTTCCTTTAAACCTTTCCAGTTCTTCTTCTAAATTTTGTATCGTCCTTGCGGCTTGCTCATAATCAGATTGCAGATTCTCAAACTGTTCATCATCTGGACAAGCCTCGCACATGTACTTTCTAACGAAACGGACTGCATCATCGGGCTTATTTGCTTCCTCGTACAATTTAATTAATGCCTTGCTAAGAGCATCTATTACTCCGCATCTTTCTAAATATTTTCTGAACTGCTCCCGTTTTGCTTCTAACTAAAATTGAAACATTTTATTAGTCTAGATCAGTTGCATAACAAAAACTCCACAAAGCTGCGTTAAGCACCACTCACAGAACTCATTTTCACAATGAATTTAGGCTTCGACTGAGAATATTTTGTTTTGTTTCTGAAAGCTCTACGTAGCCTACTTATTTCGATTACGCTGTGCTAGAAAGAAGGAAGTGAATTACATAGATGCGAGGGAGGGTGCAATTTTGTTCAAGTTAATTTTTTAATATTGATCAAACATTTTGCTTAGTTTTAAAGGTCAAAATGAAAATGAATTAAATGTTATGGGAAAAGTTGTTTTTTTTTCTGTTTCCTAACTGAATAGTCAGTCTGAAGACATCATAACATAAATATGTCGAACGGTACTTTGATTAATAGTCTCGGTAATAAATTCAACCACCTACTGAAGAATTACTCCAATCACAAAAAAAAAGAAAATGTTTGATGACACAACTGAGTTAAATTGAGTGGGTTAAGTGATAATAAGGAAATAATAAGCTTTGTATTAGTAATTTCACGTATGGAGGCAGAATTTTCTACCCTTCACCCATGACTCATGGGGAGTTAGGAGACTTAAAAGAAAAGAAGCAATTCTTTATTCATTGAGTTGAACCGAAACCATTGAGAAATGCTTCCCAAGCCATGAAACAGAATCCCTCACTACCAAATGAGATCCCTTATAGTCCTACATTCTAATATATTTGCAGTGTTCTTATGTAAAACTGACAAAAGTTTGATTTGAATAGCTCCTGCACCCTAAATTACTTTTCATACAGAAAAATTGTCTTCTGATAATCTTAAGCCTATTTTCTTACTTGCTTTCTTATCTTCCCAACCGTAATCAAATTTTTATATCTTACCTAATAAGATTATATAAAAAAATTATCTTAACCAAATGACTACGATTCCCCAAACAAAAACTCTCAACTGAGTAATTATTGCGTATGCGAATGTGCCATGGTCCGATGAATTCGAATCAATCCGCCTGCCTACAGATTCGAATTACGGCCGCACATACACTATTGCAACTATTACTCAGCTTAGTGATATTGAGCGTAAAAGGGTAAGGTTACTTTTTAATCAAAGCTATTTTGTTAAGTAAGGTATATAGTAAGTGCAGCCTTTGGGATGGTAAGCAGCCAAGCTTTAAAATTACTGGAAGAGTATTTCCCTGTGTGGATGTAGTTTAGGCTTTATGGCATATATAAAATCAATGTCTAGTCACTTTTCCATAAGAAGAATATATAAAACATTTTAGAGAATCGGACTAGCACTCACACACACATATGGATCTCTGTTTCATGGCTTAGGAAGTATATCTCGACGGTTTTGATTGAACCGAAAACCTCGAGAAATATTTTCCCAAGCCATGCAAAAGAATGTGACTAAATATTGATTTTATATACATATATGTATGTATAAACTACTCTCCGTAAAAGAAAATAGTCTTCCAGTAAGTTAAAGGTTGACCTAGCTTCCTCCCAAAGGCTACCCTTACTATATACCTACCTTAGTTAACAAAATAATAATATAGTTCTGATTAAAAAGTAACTTTGTTGTGGATGTATGTAGAGTGATTGACATCGGACGTGAAGTCCAGACAGCCAGCATGAGCTTACAGATCACTCGGTGTACAGCTTTGACTGCACGGCGGCACGCTAGCTCGCCTCGGCTATTGTCGGAGAGTCTGGGGAGGTTCCACGAAAACCTGCCGCTGCCACCAGCCATATACAAAAAAAGTTCGTGCCTGACAAATCAAATGCCGTCACACACATCCAGTCCTGAAGGGACCTTTACACTACTTACCATTAACCATGTGAAGGCGCAGATGTTTTGCCTTCTGCTGCTGTCGCCCCATCCACCCAATCGACACTGAGGGCAGAGTATTTCCAGTGTCCCTGTACTGACCTGAAACGAGAGCAGAGGAGCGGACCTTGTCAACCCCTACATTGAGAGGGCTCCAGGAGAGTAGAAGGAGAAATAAAAAGTATTTAAATCATGATTACGTTATAATGAATCATTATATTTTCCTTAAATACCACATTCTCTATATTTTATCAAATTCCTCCTCACATAGTTCTACACAAAAAGATTTTTAAAAATTTAGCAAGTATAGCTCTGAAACCTTTATGAAAAAAAAATGAAATGGTGACGATTTATTATTGTTTTATCTTTTTTGTAAATATAATATGAAAAATATTGGAATAAACTTAAATTGCCATCATTCTATTATTAAATTATTATGATTAGTTTTTCTTTTTGGAGGATTTTTATCTTCGGCCAATTTTTGCAATAATTTTTGCAAGTGCTTCCGATTCTCTCTTAAGTTTCTAATTGTTTTTTTATTTTTTTTATGTTTTTATTTTATTTTATTTTTTATTCTATTTTATTTTTTTTTTTAACTTTCTTTTTAAATTGTTTTATTAATTTTTATTTTTTAAATATATTTTTCATTCCAAAAAAATCATGCTCGAATTCGAACTCGTTACAGACAGTCTGGGCTTTTCTTAAGTTTTTTAAATTTTTTTTTTCATTTAAAAAAAGCATGTTGGGATTCGTCCGCGTTACAGACAGAGCCTAGGCGGCGAGTGTATATTACAAGAGAAATCTCTTGACCTTGAGCTGTTCATATTTAGGGCCTGTCCGGATCCAAGTCTTCGTCTTCGTCTTCGTCTTGTTATTACAGCTAGTGACGTAACATCGAGTCAAGCTCTATCCGAATTCATGTCTATGCCACCGAGCTTTGCTACTTTGTATAACAGTTTTGACATCTGGTTAGCTTGATCATCGAGTCAAGGCTCGAGTTGACTATTTTAAATAGACAACGTATTGTGAGGTTATGTTTGTTTGCTGTCTGTGAAATCAAGCTGAGCAAACGAACGAATTCGGACAGGTTAGCTTCGTCTTCGTCTAACTATTATAATAGCTGAGCTTATTGTGTTACGTCACTAGCTGTAATAACAAGACGAAGACGAAGACGAAGACTTGGATCCGGACAGGCCCTTAGTTTAATGTATAATTAATTATTCTTTTATAAAGGTGGAAGAACTTTGTCAGAATTAATTCATTAGAAAATTGTATTATTTGTTTGAGAGTTTTTTTCTAGGACCTAGTTCAATCAATATTCAATTACTTTAAATATTTGTCCTCAACATAGAACGTCCTGGAAACTTCGTGTCGATGAGCATCTGCAATATGCGGGGAAAGCTGCATCCGTTCTGCTTTCGAAGGTTGAAAAGTAGTCCTTTAGACATTGTGGGGTGACTCAAATGTCCAACTTCTATGCAAGGACGGGCGAATAAATTTGACTTTTTACTCACACTTTCTGCCATTAACAATTGCCGGGCAGATAGAAATTCGGTGCCTAGATTTATATCTAATGCTTATAGATATCTACGGAGTCTAAGACAGTTTCTGGTTCATCATCAGCCTGTTCTCTTGTTTCTTAAGCGATAAATGTTTGAAACCGCATTTGATGAGCATTTGCATAAATTCCTTGAGAGCTTGTCCACCAGTTCCCACTTTCTTTGCAAATCGCAAATATTCGATCTTTCTTTACACCGAAACTTTATACTTAGCGAGATAATTACAATTTTAAAATTCCCGAACTTAACATTGAATACAATACGTTTCGTTATTCCTTTTCTCTCCCGGGTTGATTTCTTTATTTTTCGCGATATTTTGAGATTTTTGGTTGGACTTTTTCCAACCACACTTTTTCTATCTTTTCTCTGTCAGTGCCTTCTTCTTCTTTTCTCAGTCGCGGTCTCGGTGAGTATTGCTTTCCATTCATCGACAGTAGGCTGGATATACATGATGCATCTAGTCTCAGTGTAGCATACTGCTACATGCATTACGCTACGACCATAACTCCTTTACCTATACCTTAGACACACAGCACGACCTAAAGAATCATTACTACTTATTATTCATTAAGATGCCGTGCGTCACATAGTATTCATAATTATAGCTCGAAAATCACATCATATTGTTGTACACTAACGAAGGGTTTTTTGTTCCTTCATTAAAGCACTAATGAATAAAAATATACTAAAACTGCATGTATATTTTGTATAAAATAATATAAATCTAGAGTTCCGCTGTACATCTTGAACTTTGAAAAATAAGAAGAGGAAATGCAAAGCACGAACTATATTATCAAAATACTTTTTTAATTTCCATCGTTAAATTGGAAAATAAAATAAATAAAGCTATGTTTGTCGCGTCGATTGGATCCATTTCGCTTATTTACTGTCATAAATACCTATGTCGAAACCTACCTACATCGTAACAGACTGTATGCTCGCAGTTGCCTAATGAATCATTATCGACTAATGAGTTCTTGGTTAATTATTCATTAGGAGCGTTGTGTTTCGACGGTAACCATTAGTACGTTTACATGAATACTTGAGCACTTGACTTGAAATCCACTTGAAGCTGAAGTAGGGTTTTTGCTTGATTAATTCCAATTACGACTTGAAATCTTCATGAAATTTACTATAAATCACAACCTGAATTGTTAACAATATTTTTGTTCCTCTTTACGATTTTCATAACTCGCAGACATAAAAAATGTTCAAGTACTGAAGTGGCGTTTACATAAATGTTTTTTTATGTAAATTACTTGACTCGAGTATACTTGAAGCTAATGCGCGTTTACATGATATTTTGATTACTTGATATCTAGTTGAAGTATATTTCAAGTATTCATGTAAACGTAGATACTGGACTTTCACAAATGCTACCTTAAAATTTCCGATATATTAAAGTGGTAAAGTTTGTCCCAGCCACGATCCATTTTTCGTCCTTCGATTTTTACAAAGCTCTGGATAGGCAAGTATATTCATAAAATCAATATTGTGTTTTGTATGCTATCCTAGAGCGTTTCAAGAAAGGTTCATAGCTAGAGCAGGCAGGGGCGGATTTCCCTATAGGCCGAGTTGGCCCGGGCCTAGGGCGGCAGATTTAGGGGGCGGCAAAATGTTTGAATGATTTTTGATTTTTTCTTGTAGTTGTGGGTATTTCATTACATTTTTATACTTTTTCGTTTTTTTAAATAAAATAATTCGTTGGAAAGTGTTATTTTTAATTCTACTCCATTTTTTTCAAATCTACTCCGATTTATGAGGCAGCCTACTCCGCTAATTCTAGCCTGGGGTCCCTTCACTGGATATAGATCATTCAATTTTTCGTGTTTTACAGGGAGTAGGGGGGGGGGCAATCTTCCATAGGCCTAGGGCGGCCAAGTGATCAAATCCGCCCCTGAGAGCAGGCCCAACCAGTACAGCGCTAACATTTTCGTATATGTATAAAAATATATTAAAAAAACTTTTAAAATAAATAACTATCATACATAAATTGTACTAAAAAGTTAAAAATAAATTTTTTTTTCTCTTTGATATACACAAGAAAAGTTTTATTGCAAAATATGAAATGCTATAGAACTCAGATTAAATCTTATAATAAGTTTGGGCATCCATAGCTACAATCACAATTGTCTAACTGCAACTCATGCCCAAACTTTTAAGATTTAATCTGAGTTCTAGCATTTCATATTTTGCAATAAAACTTTTCTTGTGTAAGTATATCACAGAGAAAGAAAAAAAATTATTTTTAACTTTTTAGTGCAATTTATTTATGAAAGTTATTTATTTTAAAAGTTTTTTTAATATATTTTATTTTCTACTTTTTAGTCATAAATTCTATACACTCTCGACTCTCCAATCTCGACTCTCAAATCTCGCATCACGATTTAACTTAACTTTAATTTTTTTTTATTTCTTTAACTTTTTTAACTTTTTTTAACTTTTTTCAACTTTTTTAACATTTTTAACTCGACTCACCACTCTCGACTCATATCACACACGGCGCAAATTAGACAACCCCAAGGGTGGTAGTTACAACCCCCAAACCAAAACCACCCCCCCAATCCATCCACTTTTACTACCCTAAGACTCTTTCGTCACGAACGGCACTATCAGGCGCTTAGGCGTTCAGACACAAAGTTTTTTATTAAGGGGTCTGTGAGTTGATAGAAGTTATTTAAAAATGGGAGAACTCTCCTTGTCGAACACTCTTGGATGAAAATTTTGGTGTTCATTATGACTTTTGTGATGTAAGTTTTACAAGATATTTTTCTCCGAATCGTAATTGTTTTTAAAATCATCACTTACATATATTCTTTCTTTTCTTTTGAGTGGAGTGTAAAATTGGCGTTCGACGCTCGAAGTAATAGTCCGGGAGGTAGCGTTGCAAATGGAAAAGGCATATGGCCGGATTACATGACAACGCCGACGTTGGCGTGGTCGTCGTTTTATGTCAAAAATATTTAGAGACAGTACTGCATGTATGAAATGCATTACATTACCCACGCCGGCGTGGTCGTTGACCCATCTCTAATCCTAAATTTAACGCTGGCGCTCCATTGCTGCCAATATGCCAGATCTAAATCTATTATGAAAAAACATGACAAAATGATACAATATTTAAATTTCTGAAAATAAATGATTTTATATTAAAAAAATGTGGACTTGAAGGAAAAGAAAATATATTTTTTATTATTATTTAAAATTTTATTGCAAACCGCCAGAGATTACAAGCAAATAACTCAACTGTAAAATGTAAGGGAAATTAAGATATGGCGCTGCCGCCCAGTGTTAATGTAACTTGCCCGGCGTTTTGTTCGGCGTTTGACGACGACGACCACGCCGGCGTGGGCGTTGTAATGTAATCCAGCCTATAGTATGCCGGTTGATTTTCATATCGATAATTGATCTCGTAGAACTAATCAGTGAACCGACAGCTGCTCAAGTAGCGATGAGTGTGGGTGTTTTTTTACAAGTTCGTGCGCGATCCAGCTGACGATTTTTTTTCAACTCACTATGATGTCAACTGTTTATAAAAAAAAGTTGCAGTCGGCATACTATTACTTAAAAAAAAAATTCTTTTTACCACTTTCGCAGCCTCCCATACCCACACCCACCGCGGGTGTGTCAGCTGACGCTTGGTTCACTTATTAATCATACCAGATCTATCGAAAACACTACCTAAAATGCAGCGCTACCTCCCGGACTATAATGTTACTGCTTTTAGAAACGCTTCGTCAATCAAAATTTAGTATAATATTCGTACTTTCCCTTATAGCAGTTTATTCTTAATTTTGATTTTTGAATTAAAAACAAACAAAAAAAGACTTTTGCAAATGCCATTTTTGTTTTAATCAGTTATGAAAGATGATATCATTACTGCCTTCAGAATTTACACCAATGACTTGAAAAACCCCAAAGAAATAAGTCTGAAGCGGTCGATTCGAATGATTTCTGGGCATGCCGCATTGCCAAATCGGAGGATTACACAGCCCAGAAAACTTCCATCAAAAAGCCATGTTTGGTATGTCACCATTTTATTGAAACTACATATTATCTGAGCCTAATGCGTCGAATTTCGGTATCAATAAAATTAGTTACCATGGTTCGGTATAGTGGTCGTCATCGACAGACACCGCAATTTGGCAAAATTTCTCTCGAAAAATGTTCCAATCACGTACTTTGAATAAATGCTACTTTTGTAGACATAATGGTGTCTCATAAATAATGCGAGGATTTGCAATTTCTTAAAAGGCTGAATTTTGTTTATTAACATGTCCAGACAGATAAAAATATGTTTAGCCATAGACCACACAGGGGAGGATATTGGCACTTTTTTACGGGCGAGAAGTATTCGGGGGGAGGAAAAATGCCGAAATCCCATTGAAATTGCGAAATTTCTGAAATTTCTCATCGGAAGGCTGTACAGATGTTTATTTACGATTTGAGGTGATAATATAGTAATTTAATAATCATTACGTGTTGTGAATTTGTGATAGTTATTGTTTATATAAAAAACTGTGACTTATTTGAACACGCACACAATTAATTTCGGTAATCATATAAGGAACTACGCGAAGGAACATTATTGTTAAGACACGTCTAAACCAAATTCCTTCCTTCCTAAAATGTTCTCTTCTGGGTTGGCCCTTGTCGTCACACATCATAACTAATTTCGTCAATTTCATTATTGAGCTGTAAAACTCTTTAACAACATTCCAGACGGGCGAACATTGGTGGCTGGTGATCCATATAAATTTTGTATGAAATCATTCAGAAATCATAGGAGGGCCGCCTAGAAATGCTCAATTTGATATTTTCGTCCGAATGGCTAATTCATGGCCTTGCTCCAGTACTATGTTTCCATGAGGCAGAATTGAATTACAGTTGAGTTAGCGTTTTTCTGGCTAATTTACCTCGATACTGTTTTCATGAACGGCTTCTGAATTGAGTTAACAGCTGAAATATTTCGTACAAAGTATAGCTGGATTTATGTTGGATAAAACACCCATCCGCACTTTTCTAACAAATACTTACACAAAACGCAACATAACTGGGATTCAATGAAACTCAACTCAATTCTCGTTTCCATGAACACTAACTCGAGTACAATTCGGATTGAACTCCGCATGAAAACAAAGTAGTAATGGTCTTCGTCTATCTCGTGTTGGGTTGGCATCTTCAAATCGGGCCGCTAAACGTCGAATTGCAGTGAGTGCAAGATGATTACGCAACATTGAATGAAATTCGCGTTGTGTTAAAATACATGAAAATTTAGTCTTTATTATACCGCATGTATGAAAGTATGAAATAACTTTCGCATCTATCAACTACACAACTATCGAAATTCTGCTATTATTAGTCGCCCCTTGCAAATATTATAAATTTTTCCAAAATGAAGATGACTTTTTAAGCCATATGTTGTGTTTCTTTCGTCGTATCTCGAAAAGACTGCGCAGAATTTTTCTCCACCAGATCAATCGCTTTCCTCTCAACATTTTTATTAACTGGACCTACCACCACTTTTTGATTTTTCTATTGATTCTAAAAACATTTTTTAATGTCCTTAGAAATATCCAGATATATGTAAGTACATGGTACTTACATATATCTGGATATTTCTAAGGACATTAGAAATATCCAGATATATGTAAGTACCAACCAACCACCAATGAAATCATTTTAACGCTTTCACTTTGCTTTTCCAAATATTTGGCAATAATTGCTTTACGCATGCTTTTACTCGATCGCTTTATTTTTATGGCTGATCCTTTAAATATTTTCAAAAACTAAGTAGTTACTAACTACGATTAAGTAGAAGATAGCTAAAGATAAATAAAAAAAAATCAGGCAGGTAAACATCAACGGTAATTGTAGGTCTACACTGAATTATTAAAAGGACTGCAGTTCTTTTCGCTTCAGTCTTTATGTAATTAGTAAATGTATTGGAAGAATTTATAACACTTACCTTTTCAGTTTAAAGCTACTATTTACAGATAGTCGATGGAGTTTAATCAAACGATAATGCAAAATTGGTGGATAATATTATTGCTGTATTTCAAAACAACTCCATACTCTTAAGATATTTTTGTGTGTCCTTAATCACACATCCAGACTTCCAATCAAATTTGTATTTACTTTTAAAACTTTCTTTTATTACAGGCCTGCATTGATATGACTTATGCTCCATTAATTTTCATGAAAAAGCCTCATACTGTAAACGGAGCTCTAATTTTTGGTAAAAGCTCTGGAGAAAAAGGATGCCCTACAAATGCTTCGAAAGTGGAACTATTACTAAAGGCTGGAGTAAGGATTTCCTTTCATACTCTTACAAAACGAATTTTATATCAGTTAAAAATTTTCAGCCTTCCGAAAATGCAGAACTCGAATTCAATTCAACAATAATAACAAATGGTCAGAACTGTCCCAAAGAGGTTTTGAAATTTAATCCACTTCCTTCATCAAAATACTGTAAAAGAAGTAACTTCGAAAGTTTGACGGCGATAACAAACTACAATGCTGAAATGAAATTTAACAATGTAATTTTTCAAGCTATTACTAACAACAACAACAACAACAAAATTCATACATTTTTTTAATTATTTCCACACTATTTCAGATGCCAGAATGGTTTGATGTTTGGTCGAATCGTTTAGATCATTTCGTTTCAGCATTTTCAGATAAAAAAATCGATCACCTTAATCTAGGAACAGATCTAAAATTGGACGTTCAAACTCCGTCAGATCAACTTTGGGTGACGTTAGATCTAAATGGAGTGAACTGGAGATTATATCGTATCCCGTTTGTGCCAAAAATTGATTCAAAGTATGACACCGGTGAACAGTTTTCCTATGATACTGGTTTGAAACGTAAGTTCAAATAATACAAAAACTGTGGTAATTCTGTATCGATCATATATATTTATGTTCCAAATTTCAGGGTCGTGTTCCTTAATTCGAAATTCTATTAATACATTCGATGATCACACAATAGATCTTCTCAAACACATGGATCAAAATAATAGAACATGTGGCGTGTTGCTTGTAGCTGACTGTTCTATTCAACCGAAATTAGCAATTTTTCTGGCGCCAATAACAAGCACCAGCACTTTACGATTTGCACTTAGAGTGCATATCGGCGGCAACTATTTTATTTTCGAACCGCATTCAGTGTCAGGTAATGAAACCAACATTGAAGTGAATGGTGATGAAAGAATTAATATTCGTGGACAACCATATCAATACCCGCCCTTGGAGAAATTCTATGATTTCAGGTATTAAAATTCAGAAAGTGTATCCTTCAAAGCCTTACAAGCAATATTCATTTTTACAGAGTTGAATTGAACGAACACAATATTCTGGTTATTGAGAACGCATTAATGAGGGCAGACATTCAGTATGATTTGCAAAGCATTATAAACGTTGAGATTTACGCAGCTTATAAGAATAAAATGTGCGGACTCTGTAGTTTACCGCTAAATAGGATGGATAATTATAATCTTTGCCTTTAAGGATGTCATTAAATTTAAAACAGACATACAACTTACATTAGCTGGTAATGATTTCTTTTATGAATAAAGTATTTACCTACCTAACATACAAGTTATAATAAACATTTTCTTTTCCGTACGTTGTGAATAGATAGCTTATCAATATCATGCACCACTACATAGTGTTTCGAGCATAGAACAAGCTAACTGGGCAAAGTTCAAAATTTAGTTTTAAGATTATATGTAGCCTCTTTTTACACAATTTAAGTGAGAAAAGGAAAACTCCTTTTTTTTAATGTTTTCCTCAATTTCGACGGGCGGATCTGTATTCTGTAATATGTATGGTATAGATATAGCCTATTCGGAAGGATAGTACAGTTGCTTTGCTTACCAATAGCCTTTTCCTTTGACATCCCTGCCCTGTACATTATTATTTTTATCGCCAGCTCAAAACCTAAAAAAAAAATAATGCAAATCTTAATATGCACGCCTGCGAAGCTGCACAGAGGAGAAAGCGGCCCAGTTTGCTAACCTGCTCATAATACCAAACGAACTCTCACCAAAGCCTTTCTGTTCTCTTAATGAAGCCCATCAGTTCTATACATACATACGAGGGCTGTTTGATAAATCAATAATTTCGAAATAAAAGAATATCCTTTTATCAAAATTCGTGTTTTTTCGACAGTTTCCTTTTAGCTCGATACATTTTAACCAATGGCAAAATTACAATCAAAGGTTCCTATATCTACCACAATACAAGATGTTTCCTGCGAAGAGGTCCAAATTGAAGAAGATGACAGTACTCATCTTGACAAACAATAAATTGTATGGCAAGGAGGCATCTAAATCGTTTCGGAGCTATAGGGTGATTAAATTTTTCTCGAAACACCCTACATCTTAAAAGTTACAGGGTATACGGTTACCGTTCAGACCTCATGGCTTTTCCAGTCAGCCTCGTACTCCTCTCCTCTCTGGAGTTATGATGCTCTAAAATAACAATTTGAGATTTTTTTACTACTTTGGCATTTTTTTCAAAAGTTATTGACATAGCTTTTTTTTACAAGAACTGGAAAGTGTGGTTCTCTTTAACTTGACATATGTCCTAACTGTAACCGTTAAAGAACTGTTAGTTCTTAACCCTAGAAAGATAACCTACGCCTTAGAGGCGCTCGCGTGAATAATATATTGCTGTCTCTTTTTATCCGACGCGCGTATCCAGTTGTCCTTCTTAGCCAACTCAGTCGTCGGTCAACTCCGTCGCGAGACGACTTTGTCTATTCGATAAGTACTACAGTTTTGCAATTATGATGAGTTAATGCACTCGCGCGGCGTACGTTTACTTAATTGTTCCTATAAACAGACGACTTTTGATTTATGTTTGTTTTTTCTAAAGGTCTACTCATTTACTTTTAAATTTATGAAATAAACAAATATAACTTACAAATGCATTTTATTTATAAAATTAAACCTATTCTTTTAAAATAACAATATACATTTTTAGAAAAGATAACTAAATAGGATAAATACACTCATTTGAAAATTGTGCTCCTCTGAAGCGTATGGTTATCTTTCTAGGGTTAAGGTCATAACGAAAATAGACATTTTTTTTTATTACATACTAAGGGAAAATTATTTTTGACCTCATATTTCATGAAAAGTTAGCATTTTCTCTTAATCACTTTTTAACCTTGAAACGATTGATCCAACAGTATTGTCTGGTTTTGTTGTGTTTTGTGAAGGTAGCTAGGTACCTAGCAATTTTTAAATTAATTTATGCACTCACCACATATCCTGGCTATATTTACAAAAACAAATTATGGAAATCCTTGCAATACCCGCTAAAAATTTTAAATCACGCGAAAATGATCAATTTGGTCGTCTTCCAGTACAGAGAGATGCTATACAAATTTTAAATATGCACGTTAAAGCTTGTATGTAGGATCGCATCTACATTTTATCCCCTAATTAGATATGTAATTGGTTTTTGAGTCCGAGAAATGATTTTGGAGATAACTGCAAAAGAAGTGAATCAGTCCTTCTTAAGATAAAAAACATGGCCGTCTTTTGGACATTTTTCATTATAAAGAACTGGTAAGTCGTGGAAATTCACTTTCCTTGAGAAAAATGTTCAAAACAGAGTACTAATGGATGTGAAACAAAGAACGGAAGAAATATATGCAAAATATCGGAACTGGGGTGTATATGAGCTAAGTTCAAAAAATCCGTCCTTCGGCGGTAAAAAGTTAGTTATGACGTTAAAATGATCAAAAAAAAACTACACTCGATTACCCGTTCTTCCCTCTTTAATTTGATACCAAACATGACGCATTTTGGATAACCCCCAATGAGGAGTGGTATGACCTCCCATCCTCAAAAGCCCCTCCCCGGAAATTGTTCACCTATAGTTTTGTACTCTAGACCGTAAATCCGTATAAAAAAACACAATGTTCTACGACCCTCCCACATAGAACCGTCTTTCAATATTGCGACACTTCGCACCCCTAACTCCAAAGTATGTTAGAGAATCGCGAATGGAGTTAGGGAGTTTTAATCGGGGAAAACGAAAGTTCTCATCTCCCAAAATCCCCAACTCTCCGTGTTACAGAGTCCGGCCCCAGTAAACACTCTGTACAGTGTGAATTTAGTAAAGCACACAAACCAAAAATCACAAAAGCGGCATATTCGCGACTTTGGCTCTGTAACATTTTTTTCATTTGTTATTAGAATAACAATTTCAAAAACGAATGTAGCAAATCGATGCTTTGTGCGGGCGGAGCTAGGTGCAAGGGGGGAGGTACGGGCACTGTGTATAGCAAGCAATCATATATGGTCAAACCTGTTTTTTTTACATTTAGAATAATACTTATGTAGATTTTTCGATTTGACTTGAGTCCCGTTGCAATGATTATTCTCCTCGTAGTTTAGCAAGCGCAACTTCTAAATATGTAGTTTGAAAATAATTCTATAGTATTTGTGTGCAATTCGCGATGTATGGTTTTTTTTAGCGACTTATTCATTGAGCTTCATTGTCGAAGGCGCGTTTTTGAAGGAAGTTTGATGATAATATAACTCCTCAATGTAAGACTCATGCTAATTCATCTCAAAGCCTCAACCAGTCTTGTCTATAATATCACAATCGGAAATAAGTTCCAAAATGTTCAGAAAAGTTGATTTTAAAACTTCCCAAAGCACATACACTCAAGTAAAAACTATTCGGAGCCTGAAAATAGGAAACTACAATTAACTAATCTATATTAAATTTATAATAAGTTTAAAAAAATGTGTAGGAAATAGTAATTCCAAGGAGTGAAAATTCCTAAGGGGAAAATTTTAATGCTGACGACATCTAGGTCACAGTATATTTATACAGTAGCCCAGCTTAAAACAAACTACTGAAAAGTGAATTTTAGAATTTTAATTACAGAAAAAAATCTCAAAGTTTCTCCCATAAGAGGGAGCTATTAAGTATGATACGGATGTAAATGAACGAACAGTAGCTAGTTGCACAATGGTTGGGAGAAGTATTAGTTTTATGTAAGTACACATCTCAGCACCAGTCTGCAAATGTATTCTTCCCTTACCAAACAGCTGTTTGATTGCAAAGTGGTGTTCGTTCCATGTACAGTGTAACAGGCAAAATGGTTGTAATAATGTTTGTGACAGTTTGATAGTTCTTCGAATGGCATGGGAAGTGGAACAATTTTTTTTTCTTGCAGAAATAGTTTTGATTGTCATTTTGTCCCTCTTCCTCTAGTACAAGTTTGTGCATGCTGTAAGTTCTGTTTCTTCCACTTTAGATTTACATAGGAACCTTTATATTAGAAATTGACTAGTATTTAGTTAAAACTGTTGAAAGAGAAAGAGTATAGTCTCTTTATAGAAGCATCCTACTCGCTTGACAGTTTTGACAGAGCTGGGCTACTGTATGAATATACTGCGTCTGGGTACTGATCCTGATCTTTTATCACACACTTTTTAACACCAAACTTTCGTAACACTTTGGTTTTCTTCCTAGTTCATTTTGAATAACTAGAAAACAGCGAGCACAAATGAAGGAAAGTAAAATTTAATATTGTGTAATTCACTTACCTCGGATGTTGTAATTAGATAATAGAATGCAATCCATTAACGCATCTGTTTTAACTAAATATATACTCTATTTCAAAGCTTAAAGGAATTTGTAATTTTTCGCTTTTTCCAAACGAATATAACCTGTCTTTTTGCCAATTCCTTGAAATTTCATTTGCAAAATTCAAATGCCGTTTTGACCAGACAACTTACCCAGTGTGTTAGAACAGTTTTGAATATCATTCCATGTTCTGAAAAACATTTACCTTAGGTTTCATTCGTTCTCTAGAAAATGGAAAATAGATTATGTAAATCTAAATAATATTCTGAAAGCTAATATAGATTATTTAATATTGCCGCTTACCGAAGCAAAGTAGATATTCGAATTCGAAGTGTGTCGTATGAACGAGTATCTTTTCGTATTATTTACTACGTTAAAATTGAGCAAACGACTACTGTTTTAAATAACTAAAAACAACGTTAATTTATTAGATGGGGTATAAGTCTATATAAAAACTAATTGAAGCCATAGGGGCTAGAGAGAAGGAAAGAAGATTATTTTATTCGCTCTCAAAAAATTAATGCAAAACACCTTACAGTTTCAATATTCATTCTACTCCAATTCACTTTCCTGCGGTAAGTTTGACTTTCATATTATATTATTATAGAAACTAAAAATCTCAAGACCATATATGCTAATAAATAATGTTATCCTTTTATTTTCTTCTACTTCAATACAATATTATGAAGAATAAAACTATATTTTTACATACATCATTATATCAATAAGATTTAATAAGATAAATTGGTAAGTTGTAGACTGTTATCAATAAAACGGTTCATATTTCAATATAATATGTCAAGCAATCATTCAATATATCCTCAGTAAAACTAAATTATTAATGGTTTATTATCTAATGGCAAAATGTAAATACGTCATAAGACTAGATAGAAAAAACAATAACAAAAAATTATGAGTCTACCTACATTAATTATTATTATAAACGTTAAACTGAAAAAATTCAATAAGCAAATAGAATTCGCCTTAACAATTTTCTTAGTGATCTGTTGAAATGTTTGTTAGTATGTACCAAAATTTGGACATTATTAATGGAAGCGAGTTCATATTATAAACCAAAGCGTTCGATAACGAAAGCCAAATCGACTAGGAATTATGACAGGATTGCAATGGAACACACTTACAGATGTATATATTTCATAATTAGAGTTTGAGTGTTAAAATAAAGTTATTAATATAAAAACAAAACATTTTCTTACACCAGTTATACGATTTTTTTTCTGTACTCATCTTTGGTGCACTCAACCCAGCATCTACATAACCTTAATTTTAGTTCTGAAAACGCAAATCGGAAAAATCAAATATTAATTTAAGTAATAATATTAATATTTGGATTTTTCCGGTCTAAAATTCTCTATACTTTGGGCGGGGTGGAATTCTGAAAGAAGACAAATCATTACAAATGAGATATCGCTAACTTGAATCGATTTTTATTGATGCTCACCATATTAGCAATCCGAACACATTACATCTATAATTTTGTATCTAATAAAGTTTCATAAGGCTTAGTCGTCACCGCAGCAACTGCTTTTAGCATTCGATATTGGAAGGAAATAGGTGCGCAGCTATGTGTAATGCAGTGCAATCATTGACATGTATATAAATGGACTGCTCGTTGAACCAAAAATCCATAAAAGCAAATGGCACCATTTTCATATTGCTGTCTCTTTCCGTGAGAACATACTTTCCCACTGAACTGGACTGGACTACTTCAAAATACTTTTTTTTCTAGTTTTGTTTTTATATACATATTTGAACAGATAGGTTTAATCTACTCTTCCATACTAAGCCCAAATTTATTTCATTGTTTATTATCCTTCTACATGTAATTCTACCATACATATCTTCACATGTGGGTTGCACGCTAAAAGTAGAGTTTACTTAAACAAGTAAAAAAGCTAAAATGGTCTAAGACCAATTCTTATGATACTCGAGATGAATGCCCGTATGTCACCCATTTGAGCAATCTTTTTTTTGCATATATTTATAGAACGGTTCGTCGGACATAAAAATGATTATAACCAATTTTATAGGATTTCATATTCTCAAGAAGATTTTAGTACAATAAAAATGAAGAAGGGGTTGCCCGATTTATTCCATTTTTGAAATTTTATATGCGATTACTATGAAAACACCATGTACCAAATTTCAGCTTTCTTTGTCAACGAGTTCTCAGGCAATGTCCAAATATATAGCGGAAAACGAAATTTTTGTATGGTAACCCCACGAAGGAGTTGGCCGATTTGACTCATTTTACTTTTTCTTTGCAACAGGGAAAATCATCGGTCTCGTTAGCTCAGTGGTAAGAGCAGTCGCCCGGCAAGCGGAAGGTCCCGGTTTCAAACCCCGGACGAGGCGATTGTTTTTTCTTCTTGTATTTATGATTTGATTTAGAACCGTTAAAAAATAAAAGTTCTTAAAATTCTTCTGTAGTACTTACACGAATTTAATTAGTTCAAGAATCAGCGATTTATGTTGGGAAATCCTTAGGCATTTGTTTGTGAACCTTGCTCGTGCTAGGTTCATCATAGACCATGTCCTCGTAGAATAGATTACCTGCAAGAATTGAATAATCTCTTATTTGTCCTTTCAAGGTAGATATTTCCTAATTGGTCAGATTGCTGCGACAGGCATTCCTATGTATTACTACTGTGTTGCTGTTGGTGATCTGACTGACATTTATGATGTTCACCCTAATTTATGAAATTATCGTGCAGCTTACGCCTTGCTGTTTCACTTCTGCTGCTCTTACTCAGCTGCTGATTAGGTACTCTTGTGCCGAGATAAGTAGTGTTTATTTTTCAGCTTCAAGATATTCTCGAAGAAAATATAGGAAATATTTTTTATGAGTACCCAAAATAAATATGGGTATCGGTAAATATACCCGCCGATCTCTGTTGAAAATGAGCTCGTTGCATCATTATTGATTTCATTGCATTTCTTTCTAGAATGGTTCGTCGAACGGTAAAAATTTCCGTTTTCAACAGGTTAATATTTTTTTAAATGTCCACTCGAAATCAGGAAGCTATATCTACTTTTAAAATTTCAGATCACTAAGAAAGAACTTAAGTACAATAATAATACTTATGTCAATTCAACAAATACAATTGCAATCTAATAACATTCCGAAAGTTAAACCCAAACCCCATGTGGATTTTTGCTAGTAGGTACAGCATTTTCTAGCTGCCTAGGCGAACCAATTATTCGTCTAGTACTCCCAGGACGATTAGAGCCTGAAATATGAAATTATTTTATAAGCCTCCCAAATTTAATATCATATTAAACTGAAAATAAAAAAATTATCATACCTTCAAGCAAATTATGAATTTCTTCTGAAGGTGCCACAGTCAAACTTTGAAGATTAACTTCTTTCATTTCGTTAACCAATTGTTCCACCTATACACAAATTTCGTTGTTTAAAAGTTTTAATTTAAATTTATTGTGACAACGGCAACCTACCTGTTTCTTTTTCTCTGCAATAGCAGTTTCTATCACCGCAATTTCTTTCTTTAAGTTTTCTGTTGTTTTATTAGATGTTTCAGCATTTTGAATAACTAGGTCAATTTCTGATTGAATTTTGTCTACTTCAGACATAAAGTGTCGTTCCATATGTTGCCTGAAAATATTTTAAATTTTAATTTTCTTTCGAATTGATGAGATAACCATGATGAGAAAATCAAAATTTACCTGCTGTTATCTTTCTGCCGATTATTAAGAGCACGCTGTTCGATTTGAATATCATCCATTAAAAGCCTTATTTTATTTTTACACTGTAACAATTCAGTCTCACAATTTGCTAATTTTGATCTAAGCAGGGTAATTTCAGACTTGAGCGTTTTTTCCTGCTGTCGCACCAATTCATTCTCCTCTTCAACATATTGGAGAGTTTGTAACTAAATTTTAGTAAAAAAAAAAAAAAAATTATTATTCAAAATGCAATCGTCGCAATAATTCTACTTTTAAATCACTTACTTGTTCACTCCCCTGTCGATGAATTTGATCGGTTTTATTGATTTCTCTAGTCAACGCCTCAAGCTCTTGCACTTGATCACGTTCCTTATTCTCTAAGTAGACAATTTCTGCGTCATACTAGTCATAATATAGAAAATACCGATTGTAGAATATTATTTGTAAAAGCAAGATTTTTAATTTTATAAACATGTACGTACTTTGGTTAAATCAGCCTGTTGTGAGCTTATCTTCTCCCTCTGAAATTTAATCAGATGAATGAGATCTTTGTATTGGGCAGTTTGAAAATAATTATCATTCAAATCCCCAAATTCGTTCATATTAAAGTAAGACGTCATGTTTATGTTGTCTTTATAATCAAATTTTTTATTGGTGTTGTTGTTGCTGTTGTTGTTGTTATTATTATTATTGTTGCTGCTGAAAGAGCTTTCCATTTTATGGAGTGGACTATTTCGCGGCGGTGGTGGATCTCTATATGGCGGTGGGACAAGAGCTCCATTAGATGATATTGGCGGGGAATTCTTATATAAATCGTTATTATTGTTGTTGCTGCTATTATTAATATTAAATTTATTGCAATTAAATACATCCAGTAGGCTCTCACTACTTAAATTTTGAATCTCATGACTTAGGTTTGTTTTACGATCGAGCGAATTCCGGATATCAGCCATATTGAATTCGTTTATGTTTTTCATATTATCACCACTCAAAGAAGAATTTGTTGATTCAATCTGCGAATCGATTTTATCTTTTTGTGGAGAAGTGTGAGCAATTGGCTTCTGGGGAATTCCTTTTACAATTCCTATATTTTCGGCCGGTTTATCAATTATTCTGTTCAATAAGTAAAAGGAAATGTAAGGTTTTGAATTGTTACTTGTAAGAAATAAAGTTTATTTAAATGTTTAAAATGTGGCGTCTTTTATTAAACCTTATTTTTAGTTTTTGACCATTCTGTTAAGCTTTATTACTTCTTCGAAAATCCCTATTCTGGTAATGTAATGTTTTTGTTTTCTTTTTATTTCGTTGAGAAATACTTGTTTAAAACTACGTATGTATCCATGAAAAATAAAATGTAAAATGATGTTATCATTTAACTAGTCTAAAAAGTAGGTCACGAGTTATGAATGACTTGCAATGCAAGCAAACAGCTTGTTTTCTTCCAAAAACTGGAACACTATTTAATTTGTTAAGAAAAGAAAAGAAAAGTTTTAAAAATATAAATTAACATGAAGAGTCTGTTCAGAGCAACACGCTATAGTGACTTCGAAAGCGTTTTAAAGTGACTCTGTGAATTTGACGATAGCGTAAAATGCAACTCGGTTGTTGCTCTGAACGAGTTCAAGCGAAAAAAGCGTTTTGAAAGAAAATATTCATATATATACGGTCAGAAAACAAATTCAGTGTTTTTTTTCCCTAAATTGGTAAATTGGGACTTCAATAAATTAAAGCTATAAACAGCAATAAAATTATTTTCTTCTTTACATCCATTTTAGTTTTATTCACTCAATTTTACATGCTCTTTGACAATTCACACATTCAAACACGAAAGTGATTATTTTGATAGCAGTCCCGAGTGCTATCAAGCAAAGTGACTTCTATAGTGACTATAGCGTACGCTCTTCTCTCTTCTCTTCTTTTTCTGTCAAACGCGAGGGGAAAAAAGTTACTTTTTGGCTGCTCTAAATGCAAAAAGCGACTATAGTCACTACAGCGTGTTGCTCTGAACAAACTCAAAAAAACATATCTAAAATCATCATCTTTTCTTAAAAAGTAAATTAAACTAATCTGCGAAATATTTTCATCCTTAGATTCAAGGATGATAGATTCGTGAAATAACCAGGACTCCACAAATATTCATACTCATTTAATTCTGTATAGTTCTGTTGCATAGAAATGTAAACACTTTTTATGTACCTATGTACTTGCAAATGCTTAATTTTGTTGTTTTACAGAATTTTTAGACAAATTCGAATAAAATTGATTATAATTACAGGCGACAAATCTGATAAGGTCGTTATTTTTTTCCACAACCTTTGAAGCGACTTGCGAAGAAACTTAAGTGAACCTAGATTTTTAGGACAATAATGTACTTGATTTTATTTCTTCTGAGAATTCTTGAACTTATGAGTATATGTATGATACTTGTCTCTATTTACAATCCTTACTTCTGTCGGGTATATGCTCATACAATAGTTTATAAAAGGCGAAGTAAATATATTAAATTTTTTATATTTATAAAGTAATGAGATCAAAGCTATTTTATTCGAAGGGGACTGACATCTTCTAAAATGGACCGAACAAGGATGGTAAACAAAAACTTCGTTATACAAGCATCATTCAATTTTATTGCCAAGCATTTAGTAATTTTCAACCGTTTGTTTTATTATCCTTTTGCTCAGTTTGGAGTCAAACAATACACACAAGACAGTTATTGTAATAATCAGGGGACAATTATTCATCATATTGTAAATCACGAGTCTTTTATACATATATGAAAGAATACAGTTATATAGTTTTAAGTACTCAGCATAGATCAGTATTTCATAAATAGTAACTATCTGTGGAAACATGATTAAAATGGACGATCGCCAATGATTGCTTCCCACGGCGCGTGGTTTCACGAGCCAAGCCACTTAGTGCGGACGAGCCCGAGCCTCCTCGTGCGCGCGTGTACCGCGCCTTTGAAGTTACCGACTCGAAATGGATCGGACGTGCCAGCACAGGCGAGCTGGCGCCACCTTGAGCCAGACCCTTCCCACGGCGCATTGGCTTGTGCTCGCGTGGCACGGCTCGTGAAACTACGCGCCGTGGGAAGCCAGCTAAAAATATATAAAATCAACGATGGCTCGGCCTGATGTAGGGAAGCCCTCATTTTTTCTTAGAAATTTACTGGAAATTTTTTTCTTTAGAAGTTTTATGCATTACTGGATGCCGAAAACGGCACACATGAAAGAAAGTATTGTACTTATCTGAAAAAGACTCGATTGGCTAACAAAATGAATAAAAATATTTTCTGTATATTTCTAAGAAATGAATGCTTATCTACGCATCTAAGGTTATAAAAATTGTTAACTGGCCAAACACCAGTTGTCCAATTATGCATAAAAATTCTAAGGAAAAAATTTCTAGTAAATTTCGAAGAAAAAAAATGAAGGTTTCCCTACAGGGCCGAGAGATCGTTGCTTTTATATTGGAGCGAGGCTTTGCTGACTCGCTTACCCTTTCGTTACGACGACAGCTAGTTGAGGCATCGTCGATTTTATATTCAAGAGGCATTGCAAGTTTTTGTTCTTTGACCAGCCTTTGTATGGTTTAGTTTGTCTATGCATAAAGTCTATCCAACCAATCCATCCAATCTATACACCCCCAACCGTTCCTTTCATTCCAACAATAGCAACAATTAACTCCGCTGAAAACAAAAAACTGTTTAATTTGTTTTAATTGCAGTCATTGAAAAAGTGTTGTCGGTTCATTTAATTGCTCGGAGTTTCGCTGAAGTTAGCTAAGACTTGTCAGTTAATCTTGTCGGTTAATATGAACTGGGTGGCATCAAATTTTTACTATGGGCCGTGCTTATCTGTTACTTTTCTGTGGAAATACTAAAAAAGTGAGTGTGGGGATCGCTATTTAAGCCTCCGAGTATAGGAGTGTGGGTACTCAAATTTCTTCTCAGGACGAAAATGAACTAGATTACAATTTGGCCCCATCCAAGCTTTCCCCCGCTTAATTGAAATAAACATTGACAATAAAATATGTTCAGAGTATCATAATGCATCGTTTGACATCTCTATGAATGTTCATGTAAGACCTAAAATGAACATTCCTCTTTGGTCAATAAACAATCTCTTTCAAAAATTCATGAATTTCTCTAGTTGGAGTAACATGCTGAATATTAATAGAAAAGAAAGTGTACTTCACCAGTGAGACTTTTCATGATTGAACAAATATTTTTAAATTTTTTTTTAATTAAGGAATATAGATACATTTTACCACCCAGCCTTTGAAAAGTCAAAGGATGGAAAAAAAATGTCATCTGACTATAGATATGTTTAATGAGCTGCTCTAGAGAAGAAAAGAGCAAATAAGAGCAGAAGCCCGTGTTTAATGAATTCAGGGCACTGTTGTGTTAGGGAAAATCTGAAAGAAATGCGAAAAAGTAGATTACAATTCCCACCGGTTAATTTGAAAATTAGTAGTTACCTACCTTCTCAAAATACAACAAAAATAGACAATATGCTCAGTTGGGAAATTTTTTTTCTTACTTTTCCACTTGCAAAACTTGCAACCCCCCGATACACAAAAGGCTTTTCACTGCATAGTGATTAGTGCGACATGAAGTTGGATCGCAACAATAATCTGCTATCCACTCTCAAAACAAATTCGCCTAGTTACAGAATTCCAAGTGGAGAACTAACTGTCAAATCAACTCTCATCTCCCAAATTCCACAATTCTCCATGTTATAGAATCCGGCCCTGGAGTAACCTAGAGCAAGATTTTCTGCTCTACATTTTTCGAAGGAGTGTGGGACAGTTCTGATAACAAATCAAATAATTGCGTTTTTTTGTAGAAAAATAAATTTCTGGACTATTCTAGTGGAATAATTGAAGGTGTTGGTAAATGATGTAATGCAAATGATCCCAGAAAATTTCATTTTCGCGATAAATTTATGAATTTCTTTTCCGCCTTTTTGAAAACTGTATAAATATCAATTACTATCTCCCAGCTGCCATGATTTTTCATCATGCAAGTTCGCTGAAAGTTGCATGGCAGTTGGATTAAACATGCAAGAAGTATGACAGTGCAAGTTGCATGCAAGCTATACTTGCAGGTGTAACACCCGGGTAAGATAGCTGCTATCATAGGAGCTTTTTGTTGCTTACACTCCTGACTCTAAGCATAGAGAACCCAGTATCAGAGTAGAAAACTGTATGTTGAGAATTTTGCCAAAGAGCTTTTGCTGAAGTGCCCCTAATCTACTTCTAATAGCACATGGATAGTCTGAATGCAACACATCCAGAGCTCATTCGATGGTGTTAAGCGATCAGTAGTCAGTACGCGGAATATAATACCATCGGCCGGCCTACATCGAACAGCAGAAAGTTTGCTTCGCTGGGATATATGCACGCACACTTCACTGTGTGAATTGCATACGAGTCGAGCAGAGTACAGTGGCAATATCATCATAGTCAATTCAAAAGCTCTTTTAAAGTGAGCTTTTAAAATCGAGGGAATATTGCTGCCATGTATTTTTCAACTCTGTTATTACTTCTCTATGCTCTAAGCAACAAAGCAGCTATGGTAATATTTATGAATGTGTGCCTCTAATTTTCTTTAAAATGTTGGCACTGAATAATAATAATAAATTTAAAACTTCTTGAAGTGGTAACCATTTGCGATAGAGACAAAATCAACTTTTCTGGTCGCTCATTATAATGTGTACCAATCAATATAAAAATTCGCAATTAAATACAAAGAGCTTTTAAACAATTCAAAAAATAAACAGCTTTTGATTGTCCAAAATCTCGGAGCGACTTTTCTTGCTATGGCTAAATTTGATAGTTCTCTAAGTGTTGCTCTACTGTGTTATCAAAGCAGCTATAGCTGTAATATTGAACATATCCTAGCTCTACTTTTAATATCACAGTTAACCTAAGTTGAGCTGCCTGCTCTGTTCTGAACTTTTTTCGAGTTCATTAAACAGACCTTATTAGTGGTAGCTTCGATCTGTAGTAGAATAATAATTCATCGTTTGTTGATTTAAAAATCAATAAATTCTTTTCCATAAGAAACAATTGATAAGACTATTTATGCTGAGTAGAAAATACTTCATTTTTTAGGAAGTATACCCAAGGGATGGAATAAGTACAAGTAGGTATAGCCAAACTGATATAGCCATACCAAGATTTAATAAATTAAAATTTATAAAGGCAAGTAAGATTTACCCGAAACTTTTCCTGGTATCCTTAGTCCTATCCAATGGCAAGGAATCAGAATTAACCGAATTTTTATTAATTTGGTCATCACTGGCTTGTTTCAGTTTAACAGTAGGCTGTTGTTCTGATTTTCCATCATTTTTGGGTTGATCTGATCTTTGTAAAATAAATTGGACATCATTAGAATATTCACCCCATTTAAGAAGAAGTTTTAAAGGATTTTCAGTGGGTGCTAAAAGTCTTTCATTATTCCTCCATCTTTCAATCAAAGTAAACCGCCCTACTTTTCCCGTAGCATGTGCCAAGGCAAAAACTACATCCTGAAAATGAAAAATGTATTTATTAAATAACATAATTCTCTTAGATTAAATAATATATTTACACTTACTTGGCAGGTAGTATTTACTGTAACCCCGCAAACAATTCTTTGGATACCTTCAACCCAAACTTTCAATTCCATTGTTTGATCACAACGTGAAATTCCTTGTTAATTCCTATTTTTACAATAATAGGTCTATTTAAATTTTCATAAATGTTAACGACGTTGCATTCTTATTTCCTTTTGTTTTACAAAATATGTTCATTTTCTATGTAAAATAACATCTAAAATTTTTGTGTCAAACATTTTCCAATGGAATTTGGGATGTGTCACTTTACTTTTAAATTACTAGTTAGTTCCAGCACTTAAGTTTTATTATTATTTCGTAATTACTTTTTAATTTATCTAAAGGAATGTATTTGTTTCTGTTTGGGCCCTTTGATTTATTTACATTTTCTTGGTATTTTGATTTGACACAAAACAGCCCAAATTTGCGTGCACTCCGAAAGCCATTTTGCCCTTTTCTGACGTTTTGGGATGCGACTGCGACTTGAGAAAAGTAAGAAACGTCAAACTAATTTCGCCCAAATTGTTTTTTCAGTGGCGTAGACAAGCTTAAAAAGCTTTTGTTCATTTAAATGTTGTATCAACAATGTATAAAGACATGTTTAAATGCAGCATGCATATATCTAATTTTTAAAGCTTTTTTAGATGCTCAATTATATGCTGCATTACATATATATAAGAACAAGACCCCGGAATTAATAACATGTCAGCTGTGAAATTGGTGGAGAGAAGGCAGATAAATTAAGTTAATCCGTTAATCGTTGATAATATTCACTTTGTGGTAAGCATTCACAGCAAGTGGACGTGTTTCTCCGTTACCCTAATACAAATCCCCACAAACAATCCTCAGTAGTTAGCCTAAGTTTTCTCTTGGAAAAAGGTTCAACTTACCCCAGTCAGTTCGTTACGACGAAAATGTTGTTATTAAAGGCACTTTAACATCAAACACAAGAATCGAAAAAATTTAAACCGAAAAACTCAATTTATTCCACTTTAAAAGAAGATTTTTGCTCCAAATGATTAATAAAATCATGGGAAATAGGATAAACTAATAATTTTACTAATAAAATGGTATATTTATCTTAGAATTTTTAAGAAAACACAACTTTTATGATTTATCGGACGAATTTTTCCGCCGAAAAAGTTTTTCGGTCGATAAAACATAAAAGTTGTGTTTTTCTTCCAAATCTGAAATAAATATAACTATTTTCTCAGTAAAATTCTTAGGTTATCCTATTTCTCTGGATTTTATTAATCATTGGAACAAAAATCTTGTTTTAAAGTGGAATAAATTGAGTTTTTCGGTTTACATTTTTCTGTTCTTGTTTTTGATGTGCCTTAACAGAAAATGCTCCTAATGTTCAGGCACACATCCAAGTTTCTATCTTTTACCATAGTCTGCAATGCCTCGGTCCAATATAAAATCGACGATGCCTCGACCTGATGTAGGGAAGCCCTCAATTTTTTCTTAGAATTTATGAACATTTTAGAAAGCCGACAACAATTTAATTATTATGAGCGTAGACGCGTAATATACAATAAGATTTTTTTTTTTTTTTTAGAAATTTACAAAAAATATTTCGGTAGAATTTGAATTCACTTTGGTGGTGGCCGATTGCAGTTATTTTCAGATACAATATATACCTACTTTCATTTGTGCCATTGTCGACCTCCAATTGCCAATAAGCATTCATTTCGTCTGTCGTTGTCAACCTCCTATATCATACTTCAAAGGAACATATTTCCAGTAAATTTCTAAGCAAGAATTGAGACCTTCCTACATCAGGTCGAGACATCGTCGATTTTATATTCGAGCGAGACATTGCAAATTTTATTAATTGACTCGCAACATGTATTTGACTTTTGGTTTTAAATTTTCCTATTCGATTCGTTATGTGTACATTGTTATTTGCGGTAATAGTAAGGGTTTTTGATAGTAATTTAAACATCATTGCATCAGTATATCTACCTTCCTTCGTGAACTCCAGCACTCAGCAACTACATCCGCAATCTCTTTACCTTTCTTTCAAGCTTCACTAATGGCATCCTGCGTGGCGATTGCAATACCAGAGATCATCCTAGGACCCACACATAGCAACAGCAAAGGCTCTCTTTCTCAAAGACTCCCTCAGCAACCTTTCAACTATAAACCCCAACCCTACCCCCACCTTTTTTGCAAGCCTGAGCTCCGCTCCTTCAAGCGCAATCATTCACTTGGCCTTTACATCGCTTCCACTTGATATGTTTAAGGCAAGCACAATTACAAATTGGATCCCCACATCAACTACCCGTGTCTTTTAAATATTGACGTCAACCCAATTAAACTTCATACCAAAATAGCTCGAAAATTATTGCCGACATAAGCAAACATTCTTGAACCAAACGTTGAAATTTTCTCTAAAATGCAAAACATAATAAACTCAATAAACTATCGATTCCTATACTCCAAATTTTCGATTAAAGCATGGTAGAACGATACCATTGAAACACTGTTTAAAGAGAAGAGTAAAATGCATCAGGATCTCGAGCAGTAGCATCAACGAACCTGAATAATTGCAGGTGTACAAAACTGTTTCTTGATGGGCCCAATAGGAATATCTCGATTTTCTCATGGGCCTCGGAAGGAAACAATGTAGACCTGTGGTTAGCATCATCAGCGGCCACAGCTAGCTTCACGGTCATCTAACAAGGATGAGAGTTGTTGACCGCCCTGAGTGTCTGTTCTGCCTGGCAGGAGAGCCTGAGACAACCGAACACTGTGTGCTTGTCCGGACTTCGCTCGCAACAGGCTGACTAGGATCTGCCCTTCTATCTGTAGATGAGCTGAAAAACCTTCCTTACCAAGACCTGATGCGCTTCATTAAGACGATAGGAAGGTTTTGGTAAAGCTTCTAGCAGGACAGTACAATAGGTCGCTCTAGCCTTCGTGGTTGAGACCTCCTATCCCACTGCCTTAAAAAAAAAAAAAACAACAAAAAACAACAGGTTCAAGCTGAAAAAAGAAATCATTGAGCTAAAGCGGACTTGTTGAGAATCTGGAATCTTAGCCCGAAACAAAAATGAAGGTGGGAGAGCACCATGCGGAATGTGAATTTGTTGGATGCTTTATGTTCCCACTACTCTTTCTTCTTTTATTATTTATAATGTAAATCTACTACGTAACTTTCTATGATGTGCCCACCGCTATGCGTGCCTTTGGCACGATACTCAATTAAATAAATGTCTATGTTTACGTAGTATTCTATTCAGACGAAAAAACGCAGGTTCCAGTATATACTTCAAGATACACCCTTTATGCAAAATTAGTTATTCCGTGTAATTATTTCGGAATTCTGGACAGCTCTTTTTCATTCATCCATCCCATTACCATAATTCAATTAAATAAATTTTATTTGACTTGACAGTTTTTTTTTGTTTTTACATCAAATAAAATATCAAAAGCTTATTCCAAATTGTCGTCATCCCCATCGCCCTCAACACCTTCCATGTCATCATCATCTTCACCTTCCTTTTTTTCGTCTGGCTTCTCATAGACTGGATCCATTGGGGAAACGACTACACCTTCCCATACAGAAATTTCTTTAGCAATACTTGCATTTCCCTCCAACCCAAGAATGTGTTTATATCCTCCATGACCGAGGACACGAAGCAGAATCTGAGCAGTCATACAACAAACATCTTGCTGCTCCAAACTCATTGATGTATGAACACGAATATGACCAGCTTCACAAGGATCTGTAATTCCAGCCGAACCTGGTAAGAACAGTCCAGCTGAAAGCATCTGGAACACTCGACGAAATGCTAAATTAATAGGCAAAGCTTGGCGACTAGGGTTATTCATAATAGCTAAATGTGCTAGTAAGTCCAGCATCCATGGTGTCAAGGGTGTAAACCCTTCAAATCGCCTCGTTAAATCTCGTAAAATACGAATTAATACTTTTATGGAGGAATGGTGGGCATTTTCTTCGAACCAACGGCTATGACGAATCGCTGCAAGATGAGCCTGCATAGCTTTCGCATCAAGATGAGTTTCTGGCTCCAACTTTCTAATATTTTGGGGTAAAGTTGCGATTAAGACGCGCACTTTCGCTTGCCAATTTGCAATATCAAATCCTCTTTCGTGCATCGTTGTTGTTAGTATATCAGCTTTAGTAACAACTTCTGTTTTCATAAGATTTTTTAAGTCTTCTTCAACCTTTTTAGCGAGTGCTTCACATGCCTCTTTGGTAGGAAGGGTTTTCAAAATTACCACAATATCGGCCACATTATTACCAGTGGTCATTGTTCCTTTTTTAAATGACCCAACTTGTCTGACTTCATCGAGTTGCTACAAGTAAAATTATTACTTTTGATCTAACTTGAAAATAAGGTAAGTACTTACGCATGTGTTAAAGTCTCCAGGGGCTACTACCAAGTTATCAAGAACGCTCTGAACTTTTGTAACCAAATTGGCTATAGCAGTCTGTTCGGCTGGGGTTGGACTTAGGTCTTGATTTCTTTTCAAAAGAGCCTACGACAAAGCAAAATTTTAAGGATGAAATCATTTTTATTAGTAAGATACTTACCGCAGTTAGAGCAGAATCATCCGGCGTTGGTGAAACTTTAGGAAAGAGGACTTCAGCCAAAGTGAGATCAAATGGATGGCGAAGAACAAATGCTTTTTTAAATGGTGGGCGAATTCCTCCACGCATCGAACCACGTCCACCCCGCATTGAGCCACGAACCATTTTCATTTTTTTTATTATTAAATATATTGAGTTTATATGAAATTACTGTTTGAAAACGTAACCTTTAAATTATGCCCTCTTCAATTGTCAAATTGTCTTTCTCCTCTTTTCAGCTTTTAACAGCAGTGTTGGAAACTTCATGGTGAGAATTTTTTTTTGTTTTTTTTTTATATTAAAAAACGCAGTGCTAGATTTTCGAACCTCGACCTCAGGTTACATTGAGTACGTTTAGACCGCAGCTATTTAGGACTAGTTTTACGTAAGTCGAATTACGTAGTACTAATCCTGCTGCTGTTTAGACCGCTCGTATTAAAGCTTTGACAGTTGTCAAAATTGTCAGATCTGCCTGCTATTTCAGGAGAAAAATGAAAAATAATATATTGAGTTTGTTTGTACACCGCATGCACAAGAAAATGGAGAATAGAAGAAAATTTAAAATCAGAATGAGGAAATACTGCTATTTATATTACTTAATACCCAAGATAAGACATGCAAATTTTCAGGCTAATGGCAAAACATTATAAGATAATCTGCAACAATTATTTATTAATTATGTATAAGGGCGTCACTATTTACAAACAGCCTCGCATTACCTTATGTGACGTAATGTCTCCATTTAATACTAATTTTTGTAGGTCAATACCGCATCAGAAACCGAATTAAAGTAGGACTAGTTTTTCGTAATACGGCATGTTTAGACCACTTAATATTATTACTACGTAAGTCGAACTACGTAATACTAGTCCTAAATGGCACGGTCTAAACGGGCTCATTGCCATAGCTCACACGCGGAAGTTTTTCTTACGCAATACGCAAATGCGCGAGCTTGTGCCTACATTTGTCATCACAAAAATTTTGCTACACTTAGCTCCTTATATATATGCCGAGGTTAACTGTGCGTGTGTTCAAACAAGTTACAGTTTCTGATATAAATAATAACTGTATCACAAATTCGCAGCACATGATGATAATTAAATTATTACATTATCACCTCAAATCACACGTAAAGAACTGTGGCGACATGTTATAACTTCGCATCGAAAGTGATCATCGATCGAAGCGAAGATTTCGATCCTGGCGGCATGTTATAAGATTTTCGTTCGACAGGCGATTTTTCTTGTTTCGAAACTATCTCCGAATTTTTTCCCCTAGCAAAAATGACATTTATAGATTCTTTTTCTAGCTGTTGATAAATTTTAATAATAATAAAATTGGAATTTATGAATTTTTCAAGCCGCAGTGGCTTTATTTGCGGAGGATAACGAAAATGATAAAGAAATAATTAATTACCGGGACAAAAGAAAATATTGAAGGCAGCGGTATTATGTTATGAATATGCCTAAATAAATGTACTGCTTTATTGATTTTTGAATTCAAGAAATATTCTTACAAGTTTTATAACTTCAAGTTTGCAGAATCTATATAATTAATATCTAAAATCATTTATATTGAATAAATTTTAAAAAAATGGAACATATAAATCTAATTTCTTAAATTTACATACATCTTTTAATCTTCGCTTGTACTATCACTGTCAGCAAAACTCAGTGATATTCTATCGTAATTATCGCCTGTCGAAAGTGTTACAACATACCGACAATCGATAAATTGTCGAACGTCGAATATTTCGAAGTTATAACATATTGCCCCTGAACAGACGCCCGATCAGTAATTTCACAATTTCAAAATGGCCGAATCAATTTCCCTTTCAGTAGCATTGGCATAGATGCCGCTGTGCTGTAGTTCGAAACTAGGCGTTTCGGAATTTTTCCTCCCCCCCGAATGCCACTTACCAGTAAAAACTGCGGAGTCAATGCGCATTGGGAGCTCGGTAGCCTGATCTCATATATTCTACAGAACTGTCAAAGTGGTGAGGCAAGTCAGGTTGAAAGAGCCAGTACTGCTTCTCGCTTAAGCACGGTATAGGGCCAAGCCACACGCTGCAGCATACTGCGCACGAATTTTGCTACACATATATATACCAGCATACCAATACTACTACATGCAAATTAGCTTCGGCCATTTCGAAATTTCTGATCGAACGGCTGTACAGATGTTATCCTGCGATTTGAGGTGATAATATAATAATTTAATAATCATTACGTTTCGTGAATTTGCGATACAGTTATTGTTTATATAAAAACCTGTGACTTAATTGAACACGCACACAATTAATTTCGGTAATCATATAAGGAACTACACGGAGCAACATTATTGTGTTAGTACGTCTAAGCAGAAGGAAAGGAAACTCCTCCCTTCCGTAAAAGCTTCTCGTGTGGGAAGGCCTTAACAATCTCTTTCCCGCGCTGTAGATCGAACAGATTTTTTAGAACCTTCAGAACCACCCGTAAAAAAGATTCAACAAATTCAGATTGCTCGGAGCGTTCTGTTCGTTTTATTTTTATTGGCAAACCTGTGATATGTGAAATAGGCTCCTTGTGGGCAGCACTTTACACTTTTCATTTTTCAAACCACAACAGCCAAGATGCAAGACTGCAAGTGTTCAGCCAGGCCTTTTAAAAAAGAAGAAGACACTTTGATTGAGCGTCCGTCCACCGTTCAGTTGTAGTTTCAATAATATTTGACTTAAATCAGGGAAAAATGGTTGAGAACAAAGAGATGGAATTAACTGAACATGAAGCTGAGCTGTACGATAGACAGATTCGTCTTTGGGGTTTGGAATCGCAGAAAAGGTATCTGAAAATCTTAGAATAAAAAACTTAATATGCTGCAAGGCGGTTAGTGGTTGTTGCTATTGTACCGCTTCGTTTTGTATGTTAACAGAACTTTCAAAATACCGGTGGAATGTAATGGGGGATCATAGAAAATCTTGACTATTATAGTCTATAACAATCCCAGAATGGTTCTAGATTTCTAATATAGAAAGGGGATAATTTGAACGGGTACAATAGATCTTTCATGCCGTAGTGAATGCGAGGCCAGCGCCTGCACATCCTTCCGCGCAAATCTAAATCTAGTCTAAATAGCCACCATGACGGAATAATTGAGTTTTTCTTTTGCAGACTAAGAGCTTCAAAAATTTTGTTATGTGGCCTAAATGGAGTTGGGGCGGAAGTCGCCAAGAACATAATTTTGGCAGGAGTAAAATCAGTCCTTTTGATGGACAGTAAGGTAGTCACCAAGGAGGATTCATGTTCACAATTCTTTATTCCTGTCACATCTATCGGAGACAACAGAGCAGAATCAGCATTACAGCGAGCGCGTGCCTTAAATCCCATGGTTGAAGTCACGGCAGACAAGGAAGAACTTGAGAAGAAAACTGATGAGTTTTTTACTAAATTTGATGTCATCATAGTAACTGGAGCACCTACTAAGGAACTTATTAGAATTGACCTCATTTGTCGTGAAAACAAGCTAAAATTTTTTGCTTGTGATGTTTGGGGCATGTTTGGTTACAGTTTTCAAGATTTATTTGAGCATGATTTTGTCGAGTAAGTATACAGATATATTTATACTAATGTTTGATTTATATATCTACCTTCATTTTATAGAGAGGTCATGAAGCACAAAATCATCGAGAAGAAAGATAATGCTCCTGTTAAAACGGAGCTCGTAGCCTCGTCTAGAAAGAGTAGCTTGAAGTTTCCGCCGTTCCAAGCAGTATTAGAATTCGATTTTTTATCTCCAACTTATATTAAAAAGATGAAGAGAAGCGGTCCAGCTTATATAATTTTGAGAATTTTGCAGGAATTCAGAGATCGTTTTATGCGTGATCCCTGTCCTGGAAGTAGACAAAAGGATATTTTAGAGCTGCTTAAGATTCGAGACGAGATTGCTTCAAAAATGGTTGATGAATCTGCTTTTGTCCATGTTTTTGCGCAAATATCACCTGCAGCAGCAATTGTTGGGGGACAATTAGCACAGGAAGTTATTAAGGCTGTCTCACAAAAAGATCCACCATTTCGAAATGTTTTTCTATTTGATCCAGACAATTGTTGTGGTTTTGTCGAAGAGATTGGTGTCAATTAAATGGAAAAAAATGTTTTGTAAGAAATAGTGTGTGTAATGAGGATTCCAATAAAAAATTTTTTAAATAGGATTATTCGCTTTTATTTCATTAGAATACAAATAAGCTTAAGTAGGAACTGTATGTTATTTATTCTAGCCGGGCGAAGTTAAATTGAGAGCGACGCGCTGTTGAGACTGACTGAGTGTGTTCGGTTTTGGCTATAGCCAAATTTGTTCTCTGTAGGTAAGGCCCATTGGGGGTTACCACCACAAACTGCATGTACTTCAGCCCGTAAAAATGTACTGAATCACTACGGAAAGTTTCGCTATAAAATCCAGATATGTTCCCTCTCCCTCATTATTTTATCATCTTTTCAGGGCTGATGCAGTACTCACAGCAGCAGTTTAGTTCAATATTCATAGAAAGTTAAAAGTATATTGATAGATTTGTCTCATTCTAATTGGCTTACATCGCTTTAGGGCTTATAAAGTAGTTTGAGGTACATTGGTATGTAAGTTGGCATATTAAGGGAACGCGAGTGAAGTATGCCGATATTTAAAATTAGTACATCAATTTTATGTTAGTGCTACAAAAAATGAAGATGCGATGGAGCCATGGGAAAATGTGGCTACGGTAACCTTAAATGAATAGCAAGCAAAATTTGATTGTTTATCATAATCTCTATAGTTTATAAATACGTCCGGAACAGTAATGGGAATCTTGTGTTTCGAGCGGGAGATGCAGCGTTATGTGCTCAAATCGCACAAAAGATATACTACAAAATAAATGCTAAAGTGTAATTTGTTAAAAGTATTAAATATATTAAAAGAAAAGAAATTTTGTTATTTTGGAAAAAATCGTATATCATGGTTTATGGCTGAATGGTTAAAATGTAATGATATATGTCTAAATGGTATACTTCTCTTCAATAGCTCAAGACTACTGAAATATGCCCGAATATTGTGCATCTCTTCACTGGTTCAAAATTACTGAAATACGCCTGAATATTGTGCTTTTCTTCATTGGTACCGAATACATCCCCAAAGACTACAGCATAAAAGGATTGAAAAACTGATGTTTCGCTCCTGAAAGTGAGGAGTTTTCAGTTTTGGTGCGCTACCTGTCCTACTCTTACACACGCAAAAAAATCATTTAAAAACGTGACAGTGGTCATATTCATCTGTGTTAGGCTTTACCGCTGATTTTTTTCCCTACTGCCTATCCTTTTTCGATTTGGAAGGCTTCGGTTCAGGCCTCCCGAAGTACATCTTCAGTACTTTTGTGCTATCAGGGATATGATAGCCAGCTATAGCCAAAAGATGAACACACTCTTAATATACTACCCGCTTGCTAAGCTACGCGATGATGGTATGGGTGAAGCTAACATTTTATTTTGAAAGATCATAGAACTTAAAATGTATCAACAGAAAAAACGCACGTAGCCAAATCTTGCAGTCCCATTCTGATTCTGCTTTAGGGGAAAACAGATCGCCGTGCCATTAATTTCTATAGGAAAATGCCTCATGGAACTGGTCGTTAGATATCTTAGTTTTGAAATAACTACTTAAATTGCCGAAATTCCTGCTAGTCCTCTATCAACCACACTGCATTTATATTCTGACTACGCGAACGAAGTGTCTTCTCCAGAGCCACGTTCATGAAGGGGACGTTTTCACGAAACACGAGTTTCTTGTTTTCTGTTCTAGAAAAAATTATAGGGATGTTAAAACTAGTAGGAAAATTCAATTACAGAATTTAGGTTTTTAATAAACTTTCCTTTGAAAGTGGAAAATTCTAACGTACAGAATCCCCGTGAGAAAAATCGATTATTTTCGGAGTGTTTCTTTCTGTCATACAGAAATAGATTTTCTGTAAGCTAGGGGAGAGCCTTTTGTGTCTGGTTGAAGTTTCTCAAAATACATAAAATTTAAATAAAACAACATTAAATTAGTGAGAAAAATCCTATTTTTTCTTAGTTAATTGGTTATCCCCAGAAATGACCAATTTTGAAAATAATTTCGTTCGCGGTTCGTCCCCATCGTATTCTGAGGATATAACTTCAGAAAACGGAAGAATGTCGACTCTACCGATCGGAGACAAGAATTGTCTCAGTAATAATTTCGAAACTGAAAATGCAATCCATTTACCGCGAATCATTGAATCAAATCCAATAAAGGGGCGTAATACTTTTGCATTCTGGACATTGGTATCTCTTCTTTTCATACTAACCGTTGGAAATCTACTATTGACTGTGACAATAATTGGAGTCCTACGCTTAGGTAAGGGCATGCAAAGCATTGAGGTAATTCCCGAAGAAGATGCCGTGAAGTTTTTCGGCATCACAGATTTAGATCGTATTTATAAACGTGACGGAAACATTGAAGGATTTATTGATGAACCTGTTACTATTATTGGAGAAGATTCAAGTGTTTATATAAACATTAATAGACATGGAGCAATGCAAAGTAAAATGACTATGGACAAAGACGGTACTTCTTTTAAAGGAATAAACACTTTTGAATTAAAAGATCCATCTTCTGGGGAAATAATTTTCAGTACCCATCGTCCAAGATATGTAATGCCACAAGGAGCTGACGGTTTATTTGCAAAAGTCGTTAGCACTAGCCGGATTGCAAGCCCAATTGGAAAACCATTGATTTTACACACCGATGATAAAATGTCTATTCGTGGATCTGAACGATTATTTATAGATAGCCAAAGGATTAATCTATCACCTGGTGCGAATACCAATATTTTCATAAACTCAACACAAGGATCGACAATTTTAAGTGGTGGTTTAGGGGTATTTCTTGAGATAGATAATTTCCCGAAAGTTAATTCAGAGTATGGCATACGAACAGGAAATATACAATATAAAATCTGCGTTTGTATGCCACAAGGAAAGCTTTTTCGAGTACCAGTTCCTAGGAACCATAGTGGTAAAATTACGTGTACTCATTTCAATCCTAAGTATGATCCTTGTTTGTAACATTCTAATCTGATTTAATAATATGTATGATAGTTATAGTATATAGTAAGAATAAAGAACGAGTTAAAATAAAATATGCAAATCAATTTCCTAAACTAAAAATGAGAAAGTTATGTCTACATTTCATTAAGGATCAGGAGTTTTAAAGGTAGGAAAGGTGAATAACACATCCGAAAGAGATGCCTGCTTATTTTGTTTAGTTTTCTAGTTTTTATTTATAAACAAATAAATGGATTTTAGTAAGTTGTTCTAAGAACTGAATATATCTGTTTTAAACCAATAAGAGTTTTTTAATTACATTTTATTTATTATCGAAAGTTGAGAATTTGTTTAAAAGGAATTATCGTAACAGTAAAAAAGCTAAAGCTGGGAAGTGATAAAAAGTTGATCCGGAAAGAAAGCAAAGTGTATATAAACATTTTTACTACTGTTAAGTTTGGACAAGAGAATGTAGGTATTTCGTATGGAATCTATGTATGACAGAAAATTGTAATTCATATTTTGCTGATAGTCTAAAGGAAATTCAACAGTCGATTCCTTCAATGCAATATGATAGGGCGCTAAGATTATTAATATCTACCAGATTTAAGATGCGCTACTGTGATGAAAACTTGATCTGTGATCTATTAAAAAAGTGCAATAATAAGACAATTTTAATGGATTAAACTTCTTCAATACATATAGGCATTTTCCCAAGAATTTCGAAAGAATATGTCGACGCTGGAAAACATAAACGTCGTAACCGACCAAATTGCCTAAAATAACACCAAGGCAAGCACACACCGACGCGGTGGCGGTAGTGTTAGTGGTGATAATGGCGGTGCGGTGAATGTAAGCACACACCAACGCGGCGGTACAGTGACGAAACATACACAAAATGAAGTTAGTTTTGAAAAAACAATGTTCTAATATCCCGGTATTCTAGACGTGACAAGTCATACAGAATTTTGCTTAATTTTACTACTGAAATCAGTTCTTCACTCATTGCGTTGACTGCACTGTTTCAACTAAAATGAATTTCGCTATCGCGGTGGCGTTGAGAATGCAACAGTAACTTCGACTTGATTAGCAGTAGTAGGGTCAAAATCCATACTTTTTCAGCACATGTCGCTTAAAGAAAAGGAAGGTTTGCAAATTTTTAAGCGAGTTACATACAGCATCCGAGGTTTGACGGCTGGAGGCTTACGCCATTTTTGCGGATCGTAAAATGATGACTTCTGTATTAACTCTCGATATTGTTCAAAGTTACATTTTCAATTAGTTTTGCATGAGAGATGCAGTTACTCTATTCTTTTCAACCTATAAATAACTCAGAATATGATGTTACTACGTTAGAAGAGTATTAAATAAAAACTTAATAGTAACAACAGCATGAGAGATGCAGTTACTCTATTCTTTTCAACCTATAAATAACTCAGAATATGATGTTATTACGTTAGAAGAGTATTAAATAAAAACTTAATAGTAACAACAGCCTTTTATTTAAATTAACTGTCTTGTTCTGTGCTAGTGTACATCAAAAGTTAGATTCTGTTTTAAACATAGAACTTGGATACAGCTCACATATATCATACAAGGTATATTTGATACAGCATTTCAGTTGCCATAAGTTCTTTAACATTCATTATTCCATACATTACAGCTATTCAGATACAGCATTCTTGACGTCCATAAAACGAAAAACGGATTGCTGTAACTAGCAAAGCTAATACTTATACTAACTTTAGCGTAATTCTACTTATTGCAAATTGTGGGTATAATTTTTAAAAAAAATCTCTCCAAAAATAGCACTTCTATCACAAATAGCTTAGACGTTATGATTTTTTTTCTGATTTTGAAAAAGTTTTTGGGCTCTAGTGAAAAGTTTCATTTTGGTCGGTTACGACGTTTATGCTTTTCAGGGTCGATGTGATGGTTCCTTTTAGAGCTTGTTATTTTACGTGATAACGGCTAAACGTGAATACGTGAATTTAACAAACTCGTGTTTTAAGCACGTGAAAGAGAATAAATTATGTGATTAGATTCGGAAGAAAAATTTTTGTGTTTGTCAAGCTTATCTCCTTTGGTGATGTTCAAATATTCCTTAAATTTGCTTTTTAACGATAACAAATTCATCACTTCTTGTTTGCCCAGCTCTTTCCGCAGTTTTGGTTGTGATCCCATAAATAACAAGCGATTAGAATTTCCATCATCCACATATATAGATTCTTCCAGTATATGAGAATGAGTAAAGAACTGTTCCGATTAGATATATATAAAAAAAGTAGAGATTACTCTTTAGGACTTTTTACCGGGGTAAACTTATATTTGTTTTTAAAAAAAATTTTCTCAATCTTTTTCATTTTTTCATTTCTTTTCTTTATTCTATTTTTTCATTTGTTTTTCAAGTCACTCAATTTTGCTATTTGGGTTGCTGTTGAGGAGTCACAAGACTTGAAACTTGCCACCAAAAATATAATGGGTTGTGTGATAGAATAACAAATTAAAAACATTTTTTAGCTTTTTCTATATACGGGAGAATCTAAAGAAATTCCTCCTTGAACAAATGTTTATATCAAAGAAAAAACCTATGCCAGCTATAAAAATTAACATGCTACAGTGCATTCACTTTTTTTCTTCAACTCTTTATACAGCCTCGCCTCGTTGTGCACGTACCCTCTCAGCGTTGTGTCGGGCAAAATAAACAGACTACTTATTTCAAATAAAAATTCGAAATTTATTTCAGGTAATAACATAACAAATATCATGTTTACATTAAGGTAAGGAATTTAATAAAGTAGTAATCTGTTTTGATATAAAAATTTAACGTGTCGACATTTTCTGGCAATAGACAGGTTCTTTTTGAAATTACAATATTTCCAGCAGTAGAGAAGCAGCGCTTTGAGCTTGTAGATGTTGCCGGAACAGCCAAATATTTGTTTGCTAGCATTGATATATCTGGATATTTCTTCTCGTTTTATTTCAATCATTCACATTGGTCCAAATCGAATCTATTTTGGGGTCTGCTTCTGCAAGATAGTTTTTGAATTGAATACTTGCATTTTCTTGAAAAATAAATTAAATGGTAGAATTATCTGAGAGATTAAAACTCATCTTTAATTCATTATTAATGCTCCGTTTAAAGGCAGCGGTCAAAGTATCGTCTTCCCTAATTGTTTGGAAGTGATTTTCCAAAATTTTACATATTACTAGTCTAACCATAGAGACAGAAGATGTATTGTCGCCACAGAAAAGTGTTGTAATAATCAAATGTGGTTTTAAGAGTTTTATAAATCTTTTAATTGTTTCGATTTCTCGCTCTTGTAGCTTTTATACAATAGCGCTGGATGTTGTGCTCCGATTAGTGAGATCGTTGGTTATTGGATTCATGTGTTTCAGTAGTCTTTCTAGTATGAAAAAAAAACAGATTTCTATCTGGTTTTACAACTCTACAAGAGTATTTCTATCTTTAAGCGAGTTGTTCTTGCTTAGATTCTAAAGCATATTTGACCACATTGGAATGCCCTGAGAGGTACCTCTATTTCTTGTTCAAGAATGGTATTCTCTAGCAGACCTGGGCGTTAATCGATTGAAAAATTAACCAAAAAATCAACTAAAATTTCAATCGATTAAAATTTTAGTTGTCTCCCTCGATTGAAAATTCAATCGATTGAAATTTTAGTTGGTGAGACAACTAACGGGTTAGTCGAATAAAATTTCAATCGACTAAAAAGTCAATCGGCATCCCGATTAAAAATGTAATCGATTAACATTTCAATCCGATTCAAAATGTAATTGATTGACAAATCGGCAATTAAGCGATTGAATACATTTTTATAAAAGGAAAAAGACGCACATAGAAAAAATGTTATGATTTATTATTATTCTTACATCATTTATCGGGTTTATTTGTCTAAATAATTATGGTTAGCTTTGAGGATCACACGATCTTCAAAGAGGTCGTCGGTAAGGCTACCATAACGTGCAATGTTTACCATTGTTGCAAATGAGAACATTCTTTCAACTGGAGCTGAAGAAGGCAATGGTGTGTTCGTTTTTAAGAATATCTGCCTAATTAATGGATAATCATCCAGCATTTTGAGATTCTTTCTCTTGTCACTTAAATATCTGTAATAAAAATTAGAATAAAATATAAATGCTGGATTTTAGCGTTGTTTAACATTCTTAATTGTAAGGAAGTAGCATCTGTTACGAGTACCTACTCATTATTTAGGTTAGGTTTATCAAAAATTTCGGTAGATTCAATTCAGTTAGTGTAATATAATTACCTTAATACTTCTAATTCGCCTCCACCTGATGACCTTATCGCTTCATTTTCGATGATATCTTCTCCAAAGAAAAAATCATCACTCTCTTCTCCAATTGAGTTATCTTTTTGTGATACATGGGTCAGACAGACTGCATTCGCTGATTCAATAAACATGTTCTTAAGCCTTCCTCGATCGTCTGCATCTACAGCGGCGAGCCATCTACCTTTGAACACAGGATGGGAGTAAGAAGCTAATATGGCTTCCTTTGCTTCAAATCGAAGCTGTAGTAGTTGGTCAAATCTTTTGTTAAGACTTAACATAATAGTAGTTAGAACTGGTTTCCAGTATTGCAATTCTTCTTCTAGCAATTTTTCACTTTTTTTTTTAAGTTCAAGTAGACAAGGAATCAAATATCCATAATGTAAATTATTTTCACCTTGCAGCCAGCCGGTCCAAAGCACATGCCAATGGCTGCATACATTTCATATATTCTTCGATCTAAATAATTTCATGTATAGCAAAATTTTCAATTTTAAGTTTTTGACATAGATGAACAAGTTTTTCTTTAACCCGTAAAATGTTTGAAAGAGCATCAAATGTGGAATTCCATCTTGTCACAACAGGCCGATTTAATAAAAAGCCGAGTGTTTCTTTTACAATTTCGGCAGATTTAGGATGAGCAGAAGCTGACCGCAACTTCGAACATTTTTGGAAGGAATTCTCATGAATTTTTTTTAGTGAAACATTTTTGTTAATTTCCTTTTGTATATCTACAGTTGCTATAAGTCTGAGTGTATGACTGCAGCAGCGTAGATGAGTTGGTAGAAATCTATCAATATTCTCAAAATTTGGTAAATCCTCCACAACAACATCGCTTTCATCGTTATCTTTTGTACTACCGAATTCTTGAAAAGCTTTTACGAAATTACTAGCATTATCAGTTACTGTTGCAATTATTTTTGTATGATCTAAGCCGAACTGTGAATGAATGTTACCTAATGATTCCGCAATTTTGTCATAGCTGTGTATGCCAGGAAATCGCCGACAAGCTAAAGCTGCTGATTTCCTTTTGTAATCATTTTCATCAATCCAATGCACAGTTACTCCTAAAAATCGGCGACATTTTGATGACCAAACATCTGCTGTAGTGCATACATAAGTCAGTTTCTCAAGAACTTGTTTAACTTTAGAAATGTTTTCGTTATACAAAGTTGAAATTTTTCTGGTTATTTTTTTCCTTGACATATGTTTTAAAGTAGGTATATTCAAATTATCAAAAATTTTTCGGAAATCTCCGTTGTCACAAGTACTCAATGGCACCAAAGTTGTTACTACATAATTTAATATGTCCTTTTCAAATTGCTCTTGAGAGAATTTAATCCGCACATAATCTTTTTTACACACAAAACTTTCTGTTGGAAGAGTGTCAGTTTTTGGGGACTTCACAGTTTTATATTCATCCAATGCATTAACGGACTCCTGACCGTGTACTCTTTTCAAGTGCGACCTGAAATTCGAAGTTGTAGACAGTAGCCCTCTAATTTTTTTTCTCCCCTCACACCTGACACATTCCGCAACAATCATATTGTTATTAGTACTACATCCATCTGGTATCAACTTGAAAAAAGTGCCATCAAATATAGGGCGTTTTGCTAATGATTCTAACACTCCACAAGCAGATTCATTAGAATGATTATCAATACTGGATGTGGACAGAACTTCGGTAATTGTAATGCTGTTCGGGATATCATCTGAATCACTCATCACAAAATCATCATCGATTATATCTTTGATATTTTTAGTACACATAATGAAAATCAAATCTAAATAATAAATTTTAATATATTGTAGAAGACACGCGAAACAAGCGATATTTTTTTTAAATTTATTTTTGAATTCGCACAGTTCACCCTTTTTTTTATTTACACAATAGATAAGATTCTATGGATTATGGTTAATTATTCCGTATGATAGGTAACCTGAACAATGAAAAAATTACTAAATCGACTTGTATTATTGTATAACACACAATTAAGAATATTCGGTCTACAATTAAATCAATATAAGAATAAAATCTGCAATGCTCAAATGCTGAAATTTTTCCCTAAAATAGGCATATATAAAAAATTCCCAGAAATAGAGACCCGTGCTATTCATCATAATCATAACATCATAGGATAACAGCAACAACATAGGTTACAACCAGTGATGCCAAGTCTAATGTTAAAATTACTGTACGACTACCAAAAACTTACTGTTTTTTTTTATATTTTGAACACAGCTAGAATACAAGCAAAATATTTTGTTATAGGTATTGTTTTCGGGGTACAGTAATTACATTACTACTGAATGCGACTCACAATTACTGCAAAATCAAGTTATTATTGTACATTTGGCAACATTGGCTTACAACATCCCTCAATATTGCAGTTAACACGCGCTTTCGCAAAATTGCGAGAACATTAGGTATAGGTACGAGAGTAAAATCTGAAAATTTCACCTCTTCTCATTTACGTTGTAAACGTGTCTGTAGCTGTTCAAATCATGTACATATCAACACATAGCAGGCCTAGGTGCTTATGTGACGTTAGAGGTAGCACGTAGTTTACTGCGGATGTGACGGCCAAGCAAAGCTAAGGACCACAGGAGCCACATTTCCTCCCTTTTTCAAATTATAGCAAACGCTTTGTAAGTTAGGTACATTTGTGATTTTAAAAAGTGAATTATAGGCACAAATAACTTGATCCTTTTTTGCAGAGATGAGGTGTCCGTGGAAGAATGTTGTAGAGGGACAAGAATAAACATGTACAATTTTGAAACTTTTCATCGCATATAAAGTATTAAATTCACCATGATTATTTCAATACTATATGTGGCTGTCGATACAAAATCTACGTTGTTTATTCACCAATGATATACGAATTAAAAAATCATAATTACCGTCGGAGACATCTTCTGATGAACTTCAAGCAAGAAGAATGTGCTTTCTAAGAATTTTTGAAACTAATTAGGCAGGTGTTGCATGGGTCAGCTAGCATGCAGTGTATGGCCACATCACTGTATCAAGCCACGTACAAGCCACGTAGCTTTTCTATAAATTGTGGCTGTACATATCGTACGCAACTATCTCTAGCGAACGTTATATTTGTCAATTATATTACTTTTAAAAATGTAATTCATACGCGTTTTTCACGTATGCATTACCCGTCTTCGACAAAAATATAAAAATTATAGAAGCAAAGTTGACCGTTGATTGTAGACAATTTTGTTTACATATCTTGATATAAATTTGTTTTCTCTGTGTATATGTATACTCGATGCGCATGGATATTGTTTATAACGTCTCTGACAAAATGAGTTTGGTATATTCTTCCTAATATTAGCAAAAATAATAAAAAAAAAAGAAACTTTATTCTGGTTCTATCTATGTATTTTTCTTTGAAGTTTTTTTTTTTGTTTTTTTGTTTTTTTAATAAGGAAAAATAAAATAAATAAAGAATTGATAACACATGGATTCTCTTTCTCTAAAAAAAAGGAAATATATAGAAATATTTGTGAGTCACATTTTATCTCTCATTAGTAAATTCTGCATTTTTTTTTTGATTGATTTGAATAAAGAACATTAGTATCTGGAATATTCCAAGTAAAATGTGCATTTTAATAATTATAACAAGTTTTGAGTTTGGAAAGAATTCTCAAAGAAAGATTTTTTGCTTTGCTATAATTAACACTGTTGTCAACAGGAGACGGAAAATATTATATATATATTCTTCATTTTATATATAGATAGCGATCGTTAATATATTTTTGTTTTGTTTAAATTACTGTTTCGTTCCTTTTGTTAATGTTTTCTTGAAAAACTGTTCAATTCATCTTTAATTTTCCCACCAATCAGGTCCAGAAGAATTGTTTGAATAAGAGTTACTGTAGCTACCGCCGTAGCTACCTCCTCCACCGCTGTTACCTCCACTGTTTCCATAATATCCACTGGAATTTCCACCTATTACAAAAAGAAAATAAGTTTTATTTTATTTTTTTTATTTATTTTCATGGTATTTAATTAACAATTATGTCAAACCAAATTATTGATTTTACTATGGAAGAAGTATACTGAAAGCAGCATTTATAGTTTGAATAATTGAAATATTGTTAATAAGAAAAGATTACGTCTTCCAGAGTAAGATCATAGAACTGAAGCGGAATTTGTTTGAAACAGGACTGATTTGAACGGGAGGAGATAAGGAAGAATGTATTTGATTAAAAACTTAAGGATTATATATACATGGTGTCCTGTAACGAACTATACAATTTTGACAGAATGTAATTGTGTTTCCATTCCTTTCTAAGAGTTCATATGTAGCAAGTGTACAGTGAAGACGTGGTAAGCTTAATATGGATCGCAATTAAAAGCATTCACAACGAGCAAGTATTCTAAAAACATTTTACAAAACAGTTATCCATTACATTGACATTGAGAATATTCAGTGATTTATTCGGTCAAAATAATGTGCTAAAGTTGCGACTTTTCATTCATATTACTTACCGGCAAATAGACAATCACTTAATCGTGCAAGAGCAGCTCAGTTAATTGAGAATATAGGTAGTGAGTAATAACCTCTACTAGACATCGCGCGCACAAGAATTGAGCACGTCTCGTCATGTAGAGTATACCGCATAAAGTTTCCGGTCTGTACCCATCCATATAAGATTCATTTGTCATAAGAACTATAATTCACAAACCATCTTCTATGACGCTGGCAATGTTTTGGACCTTCATAATGAAAATCCCACTACTAAACCAGCTCTTTTAAAAAATAGCTTCATTTGGGCGAATGAAAATCGTCTGACAATTAATTCATGATCGACATCTTCATCCTCAACTGTTTGGTGTGCATTTGATCCAGAGGTGTAATTAGATTTGAGAATTGTGCATGCAGTCACAGTAGTAGGTGACTGGTCAGAGGTATAGAAAGATGCTACAGTTGCTTTATGGACGTTTGGTTTCAATAGGACGGTACGATACCACATCGCGCACTAAATGTTTTATGACGGGAGATTTCGCAGCATGTTCCCCCGACTTCTTCCAATGAGGGTGGGACTAATGTTCCTTAAACCCCGGATTTTCGAGTGTCCGGCTCTTATCCGGGCAGGAGTCGAGCAACCCAGGTACCCATTTTTTGGAATCGGGTATTGAAAAATTAATTTGGTTAATTAATATGGAAAATCAAGCAGTGCAATTCGAGTAGTGGAATTAAATTCCTTTATTATGATTGAATTCACGAATTCAGTAATGTACCGGAGTATTAAAAAATTAAGAAACGATTATACCCGAATATCCGGAATCGAATATATGCGGGTACCCGATTGCACTTGAAACCGGGTACGAACCGGAACATTAGGTGGGAGTATCTAATTTGAAAACGTATGAGAATGTGATGAAAAATGTCATCAAAAGAGCCCGTATTTGTGTCACTGCCAGAGACGTCTATTTAAGTTATAAGCATATTCCAAACATAATTCTAAAAGTAAGCAGAGTTTTTTATTTTAAGCATATATAAGTAGTATAGTTCGTTTTAAGTCACCCTGTATATGTACAACAAAGGACAAAAGTAGAATCACCCTAATTAATATCACCAGGACTTTCATACCAGGTTCATACTATAAATTTTTCTACAATTTAATACTTTCATCTAGATAACAATTTTATAACTCCATGGCTCTAAAGTCATATCACTTTTCGATACAATTTAACTATTTCGTTTAAAAATTGATTCAAATATTGGATAATAAAATTATTTGATAAATACGGTTGCGAAAAAATTTCACCAAGGCCAACCAGCTCCAATTCGGACAGAATAAAAAAGAAGTTTGTGTTATCTCTTTTCTGCGGGATAGTGTCAGAAAAAAAATTATAGCTTAAATCGGTAACTTAGCATGTTTTCATTTATAATACAGTCAAATACAATTTCATTAAGAACTTCACTTTCATTTCACACAAAACAAATGCAACTTTGAAGATTATATGAAACGATAAGAAAACTTTTTTTTATTATTTCTTTTGGACTAAAACCGTTAATATCTATAATTGCCTTACGGCAAGGCCTATAACTTAATTAGGTGTAGCGGGTCTAAAATTTTTTGTTGAATTTTTAGTCTTGGTGTTTTTTCGCACATTTTGGGCTGTATCCTTATTACTAATTCACCAATTTTTGTTTGTCGAAACATTACGTGTGCGCTACGAAGCAACATTCAACCAAATTTCAAATTCGTCGTTTTTGAGAAAATCCTGACAGACAGAGACGGACGGAGGGTTGCAAAAGTGATCTTATAAAGGCTCCGATTCCTTCCTTTTGAGGTACGGAACCCTAAAATCGACCTTTCTTCCCCGCCTTTCATAAAATTATGTAATAAAGCTTTTAGTATCCATGGCAGAGCATTTTAAATTTAATCGAGAAAAAAAGTTTTTTTTCCCGATTGTGTATTATATAAAATGAGATCAGATGAGTTTGATTCTAGCCCTATGTTTCTGTTCCCTTATTTGAAAGCCTCTGATGGCAGGTTGATGGGAACATAACTTATCCTCGAGTACACATCTCACAGTTCTCGGTAGATAATGGTTTGAATCTTATTTTCTTTTTTTGCAACTTATTTTTAAGTTTTTTTCAAGTCGGAAATTTCTTGGTAACCAACAATTTCGATAAAAAAAGAATTGAATGACCCGTTAACTCATACAACAGATAATTACTTATATAAAAAAAATCATACCACTAAAGTAACAGAAGTAAACTAAAACCATGATATTCATATCTCTCTCCCGATCTGAAATTGAGCAGTTTTTTTTTGCCGGAACTGGAGAAAAGAGCAACGTATACATACTGAGAAACACTCGTACTTTATTCTGTCGATGTGTGAAAATTTGAGAAAAGCTACGAAAGATGGCGGAAGAGCCGTTAGAACATTTCTAAGAAATTTCCTGGATTACCTACATATCCAGGAAATTTCTTGAGTGTATGCAAAGATCTATAATAATTGTTAACGTGAACATACTCTTGTGGTAAATAGTCTTAGATTATCTAAAAAAAAAGTTCTTTACTTACAGACCTTAAATTATTTCTTTATGCGGCGATATGTGTAAGGTTAAGGGATGACACAAAAGCATATCAGTTTTTGAGCCATGGTTGATCTTCTATTTTTCCGTGAGATACCTGAATTTAAAAGGTGCTTTGTTTTGCTTTTCATTATGATCTTCCTTCTCCACATTCCATGTTTCTACATTATTTTATTTAATCACGACAGATTAAAATTAATTGTGCAAAATATATTACAACAGCCTTAAACGTAATATTAAAATTATGAAGTAGATTTCACTCAGTTTCTTGTTAAGTGCTTAGTTTTCCTACTATTATAAAAAATTTTGAACTTTGAAATATTTTCGCTCAAGTATGGGCGAGGTATATATATTGGAAGACATCTTTTCCTGTCACTCAGAAAATACTTGAGCTAGGCTAATAATGTTGGATTTATCTGAAAGGTAACAGATTCGGGATATTTTTGGCCCTCAAAGAAGATAATTTTTCGAAGGAAACTATTTTTGAAATTATATCGCTTTTTTACGGTTTATAAACCTTTTTGAAAGCAAGTTATTATAAATGAAAGCCAGTAGTAATACGAATAAAAAAAAAAGGGGCGGTTCAGTAAGCAAAACGAGCTTAGTTATAGTCAAAAAAGCGTTGCAAAGATCACATTTTCGAAAAACTCTAATGGCCGGTTTCACAGTCCAGGCTTAAGGCAGAGCTTAGATAAGCCACGGGTGTGGCTTAATCCCAGAACTTAAGCATGCTCGGTTTCACAGTACTCCGTAAGCTGAGGCTTAGTTAAGCCGCAGATGAAAATGTTTAAGTTGTCAGCACTGCTGTAATTGTGAATTTTTGTAAAAGAAAATTATTAAAAACCAAGCGAAAGCTATAGCCCACTCAGGGAGGATATTGACACTTTTTCCTGGCGAGAAGTATTCGGGGGGTGGAATAATGTCGAAATGCCAAGTTTCGATCGGGAGTACGGGCAGCATACCAAAACTACAGCAAACTGGCCATTTTGAAATTGCACAATTTCTGAAATTTCTCATCGGTCGGCTGTACAGATGTTCATTTGTGATTTGAGGTGATAATATAATAATTAAATAATCATTACGTGTTGTGAATTTGTGACACAGTAATTGTTTATATAAAAAACTGTGACTTATTTGAACACGCACACAATTAATTTCGGTAATCTTATAAGGAACTACGCGAAGGAACATTATTGTTTGGCACGTCTAAGCCAAATTCCGTCCTCCCCTAAAATGTTCTCGTCTGGGTTGGGCCAAAAAAAGAACTTTTCATTTACCAGTTTGCTGTGGTTTTTATCTGGAAGGATATCAAACCCAAAAACCATTGTTGGAGATTGTTTCGACAACGTAAATCATCATAGCCGAATGTGTCTACAGTCGGAACAGAGAATAAAAATCAACGTCATCCGATTGCGATATTATGTTATACTTACATTTCCCCGTCGCTTATATTCTCTGCATCAGATAAATACCTAATTTTTGTCTTAGACTGTTTGGTTTCATCCTAAATCGTCAAATGGAATGCTGACAGTAGCTCCCAGACAGTACTCAAAGCTGCTCACTAGATAACTATTTTGCGCTTGGAAAATTTCAATTTAGTTTTAAAGTTATACTTTTGAAATATGTACATTCGCCTAATAACAAAAATTATAATATTTACAGGGTGAGAAGAATGATCGAAATTCATTCATTCTTTAAAAGAATATTCTTAGGAGAATTTTAGCTTTCATTCTCTCGCGAATGAATGAATCGCACAATGTTTGAGTCGGTTTCATTCTTTCGCGAGAGAATGAAATTATTCATTCCCACGTCTTTTGCATTCGCGAATGATAAAGAGTGGAAAAGAATATTCTTTTTCATTCTTTTACCCCGCAAACCGATTTATATAATGATGAGTTTAGGCTTTCATTCAGTGTATTTTCCACATTTTTTCAATGGATATATATCCTTTTCTGTCCTGAAAAAATTTAGTGTCTTTTAATATTTCCTAGTAAATTTCCCTTTAAAACCCTTTCACATAACAAGCACTTTGAGAAATCAGTGTTCTTATCATAAGTCACGAATTTATTTTTATCTATATTGGATTTGTGACCCATTATCACAAGAAAACCTTTCAACTTTTAATATAATCTTTACCTAACAATATATCTGTTACGACCTACTCGAATTCACCGACAGTAAAAGAATAAAATATGAGAATGTTCTCTTTCATTCCGAATGTTTGGTTTTCATTCGTTCTCATTCTTTTGCTGCCATTGAAGAATATTCTCTCATTTTCATGTATTCATAAAATTCTCGGCAGGAAACATTCTCTCAAGAATCTTTCGGCTCAAGTATTCATTCGCGAATGAATAAGAATGATAAGTAAGAATGTATTTTTTCCATTCGCGAATGAATTTCTCCGAACTCTGAATATTTAGCAATAATTTCCTGTGTTTCACAGTAACCTATGAGGCTTAAGCCTTCGAGATGACAGGCTTAAGTTAAGCTTGCCTTACGCCAGTGATATCACTTAAGCCTTGACTGTGAAACCGAAATTATTAAGCCTTGACTGTGAAACCGGCCATAAAATCCTCTGTAATTTCGAAAATAACATAAATTCGAAAAAAAGTTTGATTGCAAATCACCATCTTTTAAAAGTTTCAGTATTGCATACTTTTCCTGGAACACCCTGTATATTAAAATCGCATAGGACTGACCGTTTTCAAATCGAACTTTACGGAGCAGTTTCCGATTAAGATCGTTTTTGAAACCCAGTTTTAATGCCGGTACAGAATTTCACCTTTGAGAAGATGAATGTACATGTAATAATCAAAATTTATTTTAATATTATGCGTGGGTGTTCAAAACCAAAAAGTGGGATTATAAAACAATCATCTGCGGAAACTCTGATGAAATAAAAAAGAATTTGAAGGCCAGCAGCCAAACGTTTAGATTCGAATTAAGGTAAAGGGAAAGAATAGTTTTTAGTTGAAATAATTTAATGATGCAGACTAAGACATCTCATCAAAATTTTTTTGGCTGAGATGTCAAATTGCCTATAGATTTCCATTTATTAGCACGTTCCGAGTAATGTAAATACGGCATTAGTGTAAAACGCGGGAATGCCTTAGAAAATTCAGCCGGGACAGGAAAATAACGAATAAGGCAACTGTATAAATTCAGTAGCAGAAATAAGTGTACTTCATTTGGATAAGATTGGATTCTTGAATGAGCCATGTAGAAGGAAAAAGTAATATTTCGATCTCGAAACTCAAATTCGCACACTTGTATTGTATGTACAGGTTTACACAATTTTGTGTATATCGAATATTGAGAATAGTAAAAAAAATAAAAAAAACTCGAGTTCGACACGGCCGGCGAACGGAGAGAGCATGCATATAGCATGCATTTTATTTATGTTTAATATATTATTTTTTCTACTTTATAATAGGGTGAACTAATTAACCAAATAAAATTGATTTATCAATAACAAGCTGTACAAATTTAAGGCTGTTTGCCCACACGACGGCAGTGCCGCTACAATTGCTTGCCGTGCCAATGCCGTTGCCGCAATCGGATCGTTTGTTTCTACATTTTTATACGTACGACGGTATTGCAATGGCGAGCGGAGTCATGCACGTGTTTGCAACAGCACAATAAAAAAGATTTATAACGAGAAAGATGTTGTAAATAGTTTTTTTAAAAAAAAACTGCCTTCTGATGATTGAGAATTGGATGATGTAGCGATTAACAGTCTTTTGTTCTTTTACGATAATGGGAAAATAGTCTTTTGAGAACCTTTCTTTTACCTTACTAACTTCCATTGTCCTCCCTCATCTGATATTTATGTGTTTTGACAAAATACTTTAGGAAGCTACTATCATTTGACGTGTCCAAATATAACTTAAGTCAAAATTAAAATAAAATAAAATCAAAAAATGAACATCAAGGGAAATTTTCCGTTTCAAATTGGAAAATTCTACTTCACAAAATCTTAAATCAAAGTATGTAGATGCGTTTTTGAATAGCAAAAAAAAACATTAAACAAAATTTTCTTTGAAAATTTAAAATTACTTACAAATGAATTTTAACGAAAAAAAAAAACAATTTTAGATTCAAAAGTGTGTCTCCAATTAGGCAAATTTGCTTGATGAATGTTTCCTAACATTCTTCATTCCTAGGGATAACATAATTTTGTTCATTTTAATAAAAAGCAGAAAACTTCACTTGAGTCCGCAAAATTATTTGAGAAAGGTGACCAAACTTGTAAACAGGAAAAAGGAAAGGAAATATACGATGTTTTTTAGCTTAGGAGAAATATTAAGTTACCTCTACCATTACCATAGCTGGGATTGCTTCCATTACTACGGAAACCACCAGGGGTGCCTCCGCCGCCGCTCGGACGATTGGTTGGCCTATTGCCGCCGCCAGTTTGTTGTCGATAATCACGTGATCCAAAACCGGCACTACTGTTTCCATACCGGGCACCACCTCCACCACCACCACTACGATTACCACCCAAACGTTTACCACCTCCATGAGATCTTTCTTGTATCATAATGTCTTCTAGGAAGGCTGGAATCTCCTGTTTAGTTTCAACAAGCAATTCCATTAGGTCAGTACAGATGTTGCGATTTTTTTCGTTGAAAAAGCTAGTAGCAACACCTAAATTACCCATTCTACCTGTACGTCCTATTCTATGGACGTACTCTTCTACATCGGATGGTAAATCAAAGTTTATAACGTGTTTCACATGTGGAATATCAAGGCCACGAGCAGCAACGGCAGTTGCCACTAAAATAGGGCAGTCTCCAGATCGAAAACATCTTAAAGCCTCTTCACGTTCCTTTTGAGTGCGATCGCCATGAATGCTCGTAACTGGATGACGGCATTGGTATAAGAACTCTTCAAGGGCATCTGCGCCCTTCTTCGTCTCAACAAAGATTAAGGTCAAACTATCTTTAGAGTATTCGGGGCTACCTTCTTTAAGAGAACTCAACAAATCCAATAGATAGGATCGCTTATCTTGTTCACTGACCCATAAAATAGTTTGCGTTATATTCTCAGATGTAGACCCAACACGTCCTACAGCCAAGAAAATGTAATTATGCAAGAAATCACTAGCCAATTCTTGAATAGCTTTAGGGAAAGTAGCCGAAAACATGAGAGTTTGACGTTCTCCGGTTGGGGGCATGTTGCTTTGTTCAACAATACGACGAATCTGCGGTTCAAAGCCCATATCAAGCATACGGTCAGCTTCATCTAATACCAAAAATCTGATATTGTCCAAGCCAACTTTGCCTCTTGTGATCATATCTTCCAAGCGGCCAGGAGTTGCCACTATTAAGTGACAGCCTCGATCAAGTTCCCTCATTTGCTCCCCAGTATTATTTCCGCCTGTAATATTATAATACATAAAAATTATGTTTTGAGCTTTTGTAACAAAAAAAATTATACTAACCATACAGTACTGCTGGGCGCATGCGAGATCGATATGAAAACTTTTTTGCTTCCTCGAATATTTGAGTAGCAAGCTCACGCGTTGGAGCAAGTACTAATCCCAAAGGATACTGTTTGCGTCGGTTGTATGGTCGATTACTTGGTGGTGGATTACTAACACCATGTTCATACATCTGATTTAGTATGGGTACCAAAAAAGCAGCGGTTTTACCAGAACCCGTTTGTGCACAAGCCATTAAATCACGACCATTAATTATGATCGGTATAGCATATTTTTGTACCGGTGTCGGTTTATCATATCTAGCCAATAATATATTATTACTTATAATCTCTGTCAGCTGCACGTCTTCGAAGGATGTGATATGTGGAGGTACTTGATCACCCGTCGCCTCCACGGGTATGTCTTCGTATTTGTTAAAATTGATACCAGTATTCGCTGTACCGAATAATTCCAATTCGATACGCTCATCACGTGGCATAAGCGACGTGAAGTCACCATCATTTCGTCGGTCATCCTTCCACTTTCCACCCAAACTGGAATCATTGCGAGTTGGTGGTTTTTCAGTTGGTTCAACCCAACGATCATTACGTACTGGTGGTGGTCCTTGTTCTCGATCACGATCAACGCGTTCACGATCACCGCCTGCTCGTGATCCTGCACGACCTCCGCTTCCACGATACCAGTTATCCTCTCTTCTGGGCTCGTAAGAATCTCCTATAAGAATAAACAAATATGCGATTAAATTATAATAATAATAATAAATAATATTGGTTAAAGACTTTTATCAAGAAATATTTTAAATGGCTACAATCCATGGCGTCAATACATTACGCAGAATTGTTCAGAAATATATACATACATGTACATACATATGGTACTTGTGTAACGGGTTTTCCTTGTGAGCCCTTGTTAGGGGTTCCGGGTGCTCGTGAGTTACGCCAGGGTCAATAAATAACAAGACCCATTTACATAAACAAATAATCAAAATATATTCTGGCTTACCATTTACCCTAATATAAAATTTCAATGTATGTTACTTATTCTAATCTTTTCTACAAATATATACATTTATAGGAACAGTATACTTGTTCACAAATATCTCTGTATCTGTCCTTTATTTAATTACAATGGTATTTTAAAGAATGCATGCAAGTCGAAACCATTTCCTAACCAATACTATATTACTTTCTACGGTTCTACCTTACCTTACCTTACCTTACCTTACATCTCGAGAGTGTACGGAACGGAATACACCTACAGAAATACATCACGAAGGTGTTCGGAGGAGGGAACAGTAAACACTCACAGAAATACATCACGAGAGTGACAGGAAAGGAAACACTCACAGAAATATATCACGAGAGTGTGTGCGGAAAGGAATAGAAGTCACTCACAGAAATACATCACGAGAGTGACAGGAAAGGAAACACTCACAGAAATACATCACGAGAGTGTACGGAACGGAATACACTTACAGAAATACATCACGAAGGTGTTCGGAGGAGGGAACAGTAAACACTCACAGAAATACATCATGAGAGTGTGTGCGGAAAGGAATACAAGTCGCTCACAGAAATACATCACGAGAGTGACAGGAAAGGAAACACTCACAGGAATACATCACGAGAGTGTACGGAACGGAATACACCTACAGAAATACATCACGAAGGTGTTCGTAGGAGAGAAGACTCACAGAAATACATCACGAGAGTGTGCGTAAAGGAATACAAGTCACTCACAGAAATACATCACGAGAGTGACAGGAAGGAAACACTCACAGAAATACATCACGAGAGTGTACGGAACGAAATACACCTACAGAAATACATCACGAAGGTGTTCGGAGGAGGGAACAGTGAACACTCACAGAAATACATCACGAGAGTGTGCGGAAAGGAAAGGACTGGAGCGAGCTACAGCCAATGAGCCGGTGTCCAACAAGAAAGAAGTCCCCAGAAATACATCACGGGAGCTCCCATCCTGTCGGCAGCCAGCCACCAACTGAGCTCTCAATTGAATGGTGTGCATGCATTTATACTTTTCTGACGGCAGATGCTCAACATTTCGGTAATTTCTACTTTGCATTAGAGTAGGGATAGAAATGAGAAGATTACTGTCGGTTACGAAATTATGAGTAACTAATCTCAACTACAGTGGGATCTAAAATTATACTTTTATGTTACTTTGGTCAAGAAAAGAGGTGACTTGGAAATGGTTCGTTACACTTGGACCTCCAAAAAAATGTGTTATTATTAAAAGTATATTTAAAGTATCTATATATGTATATTTCCAGTGGTTGCCCTAAATAGAAACGGATGCACAACAACTGACGAATAATTAAAAACCCATACAAATAGTCAAACTCCAAGATGTCGATTTCAATGAGCTCCAGAGAAACAATTACCGCGCAAAAGCGACTGAGCCAATTTCTTCAACAATTTACTCAGCCCAATAATTATCCTCATTTTACTGTATGGTGGTACATACATATTTTCTCTACTTCATCCCAGCGTACACTAAAATTAAACAAAAGCCCTTTGGTGTGAAAACAAAACCGCTATTTGCATTTGGTAAACTTGGCAGATAAGAAAAACCATTACTATTCGTTCGTAATTATCGTGATTATTGTTGAACAACGTCTCTTGATGCTAAACTTGTCACTGCCTGAACAAACCACAAAGGAGATTTCCCAAATTTGTACGGGACTTCGAAAAACTGTAAAATATCAACCTGTCGAGTTACAGGCTGTTTAGTAAAATATGCTCCTTTCATTAAACACCATATATCTTCAAAAGTACACCCTGTATGGTCTATTTCAAACGGCATTGCATGCAGAACTTCATGGCTTTCCAACAACTTCTCAACCACCCCCGTACCCCTCCCAACTACAGTATTATGACGCTTCAAATTCAAAATTTGTTTTTTTTAAATACCCCACTAACATACACTATTTTTATAAAATTTCGAAGGCCCAAATATATAAATATATAAATGAATGGTGAAGTATTGTGTGTCAGAGCAAAGATAATAATTGGTTAGAAATGAAAACGTTTTAATTTAAACTAAATATTACACTTATGTATGTTCTATCTGTGACTGTGACGGTTAAGGAGTTATTTGCTATTAACCTATTCAGGTCATGCCGAAATTAGACGATATTCTTTTAAAATGACGTGTTTTCAGTTACTAAGGGAATACAAATTATCTGTGACCTGAATAGGTTAAGAGCTAATAACTCCTTAATCGTCACAGATACAACATAAGTGTAATAGGTTAAATTAAAGAAGAAACTAAGCTTTCGAAATTTTGTAAAAAAGTGTATGTTAGTAGTATTTAAAAAAAAAAAACGGAAAAAATTAAAAGCCTCCCAAAATTTCTTCCACAGTCGACCGAGATTTTCGGTCAGGAGTAAATAAGAGGATAAATTGCTATAGAATTAGCAAAAAGAAGGAGAAAATGAATAGGAAAATTATCCATAATGCTGTGCTACAACGTAGAGCATCCGCTCGTGTTTTAATAAGGCATCTAAATGAGCAAGGAAAAATTCTAAACCCGATTCCCAAACTTCACAATTTGGGAGAAAAAACCAGGGGAAAGATACAAAGGCAATTGCATATTACAAACTCTCAAACATCCACCGACGATAATGATTTGGAGCTGCATAAGCGGAGATGCTCTCACCACTATACTAAATCTTAATACACTTTTTTGTAAGATGGGGCTCTCTGCCATACAGCAAAATCTATGCAAGCTTCGTTGAAAACCTTAATATCCTTCCTTGGCCTGACAATTCTCCTGACTTATAACTTAACAAGAAACTTCATCTGGCCTCTAAAAATGCACAAGTTGTATGGTTATTTAGGGATGCGGTCGGGCGGTAATAGACGGGAAGACGCAAAGATTTGAGACTGAGAGAATATTTCTGTTCTCTCTGTTCTCCGCCACCCCACAGCTGTACCTGTACACACGCCGACGCCAGCAGCCATGCACAGTTTTGTTTCACTATGCTGCCGCTGCCTAGTTGAAGTGACGAACCGGTTTTTCTATTAATTTATGTACTCGAAAATTTTTCATATGAACTTTTTCACAGATTTTTGTGGCCGAGGATACTTTAAAAGATTAATGACCTTAATTTAATCCTTTGGGATAAACAAGTAAATATACTTACTGGTCCCGGAAAATTTGTTTTTAAGAAAAATATAGAACTTTGGACAATTTGTGTGCGGTCCAACGAGCTTTATTGCAAGAGTGAAAGGCTTTTCAGAAGAGTAAAGGATTGAAATACGAGAGACAGTTATCGCAGAAATCCTTCAAGGTTAGGGTGGACCATTTAATCAGTATTTTCCATATGGACAGTAGGTTATATATTAAAATGAATTGTGGATTAAAAACCCATTTATAGTCAATGCACGACCTTGACACCATTGTCAGCAAAATAATACGAAAATTTGATTGAAATGACATCTGGCTCATCGTTGCAAGAAAAATTTAAATTAATGCCGGTAGAGGAATTCTAGTGCAGTTTAAACGATGAAAACCCGAAAAAAATGAATGGCTACCTACATTTATAAACATTTTTGCCTAGTCACACAACCAATGCAACTGACTGTGAATAGACAGCTTGTCGCCCACCAATTCTTATCCCATTCGCTCGTCTTACTATTCTTCGTCTGTTATACTTCAATGCAATGTAAATGAAAATTCGTTCAAACAAAATAAAATATTATTACTGGCATGGCATGGCATACGCAATGCAATGCATGAGGATGATGCGGAGCACAGGTACTGCCTCTGGTGAGTGTACAAAACCTAATATATGTTCGAGCTGCGCAGGTAGTCACAATTGGAAAGAATGTGATGCAAATTTCGAAAAATGTGCAAACTGTATTGAAGCGGTTCAAAAATTAAATCTCAAACTAGACGTAAATTAGAGCGACGTAGAATTGAGTACTAGCAACCAAAGGAATGGAAATGTGCATATATGAATATCCAAGGTTTAATAAATAATTTTGAGGAATTGGAAACTTTGTGTTACGAGGAAAATTTTGATATAATTGCAATATCTGAAACGCATACTACCGATAAAATTCAAGACAATGAAATTAAAAGATTATTATGTAGTTAGAGTTGACTCAAAATCAAATAGAATATGTGGAGCAGTATTATATATAAAAAACAATAAGCAATTTGATATAATATATAAATGTAATATAGATAATGAAATATGGTTTTTGTTTTGTAAAATCTATGAAGGCTCTAAGTTATTTTGGATTGGAGTAGTATACAGATCTCCTAGCGGTTCTGTGTCTCGATTTTGTGAAATATTTGATGAATGGTGCGGGGAGTATTGTGAGGGAAAGAATGAACTTATTATTTGTGGAGATTTTAATATAGACTTATTAGTAATGCGAACAGTATATATAAAAGACGTATTTTAGAGATAATAATAGATCACGGTTATAACCAATTAATAGATGAACCAACGCGAGTGACAAACAATTCTAGAACACTTATTGACTATATTATAACAAACTCTAATGGAGTACATGCGAAAGTTAACATTCTTTATAAAATAAGCGACCACGAAACAATTGAGATGAACATTAAAATAGGGAATAATAGAATTGAATTACCGGACAAAGAAATAACATTTCTTAAATATGATGAATCTGCATTTTCTAATGACCTTGTACAAAATAATACAAGTGACCTAGTACTTCTCGATGATTTACATGAATGTGCGATGGTATTAGAAGATAAACTGGTATATATAACAGAAAGGTATATTAAAACTAAAATAATCAGTAGAGACCATAAGCCGTGGTATAGTGACAACCTGAAAAGAATGAAATCAGATAAAATAATACAATTCAGAAGAGCTAAGCTAAGCGGTACACATAATGACTGGAATTTATATAAGGAAATAAGGAATAAATATAAAGTTGAAATCAAACAAGCTAAAACTAGCTATGTTAGAGGGAAAATTCAGAGTAAGATGGGAGATCAAAAAGGCATGTGGAAAATGTTGAAAGAGTTAGTAATTGGAGGGATAAATGACAGTGTGAAAAACGATATTAAATTTGGTAATGAGAATATAAAGAAAGATGTTATAATCGCAAGAAAATTTAACAAATACTTTAGTAAAAGTGTTCAAGATATAAATAAAAGTATTGCAGTGAAAAATTTCGATAGCAGCTTACTTCAACCAGTAGAAAGTCGATTTAAGTTTAAACATGTTGATGTGCAAGCACTGAAAGTCCTTTGTGAAGAATTGAATGAAAAAAGATGATAATAGTATGAATATAAAGATGATATTAGACAATTACGAATTATTAAGCCCAGTTTTGATAAAGATAATAAACCAGTCACTAACTAGTGGAGAATTCCCTAAAACATGGAAGAGCTCAGTTGTAATACCTGTTGAAAAAATTAAAGGAAGTATGTGAAGAGTTTAGACCAATTAATATGCTTCCAGTAATGGAAAAACTGTTGGAAAAAGGAGTGTACAAACAACTAGTGGAATATATTGAAAAAAATGAAGTACTAGTAGAGCAACAGTCAGGCTTCAGGAGTAAGTAGTCATGCGAAACGGCGTTAATCTGGATGATTTCCGAGTGGAAAAAATTTATCGATGAAGGGTCGATAATAATAGCGGTATTTCTTGATTTGAAAGAGCCTTTGAAACAATAGACAGGGACATATTAGTGGCAAAATTAAATAATTATGGAATTAAGAACGTAGAGCTGAAATGGTTCATAAGCTATTTGAAAGATAGAAAACAACGTACGAAATTTGGCAAATCATACTCTTATAGGAGTTCCGCAAGGGTCTATACAAGGTGCATTATTATTTATAATCTATATTAATGACATGAAATCAGTACTTAATAGTGTTATTGAATTTTAAAAGCCATGTATCTATGGTGTGTAAAAAGATCGCGCAGAAAATAGGGTTTATGAGCAGAATTAGAAGAAGCGTGCCAAAGGATTGTTTGCAAACGATATATAACACGATAATACTACCACACTTTGATTATTGTGCAACAATTTTATATATGTGCACTGGTGAAATGATTGACAGATTACAAAAGCTGCAAAATAAGGCAATGAGGATAATTTTGAATTGTGATAGAAGAACGGCGATAAATAGTATGCTTGAGTCTTTGAAATGGATGAATGTTAGGCAGAGAATATCATATATTGTGTTGATTACTGTGTTTAAAATCAAGTACAAGCTTATGCCAAACTATCTAGCAAATAATTTGAGATATGTTAGTGAGGAGCAACCATACAACCTAAGGAATGCTGATAACTTCAGACTACCCCACGCGCGCAGGATGAGGACACAAAATCAGCTGATGCATAAAGGCCTACAGATGTTTAATAGTCTTCCCAATGAAATTAAGATAGAAAGAAGTATAAAAAAATTTAAAATATTAGTGATTATATATTGCAAGCTAAATATTTAATAATATATGTATAGTATTTTTATTAAGTATAAAACAATTTTGAATGTTGTGAATCAGATGTTATCTTAATAGTTATGACGCTAATAAATATTATCTTATCTTATCTTATCTTATGTGCTGGTGATGATGATCCGCCAGCCGCCACTCACCACTGGTGACTGACGGCAGGCCGTCATTCAAAGCAGAGCATAAAATTTGTGAAAGCGGGTCGTATTATCACCACCGATGAGTGATGGATCGTTAACAAGCAGAGATTTTTCATACAATTTGTGAGAGCGCGTCGTAATGGAACGTCCCGCCATACAAAACTTTTCTATATATGAGATGCGTATTCTTTCTGTTAGATGTTCTTTGCTTATACCCAATAAAAAATTGCTGGTCATACCCCAAAACAAAAGTTTATAGTGTTACCAATCCCACAGTAGATTTTCTTAAAAACAAAAATATTGAAAACATTTGGAATTGTGAAGATTTGAAAAAAAAATGATAAATGCATGTATTTGTAGTATTTCGGTGCACATAGAAATATTAATTTCCTAAAAAGCAATGTTTTTATAATAAATTTGTCTTATATATAAAACTCTAAATATTTAAGGTGGAAATTGTCGCGCCAAGTGGTGACACAGATTGCAATAAGGGTGCAACCGGGTAGAAATAGTAGGTACTACATATTTTGATAAATATAATTTTTTTGTTGGCACCAAAGTGAGCAGCAAATTTAGGATTAGGAACAAAAAGGAACACGTTTTTAGAACTCTTGCAACGTTGTCGCGCCGTACACTAAAGTGTAATCTGTTTCAGCCTTAAGTTATCTTTCACATATGTATCTATTGCAATCCTACAAAGACGATTTTTGTACTTTGATCTGGAATGTTTATAAAATACCCGTGCATAAAATTTCAGCTTTCTAAATCATATTCAATCATATTCCGTTCATGTACATAGTGAAAAATGAAATTGTTAAATAACAACCCTACAGAGAAATTGCCGGATTTTGACAATTTTAGATGAAAAATCTTTACGAGAAAACTGCACACTGCAGTCATTGGATCAAAACCCTTTTAATATTGTGTTAAGTTAGGAGCATATTAAACATAATACTTATAAGTGAAATCTAGAGGTGGTGTTATTGTATTAGACAAAGTAAAATTCACTGCACGGCAGTTTCTTAGAAAACTTTGCACTGCAGTGCATGATAACCTGTTTCAGGATTAGCCTATTCTTAATTTACAATAAATTGTGCAAATTTACTTTGAGAATGGGCGGAGAGATGAAATAGAATAGAATAATTTGAAGTGTGATAGCACTTATGTGTAAAAAAAAAAAAAAAATTTAGACGCGCCTTGAGTTAATAATAAGTTTATACAATAAATTCGGACTTAATGTTAATGCAAAATTTCTGCTTGGAAGAATTTCAATAAAATTAATTAATACTACACTCTTAGTGTTTTAAAAAGTGGAGTGTGTTCATTGCATAACACAAGTGCTATGAACTCTGTGAATTTGACGTTAGCGCAAAAAGTATCTTCGTTACTCTGAACAAGAAAAAGCAAAAATTAGACTAGAAAGAAAATTACTAAATTAATGAAGACAATGTATAAAGTAAAATATTGTTGATCAAAGGTCAGAATATTTACGACCTACTCATTTCAACATCTAATTTTATCCATGGAGATGGATCTTCTTGATGAATTACTACTAATTGGTGATTTTAACTTATCCAATATTCAATGGGTAGTAAATGAAGATGACGATGACTATCTTCCACTTACTTAATAACTTGACAACAAGGGAATCACTTTTCCTTGACACTATTTCATCTCTTGGTCTCAGCCAAATCAGTAATTATTAAATTAATGACATGAGTAAACAGCTAGACCAGGGGCCCTATTCTGCAGTCTCACTCACTTATGACTGTATGAGAGAAGTCACTCACTTCGATCTCACTCACCCACCATTTAGTTATTCTAGAAAACAAATGGGATGAGATGTACACTGTCAAATAAAATAATCCACCACATTCGTGGTGAATATTTTTGATGTGACTTTATATTTGCTATAGAGCCTAAACTACTATCCATACAGGAAAATAGTCTTCTAGTAATTTACAGCTTGGTGCCTTACCTTCACAAAGCTACACTAGTTAAGTATATTCCTTAAAATAATAAAATAGTTTTGATTACAAAGTAACCTTACCATTTTACGTTCCCTACCTCTCAGCTGAGTAATAATTGCATGTGTGTATATACAGCCAGAGTCTGAATCTGTATGCAGCTACATTAGATATCATCAGCCCACGGCATGCCATGACGGCACAGCGTCATATACAATGATTACTTAGCTGAGAGTTATTGTTTGAGGAATCGTAGGCATTTGGTTCAGATACATTTTTTTATATAATTTTGTTAGGAAAGGTATAACAAATTTATTTCAATTCGAAAGATAAGAATACAAGCTTAAGATTATCAGAATACCATTTTTCTGTATAAATAGTAGTTTAAAAAACTCTCAGCTAAGTAATCATTGTATATGACGCTGTGCCGTCATGGCATGCCGTGGGCTGATGATATCTAATGTAGCTGCCTACAGTTTCAGACTCTGGCTGTATATACACACATGCAATTATTACTCAGCTGAGAGGTAGTGAACGTAAAATGGTAAGGTGTAAGGTTACTTTGTAATCAAAACTATTTTATTATTTTGTTAAGTAAGGTATATAACTAGTGTAGCTTTGTGAAGGTAAGGCACCATGCTGTAAATTACTAGAAGACTATTTTCCTGTATGGATAGTAGTTTAGGCTCTACAGCAAATATAAAGTCACATCAAAAATATTCACCACGAATGTGGTGAATTATTTTATTTGACAGTGTACATCTCATCCCATTTGTTTTCTAGAATAACTAAATGGTGGGTGAGTGAGATCGAAGTGAGTGACTTCTCTCATACAGTCATAAGTGAGTGAGACTGCAGAATAGGGGCCCTGGTGTTTTCTACTGACGCGAGTAACTTAATAGTTGAACCTAGCCCAGTCAGAAAGTCTACTCTATATCACCCCTTCTACTAATGACATATTGCTATGAAACCGAAAACTAACAAATTGTGCGAAACACAATACTTTTTCAATTTTAGAAAGGCTAACTTTTCAGAACTCTCCAGTAGACTTACATTTATTGACTTTAACACATTACTGTCTAGCAATAGTGTTGACGAAGAAGTTTCTAAATTTTACATAATTCTTTTCGATTTATTTTCCTTACGCGTTCCCCGCGAGCGCCTGCGGCTCTCTAAAACATCTCCACCATGGTTCAATCTGAGACAACTTACATCTAGATGTGCAAAACCTCACAAAAACGCGGTCCAACTTAAACGAGCTAATGGCCCTCTAATAGAAAGCTCTACACATTCTCTCTCTCTCTTGCTGTATTATTCCACATAAATTCTTCGCAATCATAGCTTTTTTTGGTTGTATAAAAAGTAAAAGACTTTCAAAAAGTGTTCCGGGTTTATATGGAGTTTTTCACATCTAGTTGTAAGTTATCTCAGGTTCAATAAAGAACTGAAGTGTCTTAAAAATAGAAAGAATAAAATGTGGAAAGTTATATGAGGGATAAGGACATTACAAGTCACAACAACTTCCTCACATCATATAATTAGTTCAGAGAACTTTCCTCTTTATGATGAGTATGTTCAAAGCATGCGTACGAAATTATTTAGTGACCCACGCATCTTTTTTAAGTTTAAATTTAAATTTGTGATATCTTTGCTTAATTTTCAACCTCAAAAAAGCAACTTGCATACCCAAATTTTTCTATCATTTACTGACAACTATCAACTTCTTGTAAGAATTTGCTCTTTTCAAACCAACATGGGTTTATTTCGGGCAGGTCTACAACCACTAACTTGTTGGAATTTGTTTCGGATACCATTGGCGGGTTGCCAAAATGCTATCAGACAGAGACTTTTAAATATGTGCATACTCTTAAACGGCAGTATTAATTCTCCGTTATTACTTAACAAAATCTTTTTCCGTGATAGTACGCACAATTTGAGAAGGCTACCTCTGCTGCACGTTAACTCCTCAAGGTCTAACTTTAGCAGGTATGGACCTGTTAATCGCATGTGTATTACTGTTATTAATATGGCTGAGCATTTTGTTCTTGACGTGTCTAAGAATGTTTTGAAAACACGTCTATATAATATTTCATCTTTTTTGTTTAATGTTTTTGTGCATTGCATTTCATCCGATGCTTGCGTTTATGTTTAATTTAACATACTAATACTAACATCGACTAAGTGATGAAAGCATGAGTTGTTGAGCTTGTGTTAAGATCTTATTAACGAAATTTGAAATATTAGCTCGGACAATGTTGAAACGATTTTTGAATTCTTCATTCTTACTAAACAGCAATGAAATAATTTTCTTCTTTGCATCCTATTTTAGTTCTATTTACTTTTTTACTCAATCTTTCAACATTTCACACATAAACGTGAAAGTGACTATTTTTATAACTCTCCCCCAGCAGGGATGCCAGATTCCCTGATTTATCGTATTTTCCCCGATTTTAAAGTATAATTCCTATTCCCCGATTTTGGCTCTGTTATTTCCTATATTTTACAGCCTCTTTCGATTTTTAGAGATTTTCACTATTAATCCATATTTTATTATATAAACGCTTCTGTCACTAACCTAAGGAACATGAAAAGTTGGTAAAAGCAACGAAATAGTTCCAATAGATATGCAAAAATATATCGACCAGATGCGCGAAACTATGGAGAAATGAAGGTATAAAAACGGAGGCATCCAAACATAGCAGATATTGCAGATTAGAACTCAGCTGTGAAATCTGACGAAATTGGGTAAACTTCACATTGTTTCCATTGTCACTTTGCGTTCAGTTCATTTCACAATCTTAACCGGCTATTTTTCTAATAGGATCTCCGCTTTTTATTTCTTCTCTTATGTGATGGATAAATTTATAGGAAGAAAAAGTAAGATTAAATGCAGATATAAAAATACTTAAATATCTGTAAAAAATGTTGATTTTTCTAGGAAAGACGATTTACACTTAGAACCAACACCACGGCCAGTGTCAGATGATTTAGATTTATGATGCAATAGTGCCGAAAATAGCGGTAAAATTACAGGGTTTGATTTATGTAGCTTTTGTAATTATGAAAATAAAAATGATGACGCGACCCATAATATTGCATTTTTCAAAGTGTGCTCTGTGTCTTTGAAAGCTAGTTCTGGGAAATCAGACTAAATTTCGCACGCTATATCTGTGAAGCACTTGCAAAACAGCAAGGTAGTGCAAATTCAACCTCAAATTTTAACAGGAATGCATTCTTCTATGGGCGTTGAAAGTAAAATTATAAAGGCGGCTCCAGCTAAGTGGTTTCTGCATTGAGCATAACATACCATTCAAGGTAAAGGATCATTTAGTCCTTTTATAAAAAAAATATCTTTGACGATTCTAAGATCGCCAATAAAATTTCCTGTGCTAGAACATAGACAACTGCAATTGTCAAAAATGTTATTGGAGCTTCACAGATTGAAGAACTTTGTCAAACGTTATTTTCCAAATTTGTTTACATTTAAATGTATATGCCACTCGTTTGCTACCTAATTCAGTAGAAACAAGGGAAATTTACAATTATATTGCCAATAGTCCCAAAAGAACCAATCAGTTTGAAGATATACAAAAGCTACTTGAAGGTCAACGTGGCAAACCCAAGAAGATCTTACACCCATCTTAAACTAGGTGGATATCGTTAGAGATTGTTGTTACGCGTTTACTTGAATTATACGAAGACCAATGTTGATAAAATCGAAAGTGCCTCTTTCATATTAAATTATTTTAATGATCCTTTAAACCATTTATTTTTTTTAAATTCTTAAGTTTCATTTTACCTACGATTATTAACAAATTAAATAAGCTCTTTCAAAGCGAATCTTTACAAATTCATAGATCAAAAAATTAGTACTAAAAATAAAAATTTGTTTTTATTTGAAAAATATTCAAGAACCACACCAACTGAAACAATGGTTTTTAAAGATTCAAATAATATTTTGCAACTATCCATCCGACATGTATTTCGGTGCTGCTGTAGAATCTTTAAGTGAAAACAAAACCTTAACATGTGAACAAATACGAATTTTGTTAAAAGCAAATGTTTAGATTTTTATATAGAACTGTTCAATGAAGTATGTATATTTCAGATATGATTTCAAACACAAATTACTTCAAAAATTACAGCGAGAAGTGGTCTAGAACAAATATCACTCAATAGTACCGCTATGTACATATTTTCCTAATATTATAAACTCATTAGAATATCAAACAATTGATGACGAGAAATAAAGTGTCTTGAATTTTCAATTTTATTTAATATTTCCACTATAAATGATATTCAGGTGGAGATATTTTGGAAAAATATATGTCAATTAAAAAATAGAAGTCAAATAGCCTACCTTTTATTAAGTAAAATTATTTTTGCTATTTTAATGTTACGTTGTTCTTCCGCTAATGTAGAACAACATTTTTACAAAGCTGGTGTCCTAAGCACAATAGCGACAGCAGACGGAAAACGACGACGAAATTCCGCTGTCAACCATCTAAAAGCCCAGCGTCTTATCCGAATGCACCAAATTTCGACGAACGACGGTAAGCGGACGACGATGTTGCCGTCGAGATTGAGCAAATTCTAATTTTGCCGTCGTCGCTGCAGTGTTACCAACAAAATTAATCGAATGAAATTGTTTTAGTATTCAGTTTTGTCTTTTTGAGGTGGTAGCACGCCGCGGTAAATTTCTAATAATGACCTTTGAAGAAAAATTTATTGAGGAAGTACGAAATTATACAATAAATTATGATTTGCAAGACAAGCAACAAGTGGACAAAAAAGACGTGGTTTGGATGGATATGACAAAGCGTTGAATTTAGTTAATTTCTGCATTTTCAGTTTTTTTTCCACACTTTGGTCCATTGCATTTCTTTTAATATAATATAAAATATTCTTATTAAAACGCTCGAAACATTTAATAAATGAAATTCCAGTATCCTCTTCTTTCACAATCGTCGCTCACCGCCTGTCGTTGTAATTGTGTTCCCAATCTTTCAACGGCCTGAGTTGACAACCGAATTTCCCGCTGCCGTCTGCCGTTTTCCGCCGCCTTGTGAAATTATTTGGATACGGAACTCTTAAAAGGCATTTCATTGTCCAGAGATTTTTTGAAAAAAAAAATAAATGAAAACATGCTTAAACGCTTTAATTCTAAAATGTATTAAAAGTAGTTTAGTATAAATAATACTGCATAAAACTTAAATGAAAAAATTGAAATAGGGCAAATGGCAATAAGATGTTAATCTAATCTATTTTATAGTTCTGGCACCCTTAATTTTTTGAATTTATTTTTTGTTTAATTTCTGTTGTCTGTTGCAATAAATTATGTTTTGAACAAATAATTATGGGATTGAATTCTTTCATCGATTTTCATACCCAATTAATGAGTATATTCCCGATTTTTGTATGTTCTCATCTGGCAGCACTGGTCGCCAGTGCTATCAAGAAAAGTTACTTTACTTTAGAAGTAACTATTACGTGCGTACTGAACCCATTTTTCTCTTTCAAAAGCAAAGCGAAAAATGTTACTTTGTGGCTGATCTGAAGAAGAGAGTATAGTCACTACAGCGTATTCCTCTGAATATACTCAATATTGAATTCTGTTTTTACCAAAAGCGGCGTTCACAATTCAACGTCAAAGTGGAAAGTGAAGGGCTCTAAGTCCGTTCACAATATATTTCTGGCGCTTTATGCGGGGTTCAAAATTCAACGGCAACGGCAAAGTGAAATGTGGACGGTATCTTTTTTACTATATCTGAATTTGTGTGTGTTACTCATTTAGAACGGCAACGTGAAAGAAATTTTGTCTACTTTGCCATTGCCGTTCTCGAAAAAGTTCGAGTCAGAGCTTTATTTTCAAGCAAAGTTAGATATCTACGTTGCAACATGTGGCATTCCGAGATTTTTAAATAAAAAAAGGATGAAAATAGTCTCTGCATTAAGGGCATATTCATTAAAGTTTTAGTTCTTAATTTAAAGCTTTCTTCAACATGGCTGCATATAATTTTTTATATTTAAATTTCTTCATATTGTTTAAAGGCTTTGTACAAATTCATTGTTAAAAGCAAGTTTTCTTACTATTCGCTTGCTTTCATTTTCGAAAGGGTTGAGTCTTGGGAAAAATGAATTTTTGAGCAAACATTTCATTGAAATTTGAGTTGAATCTGTTACCCTTGAAATCAAATATCGGTAGAAAAGCAAGCTGAAAAGCAATACGAAATGGAACAACTCAGGCATTTCGTGAATCATGAAACAAGAAATTCGAGATGTTGAAATTAATTGGCGCACAAACCCTTTCTTCATATAGTTTAATTTCGTAACTAAAATGGCATGGTAGGTGTACCCGAACTTTTTCAAAATAGCACACTGATATAAATTTTTTTTGAATTTAACATACAGCTGATTTCGAAATTACATGTTCACGTTAAAATATATTGTGAACGGAGAGCTTTTACTTTCCACTTTGTCATTGAATTATGAACATAAATAAATTTTAAGGATTTTCAAAAATTTTTATAATTTAGTAGTTTGACGAGACTTTATTCTCCGGATTGTTTTTTGAGATTTAATTTTTTATCAATGACAATTCCCAATAGCAAAAATAATGTTAGATGTCAAATGCAGTGAGTGTGATAGCAGTTTTATTATTTTGTCATCAAGTATCAACCGGTGATTTCAAATGTAAATTTATAATATTTTTTATTTATGAAATTAAGTTGTTTCGAATTTCAATACACTTCTGTTTTTATCATCGTTCATTTATTTGATTTGTTTGCTAAATCAGTAGCTGGCAAGAATGTATAATGGTCACAGCACAAAGCTTTAATTGAATTTCTCATAAATAATAAAGACCATTATTGTCTTTTATAAGCACAGTAGAAATTAAGACCAATAAGATAAGAATGTATAAACAATTGTTGCAAGTAGTACAATGGAAAAAAGCCACTACATTGAATGAAGCAATTATGCAAACCTTGTGGCACCTAAGTTTTAAGAATAAGAAATTATTGTATCAAGGTATGCGACAACTGGTAAATTGTTTGCTTCAAATGTAAACATAATAATAACAACAATTTCATTAACTTACCGTTCTGAAAATTCTCGTCGTTTCTTCTTCTAGCGAAGCTACCAAAGTCGGCTCCTCTATCTATTCGATCACGGTTGTTAAATCGTCGGTTATTTCCACTAGTTAGAATGAAAAAAGGGAACAATAATTAGGAAATAATTTTCATATGCATTTAGAAAGGCTGAAATGTTTACCCTCGAAAGTCGCTATTGCTGCCACGAAAGTCTCTGTCACCGCGATATTCTCTATCGTTTTTAAAATCACGATCACGATCTTTATCAGAATCCGAAGACGCTTGTAGATTATTATTACCTCTCAAGTGCGGAGGTATATATTTATTAGTTGCACTTGTAGACGAAGTTGTATTAACGGGACTGCCACTATCGGCTTGGCCGCTATTCAAGTCCAGACCAGCAATCTGAAAAAATGTATATAGTTCAAATTTAAATTTCAATATTTTCAGAAGATTATAAATTGTCGCATTCCAACTTTTTTAATATCTCTTAATGGCTAAAGAGGTCTGGCTTTTGGATTGTTATATGAACCGTAAGGGCATTTTTTAAAAAAACGCAGTTCGATTGAAATACTACTCTGTCGAGTGAATGCGTTTTTTATTTTGATGAATTTTGTTCATATCGCAAATATTTTTGGGTATATTGCCGGAGGAAAGTATTAGAGTCTACCGCTCTTGCTCGTGATGTATATGTATTTTTTTATTTTTCTCTTTACACTACTGATGGAGAGAACACGTGACAAGTGGCCAATTTAAAGTCAAATTCCAATGGAAATTTAAAGCTTTTTATAAAAAATGAATGAAAAGCTCATTTTGAATTTGTCTGTATTCAAGCAAAACTGGATTTTGAAAATTCGACAATCGCACTGATGTACTGTATTTAAAAAAATCTTAAGTGGTTTACGGTTATTTGCAGTGAGGAGTTCGGAATTTTAAAGATGTAAACAAAATAATTATTCTAAAGGCACCTTAATAAGAAAAATTATGAAAATTATGTGTAGCTAATTATACAGTTAAGGAGGTAGACACGTTATATACCAAATTGAAGGTCAGGAATCAGGCTTTCTCATATTATCAGAAAATGTATTCCTTCCGTATAAGTATTATGATACTTACCATTTCCAAAATATTCCAAGCACTTCTTATCAGTTTTTCGAAAGAAATGAGTTTTTAAAAAAAAAACAAATCCCGAAAAGTATCATACAAATTGGAATGTATTATAGCTCTTTTAAAAGGTAGTAACAGTACCTTTAAAACGATACCCATCTTGTTTGGATATGTCCTGTAATTTCCTGGATTTTCAAACTTTGGGGATCCTTTTCATCCTTAAATAGCATTTCCGCATATAATGACCTATATTTTTATTTAGTCCTCTGAATGAGGTCTTGGTTGGAAAGATTTTTCAGTTCATCTACAGATAGGAAAGCAGACCCTAGAGTATCCAGCCTGATCCGGGCAAAGGCAGGACAAGCAGACAGAAAGTGTTCGGTGTTCTCTGGCAGGCCAGACATTCAGGGCTATAAACAACTCCCATCCTTGTTAGATGAGCGTAAAGCGAGATGTGGCCGGTGATGATGACAACCACAGTTCTACATTGTTTCCTTCCAAGCCCCATAAGAAAATCTGAGATATATTCCTATTGGGCCCATCAAGAAAGACTTTTGTGCACCTGCAAGTACTCAGGTTCAAGGTGATCGACATGGGGAGAGAGTTGCACAGTGTGTCCAAAGAGCTTCGGAAGAACAAAGGACCCAAGCTTACATTTTCTGGAGAAAAGCATCAAGCTGATCTTTGTTGGGTTCACTATCATATCATGACGGGTGCAGCAGTGCACAAGCACACAGAGAGGTTCGGCCGACCACCTCTACAGTTAAGTATCATCGTAACACTTGGTCGATCCATCGCACTATAGTGTGTCAACACTATGTCGATGAGCTGCCTCACATAGGGACTCGTGGGTGGACCTATGAAAAGCCCCCTTGATGTCCAGAAAGACTCCCAAGTTAAACAGTCGACGATCCAGTCCCCGCTAAATGACAGTAACCATTGAATGGAGAGCCGACTCAGTAGACCTGCCCCTTCGGTAAGCGTGCTGTGAGGCATTTAATTGAGAGGCCTTTAGGGCTACTTCCTTAATAAGGTGCGTTTCATATTTATAACGCCACTAAAAAATTTAAGATTTCTGGAAAACCATTTGTTCTAGCGGAACACAATATTTGGCGAAAATGATGAATTTCACGAGGAAAAAAAACTTACTCACAAATTGTAATCACACCACTTTATTCATCGGTTCTTGAAAGGAAATTGCGCTTTTTTACTATTTCATAATAATAACGCCACGTACATTTTCGATAAAAGTAACAATTTTATTTCTCCAAAAACAATAATAAGATACAGTAACATAAAATTCATTAATCAAGAGCTCCTCCTTGCTTCAAAATTGTATTAAAAATTCTGGTTTTCATGCTACTAAAGAGGTTTTTAATCAAACTCAAATCAATAGCATTCCATTCTTCCAAAATTGCCCGTTTTAAGTCTTCAACGGAGTTGTATTGTCGATTTTCCTTGTACACCCGGCGAACTAAAACTCCCCAGAGATTCTCAATTGGATTAAGGTCAGGAGAGCATGCTGGCCACTCCAAAACCTCAATCGAATTAGAAGAGAACCAGGACCTGGTTTCGCGACTAACATGGACACGAGCATTGTCCTGTTGGAAAATCCACTGTGTTGCAGGATTTTGCCGAATGAAAGGGACTAAACTCATCTGGAGTACATCCGTGTAATCTTTGCTTTTCATTCTTGATGAAGTGAATTGCAGTTCTAAGCAGCCGGACAGAGAAATCGCACCCCAAATCATCACGCTTCCGCCGCCAAAATTTCTTTTGGAAAAATATAACGGTTCTTTTCTCAAGTCACGCCAATATCCTCGAAAAAAATTAAAATTAAAACGCCTTTAAATTAAAAAAAAAAACATATTTAGGCGATATTCTCCGATGAGAAAAAGTGGAACTTAGATGGACCGGATGGCTTTCGAGGATATTGGCGTGACTTGAGAAAAGAACCGTTATATTTTTCCAAAAGAAATTTTGGCGGCGGAAGCGTGATGATTTGGGGTGCGATTTCTCTGTCCGGCTGCTTAGAACTGCAATTCACTTCATCAAGAATGAAAAGCAAAGATTACACGGATGTACTCCAGATGAGTTTAGTCCCTTTCATTCGGCAAAATCCTGCAACACAGTGGATTTTCCAACAGGACAATGCTCGTGTCCATGTTAGTCGCGAAACCAGGTCCTGGTTCTCTTCTAATTCGATTGAGGTTTTGGAGTGGCCAGCATGCTCTCCTGACCTTAATCCAATTGAGAATCTCTGGGGAGTTTTAGTTCGCCGGGTGTACAAGGAAAATCGACAATACAACTCCGTTGAAGACTTAAAACGGGCAATTTTGGAAGAATGGAATGCTATTGATTTGAGTTTGATTAAAAACCTCTTTAGTAGCATGAAAACCAGAATTTTTAATACAATTTTGAAGCAAGGAGGAGCTCTTGATTAATGAATTTTATGTTACTGTATCTTATTATTGTTTTTGGAGAAATAAAATTGTTACTTTTATCGAAAATGTACGTGGCGTTATAATTATGAAATAGTAAAAAAGCGCAATTTCCTTTCAAGAACCGATGAATAAAGTGGTGTGATTACAATTTGTGAGTAAGTTTTTTTTCCTCGTGAAATTCATCATTTTCGCCAAATATTGTGTTCCGCTAGAACAAATGGTTTTCCAGAAATCTTAAATTTTTTAGTGGCGTTATAAATATGAAACGCACCTTATATTCATCCACAAGCCCTACAGGGATTTAAAAAGGAATGAGAGGTTTATGGTTCGAAGTTCTTCGGGTCCATGTTTGAAGTCTTACCAGGCTTCGGACCGAAGGCAACCCTCACTTTCCTCCATCCATCAGGGACATGTTCAAAAATGACCTATATAGTATGTTGTGGAATTACTTACGGGTATCATCCTACAATAGTGATTATTTAATTGGGTGAGACCCCGTTTCAGAAGTTCCTTATAAATAATAATAGTAATTTATTAGCACTAAGCGTACTTTCTCAAAAAACAATACCTACAATTATTTATAACTATTTTAACCCATTTCTGACATAGCTCGAATATATTCTATACAAAGTTTAACAAATACATTTAAGTTTCTTTCTTCCTTTATTATTACTGGCAAATCATTATACAATTTGAAAACCATTATATGAGCCGTTTATTTTCAAAGTGGTGCAAGTCCATTTGGGAATAGTATTTCTATTTTCTTCAGAATTCTTTAGTTAACATAACTGGTTAATAAATTTTCATTATCTTTAACTTCAAAACACACGAAAGTTCACTGTTAGATCCTATAAATATTCTTAAGTATTTTTTTAAATGAATTTAAACTAAAATATTTCAATATTTCGTCGTAAAAAAAAAAACGGACTTGCACCACTTTCATAATAAAAGGCTCATATATAATTGAATTGTGTACCTGATCTATTATAGGGTAATCTTATATTTAGATCTCCTGTCCTCAACAGTGTAAATTTCCCTCTAAATATGGCGGATGATCTCCGCTCTAATCCAAAATTTAAATTTCAACACATTCAGATCAAATCTTAGTATCACATTCATTCACTTCAGAATTGAGCACATCCACCTAATTGATGTGTATCTACTACTAACATTACCCTCATTTCCCTATTTTGATGTTTCTGTAGTCTGTCCTTCGATTCACCTTTACTTGTGTATAGAAAGAGTACTACCGTCGAGTAGTATTCAAAATGAGGTTTTATAGTGACATTGTAAGTTTTTATTGCACTCGCTATTGAAACTAATTTACTCAACCTTCTAAAATATGATATCTGTTTTTTCAACCCAATTTTACATAAATAATCTACTTGTTTATTGAAATTTAGTTTATTGTCAAACATTATAATTAAGTATTTGATGTCATCTACTGCTTCAATCGGCTCATTCTCTCTTGCTCTTTATTATCATACATTTCGATTTACTAGTATTTAATTTCATGCCATGCCTTAATTTCATTCAGATCGATTTCTAGTTTTCTTTTAATATGTTTTTCCCAGTACAAAATATCAGTGTATCATTAGGTAACAGCAGTGGACTATTGCTTACTTCAAATCGTTTATATAAACCAAGAATGATAGAGGTCCTAAGACTGATCCCTGTGGAACCACAATTTCAATTTCAATCATTGACCTTTACTGTCTGCGTTCTTTTACTGACATAGCCACAAACCAATTTAATTCACATCCTTTAATTTATTGAAAATGAGCCAAAATTTCTTCAAACCAGGTGCACATATTAACGGTGGATGAGCAAATCTTTACCACAGAGTTGCTGGAACAATATTCAATCCGTAATTGGCGTACCTGTCTATTTTGTCCGTGGACTACATAATTTATCCATAATTTTGATCGTTGAACGTTCTAATCGGACCAGGCGTAAAGAACAATTGCGAAATAACTGACATTATAAGAAGTTTTTGAATCTAAATACTTAGAATATAGAATGACTGTTTTGTGATTAGATTAAAGGCGAACCTAAGTGCATGGCCCCAACGCTGCACCCCACATAGCACAGCACAAGACCAATCATTCTCTAGCACATCGAGGAAATAATGGCCACAATCAAAACCCTCGAGAAATACTTCACAAGCCATGAAACAGACTCCCTCACTATCACATGAGAGCCCCAACGAAGTCCTAACATTCTAAGACATTTGCAGTTTTCTAATGTAAAACTGACAAAAGTTTGATTTGAATAGCTCTTCCGCCCTAAAATACTATTCATAGAGAAAAATGGTGTTGTGAATCTTAACTTGCTTTCTTATCTTCCAAACCGAAATAAAATTTTTATACCTTTCCTAACAAAATTATTTAAAAAAATTTATTTGAACCAAATGACTACCATTCTTCAAACTTCAGCTGAGTAATCATTGTATAACGCTGTACCGTCATGGCATAACGCGAGCTGATGATATCGAATGTAGCGGCCTGCAGATTCGGACTCCGGCTGCACATACACAAATGTAATTATTACTTAGCTGAGAGTTAGTGAGCGTAAAATGGTAAGGTTACTTTGTAATCAAAGCAATTTTATTATTTAGTTAAGTAAGGTATATAGTAAGTGTAGCCTTTGGGAAGATAAGGAACCAAGCTGTAAATTACTAGAAGACTATTTTCCTGTATGCATTATAAAATCAATGTTTGGCACTTTTCCATAAGTATCAATATAGAACATTTTAGAGAACGGACTCCCAACGCACACATATAGATTTCTGTTTCATGGCTTGGGACAAAGAGGTATCACAATGGATCGCAAATGGTCTAAGAGAGGCTGATCGCAGAGGTCCGCGTTATGGCTGCCACTCTAACCTAACCTAACATAACCATGGCTTCGAAGTGTTCTCGAGGGTTTTGTCACAGTATGGCACTGTACATTGTCTAAAGAAACGTCAAATATTTTATTTCTGAAGTTAATTAAGATTTTGCGAAAGTGCATTCACAGTTTTCGTTAAGAGTATAGGCAGAATTCAGCACTCTAGTTGCAGTTCCTCTGAAAAGGATGAAATTTTGTGTGAAGTTAGAAGTGGAATTTCTTAAAAAATTCTTAAAAAAAGACAAGCCGCGTTTATGAAATTAACTTTTGGGAGTTCCTTTTCTCGGGCCGAATGATTTAATTTCAATCTGTCGTCGTTTTTTCAGACTCCGAATGGTTATACTACTGCATCCTTAATGCCATATACATATATCATACATCAAGAAAAGCAGAGTTCCCAAAACCGAACCATGCGGCACACATCAATTCTTGTTTTTTCACAGTAATCACTTAAATAATCAACAAATCATATTAATTCTATTGATAACTCGATATTTTTTTTGCTTATTTAATAATATTCATGGTTCAATCGTCTCAAAAGCTCGTAAGTCCAGAAACACTGTCAAGACATTTTTTTATACCTAGATGAAATCTAAAGTGTACTATACTAATTTTGTTATTCCGTTTATAACGCACAGAAATAATGATGGTAGAGCAAAATGGATTGGACACCTACGCATAATATTAAGTTATTTTGATGCTTGCATGTTCGTCTGTCTGTCTGTGTGCACGATAACTCGAGAGCGCGTGTACTTAGAGAGCTGAAAAGTAAAATTCAGTTCGAAAAAGAGACAAATCGGGTAACTCCTTCGGTGGGAATGCCATACAAAAATTTCGTTTTCCACTATATATTTGGACGCTGAAATTTGGTACATAGTGTTTTCACAATAATAGCAAATAAAACTTCAAAAATAAACTAAATCGGGCAACCCCTTGGTGTTGCCATATAAAAATTTAGGTTTTTTACGTATACTGTGAAAACATTAGTCCTATACATTTATATTGTACGAAAAACTTCTTCAAAATACGAAATTGATTGGTTATAATCATTTTTTCTGTCCGACGAACCGTTCTGGAAATGTATACGAAAAACGACTTCAAAAACCAAACTTGCACAGATGGGTGACCATACGAAATTTCATACGGGCATTCATCTAGAGTATCATAAAAATTTGTCTTAATCAATTGTTCTAGCCTTTTACTTGTTTTTTATCCACTTCTTCTTTCCACTGTGTAATGACTAAATTTTTACGCTGTTTCATGAATCTTACCAAAACCCGACTTTAAAAATAAGTTGTTAATCTCTTACATCACTGACTCAAACAATAGAGTGAACGATTTGCTATTCATGTGGCACAAAAACATATTGTGTTTCTGTATATCATAGTTTGAGCACCCTTTAAAACATTTACTACATAAAAACATGTAAAGCTCAACCAATCAGATGAAATTTTACACCCGAAAGTCGAATTAAATTAAAAAAATATTTTGTTGTGTTCAAGTGATATTTTAATCGCTTTATAAGCACTCTTATAAGAAATTAAACTCATTCCGACTTTAATTTTCAAAGTTATTTTTACCTGAATCTGCGTGTGGGCAAGAGAGACGAAGCATGGTAAACACTTATCTTTACCTTATTCTTCCTGCGGTGATTGCATCTGGAGCCAACATAAAAACATCAAATGGCATAAGAAAGCGTTCAGTAAGTGATATTTTGTGTTGGTAGCTCCAAATCTGCCATAGCGCGGAGGAGCAAACTATAAAATGTGCGCCATTCTTTCCTATAGGAAAATAACAATACGCTCAGTCCATTGTTATAAGTCAGTGGTCTCCATATATTCTTCAAGTTGTGCTTGCACTGCTTTTCTAATATTTTCTCAATTAATGGGAACATGTTGATTGATCTGTATTCTTCACATTTGACGGTGTTTTTAACTTTTCCAATTGGAATCACGAGATTCCTTCCTACTAGATAACGATTTATTAACTATGCTAGTTATAACCGATATTAATTCCATATTTTCAATTATAAGTCTGGGGCTAATTTTGTTATAGTCTTTCTTCTGGTTGAAGCTTTTACAAATTTGTATTTCCCTATCATTTAGTAATTTAAATATAAAGCGTTCGTTTCTAACAACAAACATTTATAGGAACTAATCTTCTTAAATATGTAGTCAATTTCACCTTCCTCTAGTTTTGTTCTGCGCAGGTGCGTTTTGTGGCAATCAAATAACCATTTCGCGTAAATTGAGATTCATTCATTCAAGTATTCTTTCAAGTAAAGGTTCATGGAAATGGGACAGAGCTCAAGTCGCTGAGATTTGCTCTCGATCAAGAAGCTCTTGCACTTGCTTTTAAATTGATAAGTGTGGTATCAAATGAAAGCTGAAGTTTTGTAGATTAAAAATATTAAATCAAAAATATGTTAATAAAGCATTTTGCCAGGAAAAGAGTGGACATTAAAAAAAAAATCTAATTTATAGGGGTTTTTGAAATTTGGATTTTTTATTGAATGAGTGCAGAGGGTTGTGGTTGGAGATTGCATCTACGGAAAAGCAGAAAATTTTCTATGAAGTGAAGTGTAGTTTTCATAACATTGTGCATGTAGTAAAAAACCTAAAGCATTAGATGATGAAAGCACATAAAACAAAAATGTAAATGGAGTCCTAGCGGCTAGCAAAACAATTTCGACCCCTTCCGCTTCGATACAAAACCTAGCACCCTGTAAATTTTCGGGACGTAAAAACAAACACCCTAACATAACTAGTTAGTTATAATACCTTCGAAACGGCATAGTGAAGTATAGTTATGCTTTGAAAAGCATTCTTTGAGCGTGTTCCAAAATGTAAAATTTTAAAAATTAACACAAACAAAACAACAAAAAATGAAGTATGTCATGCAATAATCCCCATTGCCAATTGAATAAAGTATAGTTAAAAGAAAATTTAATTTTATGTCTTTGTTGAATGGCAACAACGCGAAAACCAACTTTGAGCTGGGAATTATTGATATATAGTTTTGAATTGTCAGATTCGTGAATTTTGGAAATGAATTTTTTTTATGCATATTTGAAGGTCATTTTTTTTTACAATTACTAAATGCAAATTCGCACAGAAAGTTATTTTTAGAAAAGATTGAAAATTTTAAACATTTAGCAAATTTTGAATATAAAAGATGTGAAAAAAAAATTAAAAACTGTAATATGAGATGAAAGCAGTGTATACATATTTCTGTAATAAAAGTATTTGTTGATATTCAACCAGCATGCATTTTTATAACATGTATAAAGATATAGATAAAGATTAAATTTCAAGTTTATATAAAATTTCTTCAATCTTGACAGTTTAGGGGTATTTAACAATGACCGCGATTGCACAATTCCACCATGGTCACCCTGTAAGTCCCAAATCCTCAATTCGACAGCCATTTAAAAAATCCCAAGTCCAGTTTACACAATTATAAGAAAAGTGGCAGAAAATTACACGTGTATTTCGCACACATATATATTTCAATCCTCATTCACATGAAATCAATGACCGAAGAGTCAAATCGAGATCTGCACCCAACACAAAACGTGACAGAATTGATTTACTGGGAATTTTTCCATTGCCATAAATTTCCTACCAAATTCTCTACTTTTTGCAAACCTTACGAAATAATTTATTAAAAACTCACCTGCTGCTCTAGACCTGTACCATTTTGGTTGATAGCATTACTCATATTACTTCCAGTCAGTTGCTGGTTTTTTTGTTGAACTTTCCCTCTAAGAAGTTCGAATAATTGGTCGGCACTCAGTCACAGATTGCAATGAACAATTTTCCACTAGTAACAGAACGTACAGAAATGAAATCTTTTTTTAACACTTCTTTCTCTTAACTATCAATTTTTTTTTTTTGTAATCTAACACAACAACCTTTTTTACACTATTCTTTCTTATACCGAAATATTTAAGATGAAAAATCACTCAAGAAAAACGCGTCGTCCCGTAAAATGATCTCCTCCTTTCTTTGCGACCTATGTTCTAAAAAGTTATTCTTTTGTCTTTGCACATACACAACCAAATGTTCATGCTCGTTTTACGGTAAATGTAGCTGTACAGTGATGTACAAATTCTCTGACATTGCTCAAAATGCCAAGGGATTCTTTGGAATTGTCTTTTTTTGTCGTACTTTTAATTTTGCACGATTTTATTGAAATTTTACAATTGAAAAATGAAAGACGAATTCATGTTCGAATGAAACTTTCAACCACGCTGATTTCTTGTATTTTATTCCTTAACTATTCAATTAGTATTAACCCGTTTGACAGTCCGTTCATATGTTCCTTTGATTGATATATTATTCTTCTTTGACTCGTGTACGATAGGATATTTTTAGTACTTTTAGCAGTTGGCAGGCACTTTGTTTAGGTTATGTTCGTTATATTCAAGTTATTGGTCTAAAGCTGTTCATATATTTATACGACGAGTGGAGAAGCATTGAAATAATACGGGTCAGTTTACCCGGGGGTTACACCTGCAAGCACGATATACAGAGTAACAAAGTATGATTGTCCCGGCTGTCAAGTGCGTGTGACGTCACACGAATCGACTCTTAAAACGCGAAAAATAAAGTGATAATATTTATGTAAATTTATTCCACTGGACCCATTGAAAATGTTACAATAAATATAATATGAGTTTCTTACCATAAAAGTACATTGAATTTGTTAGTTTAAAGCTCATTTCACTTTTCAGGGAAATCAGTTCGAATCAAAACAAAGTGCCACGAAAGTTTTATCGATAAAAAATGCAAAATAAGATTGAAATACCTATAATTAACACTCGTAATTGATTATTTAAGATTTTTTTTTATTATTTCTATAGTGAAATTTGTTAGTGATAATGGTAATTTTCTCAAATACAAGGCAAATGTGCAATGCATCATAACGAAGTGTAAAAAGTGGGGTTAGTGGCAAATTAAAATGTAGAATACAATTCTAGTAATCTTCCTTCAATTTATCTTTATGTTTAGAAAGTAAAATGGTACTTATTTTAAGATTTTAAATAGATCCAGTAGAATAAATGTCCATAAATATTAAACTTTATATTTTTCACTATTTAAGAAACGCGTCATGCGAATCGACTAACACAGAAATGGCGAATCTATTGCGCCGGATAGTCATACCTTGTTAGTCTGTATATCGTGACCTGCAAGTACAGCTTGCATGAAATCTGCACTGCCATACTTCTTGCACGTGTAACCTCTACTGCCATGCTGGCAGCTCAGCTTTCAGCGAACTTGCATGATGAAAAACCATGGCAGCTGGGAGAAAGTAATTTGACATTTATACAGTTTTCAAAATAGCGGAAAAGAAATGCTTGAGAGAATTTGATAAATTTATTCTGGGAAAATGAGATTTTCTGGGATTTACCATTTACCAACACCTTCAGCCTAGTGTTGTGTTCATTTCGGATAAATTTTGTATGGAAATTTAGCGGTGAAATTTAGTTGCGAAATATTTAGCCAAATCGCTGAAGAAAGTGGTATTGTGTTTTATCAGCGAAAAGATCGTTCAGCTTTGACAAGTAGATGGCAGTAATTTCCACAAACATATATTTAGCATAGAGCCAAAGAATTAGGTCAATTAATTTTCCCACTTATTTCTTAAATTTGACATTAGGTCAAGGAATTTTTGACAATTTGGATTTGTCAATTGTGTGATATTTCTGACAATAAAGAAAGTGAAGAAATGGATAATTTCCAATGAAAAATGAAGATACACCTAAAACAATTTTTATTCGTCCATTTGTTATTTTAAAATTGCAAAATCGCCGTTCCTTCGTTCAATTTTTGACCACCGTCGAAATTCCTTAATAAAAATTCCTTAATAAGTGCATCGGTACTGATTTCTTCAAGAAATATTGACATAAATGGATTTTTCGTAAAAGAGCGACATCTTTTTGTCAATCGGGAAGTAGAGTTTTTCTGTTCGAATTACTTTTCTCTAGCGTACTACCTCAAGGAATCAGTCAAGAAAAAATGTTTTTTACATTGTTTTTGTATAGGAACAAAAATTCCTCGGCTCTAGCGTACCGGGCTTTATCCGCTCAATACCTTTTTTCCACGCTAAAATTTTGGCGTTTGAAGTTTAATAAAATTGGAATTCAAGAGTGGCAGTGTGTTTCTATTATTTTTTTTTGATAAAAACATTCCGTCTTCATTTAGATAATTTTTTTGAAAAGAAATTAAAATAGTAATTATAAATATAATTTTCGAGATTGGGTAATTGCAATATCAATCTCAAATAATACGAAATAATATCACAAATGCACGACAGCTGATTGTCAAAAGCAGCCACCTATATTTCAAAACAATGAACAATTTTAGCCGTAACAAAGATCCCTGTTCGATTGCAGCTAAATATTTATCTGCTAAATGAACACAATACCGGGCTTTCCTCTTAATTTTCTCTTGGGTTTTTATCATTCTGCTACTTCCTTTATTGCTATAATTTTCCAATATACGCAAGACTTTACGTCTGGATGCCATTTTTTAAATGAACTTGAATGGAAGCTGATAAGACATCAACCGAGCTGCCTTCTGCTGTCAAGTTTAAAATCGCGTTGGAAGGGAGGCTTGCATGCAAGCTGTACTTGCAGGTGTAGCCCCCGGGTTAGATGGCATTGTTTTTGCACTCCTAGCCTTAACGCCCGGTATACTAGAGCAAAGGAATTTTTGTTCCTATACAAAAACTATGTAAAAAAAATCATGGAATGCTCAAGGGATTTTTTTCTTTGCCGATTCCTTGAAGTAGTATGCTAGAGACAAGAAAATCGAACAGGAATACTCTACTTCTCGATTGACAAAAAGATTTCGCTCCTGTCGGTGAATCAATTTTAAAATGACAAATGGACGAATAAAAATTGTTTTACGTGCATCTTCATTTTTCATTGGGAATTATCCATTTCTTCACTTTCTTTATTATTTCTTTATTGTCAGAAATATCACACAATTGACAAATCCAAATTGTCAAAAATTCCTTGACCTAATGTCACTTTTACTTTAAAGCCTAGGTCCGCGCAAAGCTAAATTTTGTATGAAAATTTAGCAAGCTAAAAGATATTGGCGAAAATTTATCCTAAATTTTAGCGAGAGCGGTACTAAGGTCAACGCGCTAAATTTGCCTTTGGGTTTTGATTAGAGATGGCACCACCAGTAAGTCTCCAAAAAAATTTGCTTGAATTTATCCACCCGGGCCGTTCTTTAGCACGTTAAAAATATTTATTGTCAGAATTCTGAGATTTGATAAATTTATTGATCGGATTTTTGTAGTTAACGTAGTTTTGTACGTCTTTGCTGTAAGTACGGATGAATCGGATTTCTTCCGGCCGTATTTTCAATATCATTGTTAATTTTTTTTTCTTATTGTATATATATTATGCATATTATTTTTATATTTTTAATATTTCTAAATAATTTTAACTATCTGTTTTTAGAAATATTATGACCGGGCGTTGTATTTCCGTAAGAAATTGCAAAATTCTTCTTCTTCTTGTTATGGTAGTATGTAGAGTGATTGGCTTTGGACGTAAAGTCCAGACTGCCAGCATGAGCTGACAGATCACTCGACGGACAGCGTTGACTGCAGGGCGGCACGCTAATTGCCTCAGCTCATTGGCGGAGAGTGTGGGGAGGTTCCACGAAAAACCTGCTGCTGCCGTCAGCCATAATCAAAAAAAAATCGTGCCTACAAACAAAACGCCGGCACACATTCGGTCCTGAAGGGACCCTTACGTCACTTACCTATATATAGGTGAAGGCGCAGATGTTTTTGCCTTACTGCATGCCCCAACCACCCATGCGACTCTGAGGGCAGTTATCTTCAGAGTTCCTAGTTGACCTGTAAAGAGAGAGTTACTAGGCGAGCCTAGACGACCTTCATATGAGAGGGCTCCAGGATGGTGAAGGAAAAGAATTCAAAGCTCACGGATACATTACGTTATAAATTGTATTTCATTATAATAATATCTCGGCAAAGTTACAAAGCTTTAACCTTTTAATCTAGTAGGTGACTTAATGACCTCTTTATTTCCAGTTAAAAAAAAAACCTCGGAAGACCTAATTCTTCCTCATCTTGTGAAGGCAATCAGCATCACATTTGCGATGCACTTATACGCTAGCAGTATGCAATATAGAAATTAAGAAAACGAGATGAATAAGTATACTAATACAAAGAGTACCAATCACTAAAATAATAATAACTTAAGAATACTAGTACATTATCTGATTGAAATTTTCCATGATAGGCATGCGCTCTTGATTAAATTTGAAAATGCGTAATTTAAATCATGAATGAATAAAATAATGCATTATTACGGACTCGTTCTGACAAAAACTTACTCGGCCAGGAAGGAACGAGGAAAAAGAAACTTTATCATGCCCGGCACTGCTAACTAATATTTCATATATTCCGTTGAGTCACAAATAAGACAATCCCTCATAAAAGGTAAGAATTTCAGGTAAATAAAAACATGAAACTTATTTATCAAAAATAAAAAGAAAATTCATCACATTATAACACATTTTAGGGAAATCTTAGTAATCGTCTTTTACTCGTTTTAAACTTTTTGAGAAATTATGCGAAGATTGTAGGAAACAGTTTGTAATTTTGTTAAATTTGCGCGATTGCTTTCAATATTGTAAAATTTCTATAGTAAAGATCTCTAAAAAAAATGTTCCTTTTTGGTTATCATTACATTTCTCTAGTTACGTGGTGCCGATAATTCTTTAAACCTGTTCTTTAATTTATTTTCTCAAAAAGATTATTGACGAAAAGAACAAAACTACTTATTGACGGGCTTTGTATGCAGCAAAAATTTATAGATTATTAACGTTACTCACACAATAAAATAGAGTTGAGAACACTTACATGGTCAAAGTATGTAGAGGATCTACCGAAGAAGCGCCTCCCAAATGGTCCGCTTGCTAATCTCTTCGTTCTAAAAAGAATTGTTATCCAAATGATAATTTTAACTGTAGTATATTTCAAGACGCGTTAGCTGTATACTGTAAAATTATCTTTTAAAGATGTCAGCGGATTCCGTCTTTAAATTTCACACAAAAAAAACGTCTTACATTTTCAAATCCGGAGCGAGCTCAAAGCCTACCGTCTGAGTTGCATATGACGTGACTAAATCAATACAATAATTATTATTGGCATCCAATGCCTTTAGCATAATTCTTAAACTAATTGATTCAAACAAACATTTACTGCGCCCTATCCTGCGGCAAGTTGGCTTCCGATGAGTATACGTTTATCACTTACTCTTAAGTCGAGAAAGAATGTTCTCACAGAGAAATTTCAGATGACCTACGGTCGAACTTGCACGGGGCACTAATGGCATTTCTATAACAAAATCATGTTGAGGCACATCTTGGATATCAGTGGAGCATCCCCCAACTAGTGCTGAACCTCACATCAGACTGATGCATTTGTAGCACATTACCTATTTTAATGCGGAAACTCAATTTCCTTAAAACGTAGTAGTGAAGCGAAATTTTTCACTGCACCAACATCAATTATTTTCTTTGTGCACTTCTCGAGATGTTTGTTTGGTGAAGTTCTAGCTAGAGTTGCGTATTTGATAGATTCGTGGAGAGGGTTATTCAATTCTTGTCATTTCCTCATTGTCTTTTAATATTTTCAATAGATAGGGAAACAACTTTTGTGTTGAGGAATATTTTCAATATTTTCACCGTTCTCGTAGTTGAGTTGATATTTTCTCCTAATTTACGAATCCTTAAAGGTGTTACAACTTAGAAGATTGTCTTCTTCTTCTTTTCCACCGTCAGAATGTCACTCCGAGCTCGAGGAAACGCACTTCTCTCGGTCGGGGTGCGTTCAGTTTTTCTGCTTGACAGCAGCCGGCTTACACGCTTCAGTATTTCGTGTAGCATATTGCTATATGCAATACTCTACGACCATAACATTCTTGTTTTTAACATATGTATCTTTTCTCTGAGTCTCCGCTGTCATATTTTAGCTGTTAAAGAACGTCCCGATTTTGGAGACCCGCTAAAATTTAGTTTAGGGCGAACCATAAAATAAAATCAGGTTTGAGAAAGTTGACTCTTCATGAAAAAGTAGCTTTCTCTCCTACATATATGCAGCTTTGAATGGTCCAAAAAAGGAAATATGGGGTGGTAGGGACAGCGAATGGATACAGTTTTTCTTACAACGCTTATGGACGGTCAGAGAAATGTGGCTCGCATGATTATCCAATATTAATAGAATTACATAGCAGCTCTTTTGCAGAAGGCTTAGCATGCTGGGTAAAGTGCTTGAGCCATTAAAGGAAAAGTTCCTCTTGAACCATCCATTGTCTGAGCATTTATAAATAGCTCCTGTTGCGCCATCCTTTTCAAGGTTCGGGCTTATCCTCTTTCTGGGGAAAATAAACATTGGGCCAAAAATCTCGTTTTAAGCATGGTACGCTGTTCAAGCGAAAATTTCGTTTCCTATACAAAATCTATCTATCTAATTTCGGTTTGAGATTTCGTAAAGTAGTATGCAGTTCGAAAGAAAAAAATCAATGTTTAGATCATGGAATGCAGATGGCGCTAATATGAAGTGGAGACGTTTTTCTGCAGTTATTTATATATCCAGCCATTTATTTCGCACGGAAAAGTTGACAGATCCTTTTGATGTTTGGCGCTTTGGCACATTTATTTAATTTGTGATTTAACATTTTCTCCATAACTTTTTTCCGTGTAGAATTATATGCTCAGAATGCAAGCGAAATTTTTTTTTTTAAATTGAGATTTTCGGTTTACATTTTTTCGGCTCTTGTTTTTGATGTGAAAGTTCATTTAAAATTGTGTTTCAGTTTTAGGGCTTCCGCGCATTCGAATGCCGTTCTTTTTATTTGGTTTGGGATGCAACCGTAGAAAACATTGGCCTTTTTCTTGATTATGTCGGTCAATTCTTTTCCCATCTCAGGCGTGAAGACTGGAAAATGGAATATTAATGGTCCTCGCTTTCCTCATTGAATAATTCTCTTCGTCTCTTGGTCCATAAACCAGCTAGCTTTATTTGTCTTCCTAAGGTGAACTTTCGGCATCTACAAAAAAAAATAAATTGTTTCATCGAAGTTAGGTAATGTGAGAAAAAAAAATCCTGACGAGAAAGTTGAAGGTATAAAACAATCTGGGTCTTAAATCGCAATCTAGAATGTTACGATTATTACATATCACAAGTACAGAAATAAAGATTTATTAATTTAAGCCTTACTTCGGATTTATCTACTCGAAAAATTAGATAGAATCTCTCCAGAGATTCGCGCGACATTTCCGAATGTTTTACATTTAAAATGCACATGGCTAGAAAAGTAAAAAAAGAAGAAATGAAAAATGACAAAAAAACCGAACTCTCTTTAAAACTTTTATGAATAAAGCCAGAAAATGTGAAAGCGCAGAGTACATGCAACGAAACAGAATGCCAAATGATCCATTCTCGTATATAGTAAATGAGAAAGTGTGGAGTTTTCAGATTTTACTCCCATAAAATGTTCCCGCGCTTTTGTAAAAATCGTGTTACACCGGGTCTACAACACAGGCTTTTTTTATATGGCTTAACAGTAAGGCCGCCCACAGATTGCCGAGCGGTGAGCGATGAGCTGTGAGCGTTGAGCGGTGTGCGATAGATGCTTTAGATTTTAGTTGCATCGTAACTTTTAGTGCATAATGTTGTCAAGGCTTATAAGAAAAATGTTATTACTCGTTAATTTTTAAAATAATTAAAATCGGTTCGAGTCGTGATTTTAACATATTATATGAAGATCTTCCTAGAAATTCTGAGCAATTTTTTGAATTTCTACCAATGTCAATTAAAAATTTCGATTTTTTAATAAAACTTAAAAATCGCCTGCAGAAAAAAGAGACTTCTAAAGGCAAATAAGTCCGGAGGAAAAATCTTTGTTATATAAATCACACCACAACTAATGGGCAACGCAGCCACCGCTCACCACTCAATTCAGCTGATCTGTGAAAACACCGCTCCGCGACACAGCTCAACGGTCAACGCTCTTCAATGTGAAAACTTTCGTAGCGACACCCTGGCCAAGTTAATCACTTGGGATTCACTTGGCACGGAAAAAACCTAATCGTATGTCGCTACCCTAAGCGGTGTTTTACCTTTCACAGCTCATCGCTCGCCAATATGAAAGCGACCTAACACTATCTGCCAAAAATCCAGTGTAGACCACCTGGCGGGACGCTGCCGCTTTCTTTGTCAAGGCAGCTCTGACAAGCCAGATATGTTAAAAGCTACGAGTAAGAAACTAAAGGAGAGTCCCATCAACAACAATTTTCGTGCCAATCTCAAAAATGTGTAAGTTTATACACAAATTATAAAAAAATCGCATTGCAGGCAGATGGAAAAAAAAGTTTATGCTAGGGATTTTGGCGCGGTTTTTGAAAGTATGACGCAACATTCTATACCAGCAGCAGCATAGTGGGGGCTAGTAATACAAAGCAACTTTTTGAGATTCCTATTTCCACCTTCGGTTGCCCAATAAATTGACTTAAAATTTCATTTTTGGTAAATCCATAAAAGACTTGTAGGTTAAAAGTAGAGCTGCTTTGCTTGTTTGTGGGCAAAAAAATGACATTTGTGAAAAGGAAATGGCAGATTTGAAACTAAAAAAGTCTGACATTGTTAAATTATTATCGCTATTTTAGGTGATAATATAATAATTTAATTGTCATTACAAGCTGTGAATTTGTGATACAGTTATTGTTTATATCAAAAACTGTAACTTAATTGAACACGCACACAATTAAATTCGGTAATCATATAATTGTGTAACTAACGATATTTTAGCTGTGTTGCGTCCGCAGAACAGGGCAGAACAAAAGATACACAAAAGAACGCCTCATACATTTTCATAGAAGATTTATAAATGAAGCGAACAGTACAAATAGTTCGCTTTAATTGACAGAACAATTTGTTCTCTCCAGTATATGGGAGCTCTAGAACAAGGTACATAAAAGAACGCAGCTGCTATTAGATTAAAAATAAAGTGAAAAAAGGTAATAATTAAATAAAACTTGGCACAATTTTACATTCACGTCATCATTTAATGAATAATAGAAAATAAGAACTTTTACACATTGAATTCAATAAATCTTTTTAAAAAGTCACATTTCAATTAAACTTTTCTCGAAGTTAGAATTGAGGAAGAGGCTCGGTACACAAGTAGTTTTTGTTTGTTTATTTTTGTTTAGTTGTGTCTTTTTCTTTTATGTAATGTACATTTTCAGACTTTCAGTTAAACTGAATTTTTTTTTGCATTGTAAATTTTATTCACATTCGATTTTTGATTTAGCTTATTTAATTTCTTAATTTATGTTGATTTCTCAAAACTTTTTCTCTGTCAGTTCAATTCTTTTAATTTGACTTATTTTTAAATTTAACATTTAGCATATTATTTTTTATTTATTTATTTATTGTTTCTGAATTTATTTGTTTTAATTTCTATCTAAGAAGTTGGTGTTATCTTTAGAAATGTAAACATTCCCTTAAGTTTTGATAATTCGTTTTTTCTTTCTTTTAATTGTTATTTAATGCTTTCTTAAAGTATATTTATGTTTAAGGTAGCATTCAATTATTAGAAATATAAATTAAATTTAACGCACTTTTTAATTTTAATTAAAATATATTAAATCTACCTTTGACATTGGCCACCAGATCATTGCATACATATCAACAAAAACGATACGATGTAACTTCCTTGATATACACCCTATCAAGGTGGCATTCATCTCATATGATAGCAAATCGTCTTAGCCTTCCAATGAATGCCCAATCAGCCTTCCCATTTCTATGATTCATAATTTCATTAATTTTGCGTGGAATTGCATAATAGTAGGAGCGATTACCATCGTCAGTAGCAAAATTAATGAAATTATGAATTATAGAAACGGGAATATCTTAAAAACGGTTGTATCTAGGTAGATACATGTGTATAGTTAAATTAAAGGTAACATTCCAGGGTTTCTAAATCTTTTAAATAAACTGTATATTTATCATGCCTTTTTGGCGGAAAAATTAGGAATTTTTTTCCAATATTAAAACTAACCTTTCCGTACAACCTGTGTTATAGGTAGTAGTTCTGTTAGACTATCTATCTCATGAATCATATTCAATGAAACAAAGACTAGAGAATAGTGTAAAAAATTAGTTCCATGGAAATCGACATAAGTCTATTCTAAATGTTTATCTTATTTCGGGCATAAATCGAGTCCTCGAAACGGATTTAACCGATAAAGCGTTATTTCTATATAAAAAAAAACCTTTCCAAAAATTCACAAAATATACATACTTCGTAGTATAGTCTGATTCTTTCATGTTTTTACAACTCTTTAATTTTTCTGTCGGTAGCTACTTTACCGATGAATAATTTTCGACGTTTTAAACACTAAAGGAATTCAATAAGGAGGGACAAGATGAGGACTTTTAATAAATTTTCTTAACAAAATGAATCTATTTGAGCTCCATATTACTTATGTAGCTAGGTACCCAGTATAAAGAATCAACGTTCCGCTCATCACGCACCAGATTTCACTGTATACTAATCATAGTGATGCATGTGACAATAACTGTAAATTTATTTTGCTAAATTACTTTCTGGTTGTGACAGATATTAATCTTATAAAGAGAAAGGGGGGATTGATTTTTACTCTTTCGAGACCCATATATGTAGAGTTTACAGGCAATTTTTCAACCTCCTGCATTAAGCAGAGAATTAAAGGACTACTACCGAGGTACTGTCAGTTTGTTGGCTTGAAGCCGCAAATCAAAATTTCATAAACATTTTCTGAGAGTATACTGTGTGTTTCGATCAGCAGTACAGGGCAATCTCATCAGGACAGCAATGAAACCCTGAACTGCTTGCTGTCTACACTACAGTGAACTCAGACGTCCAAACGTTGATGGTAAATCATATAAAGATTTTTACAAAATCTAACTATAATCAGTTCAGGATTTCATTGCTTTCCTGATGATATCTCGCTGTATTGCTAATCGAAACACTCAGTATACTCTCAAAATTTCTTCATAAAATTCTGATTTATGGCTTTAATCCTACAAATTCTCTCGATAGATCGAGTGACAAACAGAGAATTATGAAGCTGCTTGGGACAGGTAAAAATTGCTGAAGATACCAAAAGATGAAAATGCAATTAGATTGACCACATTCTACGACCAACGTGACGTGAAGCAGAAGAACATTGCTCAAGAATTCTTTGAATTTTTTGAGATGGCGGCGTAACCGGGAAAAGAAGAACAATATAGAGAAGAGCCGTGTTAATAGGAGTCACAACTACTGCGAGTTTCTGAAGCAAACTGAAAGCTATTGTATAGGACAAATTCCGATGGAGAGTAATTTTTTCTCTGTGCTATGTCCCACACCACAGGAGATGAAAAGAGCTAGATGATAAATAATGTTTATATACACTGGACCCTCTAAATTAACAGGGCTGACAGTAGGTACTGTGATTTTCTATCGTTTTCTAGCACTGTTCAGGAAAGAACTTTGATTTTTTTTTAATTACGCTGTATCAAATCCGATCTATTAAAAAATTAAAATCTTTTACTTTTTTCGATAAGATGAATTTTTGTCAAAAATTTTTTCCACCTTGATATAAATTTCGTTGGAATGTACATACCATATATTAATTTTTAGTTAAGACTAAATTTCAACAAAGCTAATTTACATTTAAGATTCATACAGTCATCATACATAAAATTCAACAATGAATAAAAAGAATTCTTCTAAAATTAAGTATAATATTAAAAATACAACAGCAGTTTAGTGAAATTTGAAGTTAAGTTTAACAAAATAAATACATATAAGACAATTGCTTTTATCACATCCAATTATATGTAATGCATATATATACAAATATTCCATACAGAAGCTACATAAAAATTTTCAAAATAAATACATAAATATATAATAGATACATTGAGGATTCTATCGTAATAAAATTATTTTGTTTATGCTTTACTTTTGGAAGACAATTTATGGGTACGACTTCCTTTGTTCTTTTCGTATTTCTCTAATAGAATTAGACTAGATCAATATTATCACTAACCAGGATGTTGATATCTTTTAATTATTATTGTTATCCATCATTAAAACCTCTTCTAATTCCAAATTTTAAACAATCAACATTCAATATGTAGATATATTATATCTACCTATATTATCTCCATAAAATATATAAATATTATGTATGATAAATAATAAATAGGATGGCGATGGTGGCACAATGCAAAGATTTTTGTTTTTTTGTTTTATTATATTAGGTAACACTGAAATAAAACTTTAAAATTATTTCAATTCAATGATTTTTCGAGCCTATATGATAAATATTGAAATGTACAACGAATAAATATTTAGGAAGTTATGCAGTCGAGTTTTACTTAAATAGTTATTAAATTTACAACATTACAAGTAAGTATGAGTATACATAATATAAAAGGACAACAAATTTAATACACAACAATCCGGTATTATGTTTACAACACAATTGCAGTTTTTTCACATTGTTTTTGAGGAAAGATAAAAGTTTTTGTTAATAAATCCAATTTTGATTGAACTTTGTGTATTGTTTTTTTTTTATTTTGTTTTTTATTTTAATAAATTTTGCTTAAAGTTCCAATTTAAAAATAGCCTCCCAGTTTCATTCTAGCCATATTTAGCATTTCAATTTATATATGTATGTATGATGTATACTTATTTATGTAAGCAAGTAAAATGGACAAGCATACATATTTTGTTAAAGATTTTTTTTTACATCACTTAATTTAGTAAAATAAGGATAATAAGCGTAAGGAGTTATGTTTTTACCCTTTCTCCAAAATACAAAATAAAGGTAAAAATTTGGAAAGTATGTTTTTTTTTTTGTTAATTAATAAATTATTTAATCATTTTCAAATTTAGAACATTATAATATTAAAATAAATTTTTTTTATCCTTCTATCACTCTGATCATTTCGTTTCGGTTTTTCTTTTATAATTTTTTCTCTTCTTCTCTAGTAAATTTTACACAAAAAAATTTTTACTTCACAATTTGTTTTATTTTTATTTTTAATTACACTAAATTCACTTAAAGATCAATTAACGAAATTATGTTTTTATTTTTATTGCTAACTGGTTTATCTTCTGATGGTCATCAAAGCCCTGTATCGAACATTTGTAGGGATTTTGTTACTAAGTCATCCTTTAAACATGCTTCTAGGAATTCTTCAATTGTTATCACCCCATCTTGATTAAGGTCCAATTTACGAAATACTCGATCAACCTGAAAGGATTTGAAAATTTAAATTTCTTAAAATTGTTTAGGTATATAACTATGTGTGTATGAATTATCCCTGGGCGAATTCAAGATCTGAATATAAACAATCCTCTGAGTTTACTAGAGTAAAACAAAAATCTCTAAATGAGTTTAACTAAGGTCGGCCAAAACAATTTTTACCATTGTGATAGGGGTGACGAAACTTGGATTCACTGCTATGAGTCACGAACAGTGTTGGGACAAATTGTAATCTGATTAACGATTAACAATTACAATTAACCATGTAATCGGTAATCAGATTACTTTGTAACTGATTACTAATGTAATTCATTTCCATAATTACATAATATAATCGATTAACGTGTAGTATGATTACATGTTAATTGTACTAACGTAGCCCGGAGGGTAATAAGGCCCACATTTAAAAGCTACTACTAAAATGAATCGCAGCAACCTCATACTTTATGCGCACATGTATTAAGTCGACACGAATACCGTCGAGGGGCGTCCGGCAACTGGTGCCGCCATCTTGCCAGTAGCGAACGGTAGGGGAGAAGGGGGGACATTTGAACAGAGATTTTCCTGAGAGATGTGAGCACTACAAAAATGAATCACCTCAGGCATAAAAGTTGGCAACACTGCTACCTCACTCCTATGTACTTCAAGATCAGTCTGAGCTCAGCTTTCATGGAAACGAGTTGTGTGTGCTTCTAAGCAGTGCAAAGAAAAAATATTTTTTTTTAGATAAAGTGTTGGGGACTTTGAACGTAAGTATTTTTGTTATCATCTTCCATTATAAACATCGCAAATTTATTGAATATATATGTATTAAGAGAAAATCGTGTTTGATTGTTATTTAAGGAGCGGGGTACCTTTGAACACTAAAAAGGGGGCACATATGAACATGTTCAAACGTGCCCCCCTTTTATTTACATGTAACATGCCCTTTATCATGCGATGTGTTTTTTATAGGCTGAGAATATGGTGCGTACTTACAAAAAGAAGCGTCTCAATGACGTTGTGTAGAAGACGATATTGATGGAGCTAAAAAGGCAGTGGAAGAAGGAATGTCTCTCCGTCAGGCAGCCAATTTATACAATGTCAAGCATACTATATTATACTACAGCTTAAGGTGAAAAGCCTTAAGTTATAAACCAAAATACTCATCTAAATATACTGCTCATCAAGTATTTACTTCGGAGCAAGAAAAGAAGTTGGAGAAGTACATAGTTAAATGCTCACAACTGAATTACGGGCTTAGCTACATAGCTATTAGAAAATTGGCATATAGTTATGCGAAAAAATTAAACCAGTGCCCACAAAAATGGGAAGAATCCGAAATCGCTGGTATAGAGTAGATGAAGGGATTCATGAAGCGGCACAGGAATTTGTCCCTACGTAAGTCCGAAAATACCAGCTTGGCTCAGGCTACTAATTTTAACAAAAAAAAATGTCACTGAGTTCCAGCAGAATGTAATGGAAGTTCTTCAGAAATTTAAGTTCAAGGGTGAGAAGATATTCCACATTGATGAAACGGGCATTACTACTGTTGTTCAAGCACCAATAATAGTAACTCGAGTTGGTATTGAGCAGGTGGGGAAAACTGTATTGTATCTGCGGCAGGGAATACTCTTCCACCTGTATTTATATTTCCTCGGGCAAAGATGGTCGATTCCTTGATGATAGGTGCTCCTGAAGGATCTCTTGGTTTAACAAATAGTCCGTCAAGTGGATGGATGACAGCTGCACTCTTTCTTAAAACACGGCAACATATTAAGAACTTTACTCGATGCAGCCGAGATGATCCAATATTAGTATTGATGGATAACCATGAAAGCCACTGTACATTAGTGCTGTTTTGTACGCGAGGGAAAATGGTATTGTACTCTGTACATTTCCCCCACACTGAACGCATAGACTACAGCCTTTGGATGTGTCAGTAATGGGGCCATTTAAAACTAAGTTAGCAGTTAAACAAAATGAACGGCTCCTTAATCATCCGGGAAAAACTATTACGATTCACTATTTAGCATGAATTGCAAAGGATGCATTTGAACAGGCATTCAATAGAATAAATATACTAGCAGGCTTTAAAAAAACAGGAATTTGGCCTTTCAGTACCACCGTATTTACTGATGATGATTTTCTATCTTCGACTGTCACGAATTTATCTTCTAATGAAGGCTCTAATTCAGCACCCACAACCACTAATAATATTAACGACGTTACACCTGCTTCTGTTGATATTGGGCAAACTGATATAGTATCAAATAGAAATATTCCAAGTACCAGCAAAGAGGTTATGTCTCCGGAAATTGTCCGTCCATTTCCACAGGCACCGCGAAGGGAAAGCACAAATAAAGGTGTAAGGAAGAGAGGACAGTCCAAAATTCTCACTGTAACACCCGAAAAAAATAGGATTGAAGCAGAGATCAGAGAAAGGGCAACAAAGAAGCTAAAAGTTCGAACTAAAACCGCAACACCCGCAAAAATTAGGATCGAAGAAGAGACCAGAGAAAGGGTAACAAAGAAACTGAGAGTTCGAACTAAAACTCCAATACGCAGAAAAAAATAGTAATGAAGATGAGACAAGAGAAAGTGCAACGAAGAAGCTGAAAGTTCTATCTAAAATATGGACTAAAAAGATATCTATAGAAAATTAAATAATGTTTTTTTTTTTACGAATGAAATAAGTTTTTTTATGATTTTCGTTTATGTTTTCTTATCAAAATAAACTCTTTTATTAATTTTCTTTAAATTTTTTTATTTCTGTAGCCGTTATTATCTTAGTTCAAATCTACCTCACATAGTGTTAAAATGTACCCCTGCATGGGGTAGTTTTGAACAGATGAAGGTAAGGCGATAACTGTTATTACAAAACAAATCTATTCACAGCTTTATTTTTCACACTCATTACAAACTAAAACCATGCGTCCAACTTATCTATTAAAAATGCTGAGGACGAGAAAAGTGCTAATCTGAATACCCGTAAGGCAAGGTTGTTGTCCCCCCCCCCCCACGTCTTAGAGAGGAGTATGGCTGCTTGATATTAATATTTTCGCCTAGACAAAAACCGTAAGCTCCGCTGCTTAATTGCTATTTTCACATGTAGTAACTTATTTAGTTTGAACGTTAGGTAATATAGGTTAAGATTTCGGTGTTTATTTTCGCCCACCATTGTGTTTATTTGATTAATTAGTAATTTTGTCAAATCTTGTCTAATAAGGCACACTGACGTAGACCGTAACTAACGTAGACCCTACCTAGCCTACCTCAATGAAACTAATGTCCTATAGGATTATGATTGTGACATTATTTTTGTTCCAAAGAATGAAGACTGTTTGGATTTACTCTGTTGTACGTTAAGAAATTTATATCTAAAACTTTGAGGGGGGGGGGGCCTTATTATCCCCCTGGGGGGTAAAAAGGCCCATTTTTATTTTTATTCGAAATTATTAAAAATAACCGAATTTTGTTGATTTTCTTAGTTTTAGCGTGTTTAAAGGGAATCGTTCCGTTGATTAAGATTTTGAAAAAGTTAATTTTTGTTTTGGGCCTTATTATACTGTGGTAGTTTAATAAGGCCCTTGGAAAAGGTTTTCTAAAATTGAATTATATACTCAAAATACTCACTTTTGTTATAGTTTATCTATTTTTTTTAGTTGTGCAAATAAATAAATTTCACGGAAAACATGTTTTTGTAGTTCTATATCACCAAATACTTGATTTATTCCATTTTAAAATTAGGTGGACGTTATTTGCCGCAGGTACCTTACATGTTAATTTAGTTTCAATGCAATGTGATTACATTACCGAGATATATGTATGTATAAGCCTTCTAAATTTTATGAATTTCATTCCCAAATGGAATCTTTGTATACTGGAATAGAATATTGTGTAAATATTGAGAGAAGTTAGTTACGTAAACATGACTTCGTGGCCGTGATTTTAGTGATGGGGAAAAAAATAACTTGTTACTACTAAGAAAAGAACTAACTAGCTACTAAAAACCTACTAGTTAGTACCTACTTATATACTGACTATTAATTTTTTACAACTATTTTCAGAATTTAAGTAAAGTTATTAAAAATATAGGCAATCCGATTCACTCCATGTCTCACGTGATTGACTTCAGCCCGTTTGACTCTACAAAGTAATCTGTTACAATGTAATTAGATTACAAAATAATCCATTTGATAGATTACATATTTTCTCATAAGTAATCTGATTGAAATGTAATTAAATATATGACAAGTTTTTGACACACCGCCAATGAGCTGAAGGCTCTCTTTTTGACAATATCCATCGAAGCTACGGCTCTGCGACCAGAAATTGTATTCTATTCTAAGTCTGATGTAGGACTTGTAGAGTAGCACTAGAATCGATGAGCTGAAGACCCAAAAGCAGGGAGGTTGGGAGGTGGTGGTTGTGATGAAAATTCCCTCCAAAATGGGAATTTCTGGGCACTTTTTCCACAGATTATAATGCAATTTGCCACATTTTTTTCAGGGTTGGACACCCTTTCGACTTTTGCCCATAACTTCCGTTTATGGAAGAATTTGGTTAATCAAAGCACATTTGTGGAAAAGTCTGTGAAAAAGGAACACTTTTGCTAAACATTGCAGATTGATTGGGTGAAAAGTGAAAAAAATATAGGAATTTAAAAAAAAGTGAAATGCTGTCTAGGTTGGCCAGTTCAGAAAATTGTACTGAAATTATTGAAAATGACCTGGAAAAATTAATTGAATAAAATGAAAAGCTGAATCTGTTGCATTTTTATGTTTTTTAGCAAAATTTTAATGGCACATTATTCGAAATCGCATTTTCGACAAATGTCGTTATATTGACGCACTTCAAATACACTTCTTTCTTGCATTGTCCTAAGAGGGGGTTTTCTGCACTTCTTTGGTGGGCATCTTCCTTTAGCTGGTGTTTTATTGGCGGACTTCGTTGGGATTGGTGCTGAGCGTTTTTAGGGCGTCTTCCAAGCATACAATCACAGTGGGCCAACCCTGACTGTACAAAGTGATTAACCTTGACGACAAGCCGCATCATGTGACACGACAATCAAACATGTTCCTCTTGATTTATTTTCAAGCATGAGTCATAGAACACATTCACAACTCTTACTTTGATTATGCCATATTTTCTCCTCACTTTTTGGCCATATTCACTGCTGCTAAAAAAAAGGTTTTTTTTTTTAATTTCAAACCACTGAGTGCAACCACAGCACATACTTAGCGTTCACGCTCCAAATCTGCAATGTCATGAAAAGTACGCTGTTACTGAGAGAAGTTTTTCTGCGCTCGAACATTGGTGGCGCTAGTGGTCAAAACTAAAAAAATCGCAGATGGCTGACTTATACGACAGGCCAAACCTGACGACATTCCCCTACATATTCTGGACGGTCCCTTGGGGAAAAAGAGTACTCTAAAAAATTTCCTGAAACGTTTTCCTAGAAGCTCGTAGCGCTTCTCTTCTCTATCCCAGTTCACTACTTTTATACTACACAGAGGCAAGCATTTCACTGTTCTAAAAAAGCACTCCATAATGTATGCTAAATGATGGGCGAAAGAGATTTTTGAAGATCTGCTTTGAATAATCATTGCAGTGCTTCTTCCTTAATGTCATAAGAAGCCCTCACGACTGTTTTCCGAAAACAGTAGCTAGGCACTTGCAACTGTAAGAATGGCTATGAGGCAAGGACATGGGTATGAAGAAAGGCAGCAGTGTATACTTCCGAAGAATCGCTTCAGTAGACTAATCTTCTATAGAAACTCTTGGATTACTAACTAATTTTCCTCGATAGAGCTTCCAAATTAAACATCGAAAGCGCTTAAATTGTGCTTCTTTCAGAATCGCTGTTCTCTCGTCTCGTCGCTTATATTCATTGAAGTTCTCAAAGCTTTTATTTCAGAAGTGCTTGATATTTTTAATTCATGGTTTTGAGCCTGCCATTTGAATAAATATGTTACTATAAATTGTCTCAATTTTTTATATTTTAGTAATATTTCATGCTCAATTTGATGTTGTCTTAATTATGCAGAAGAATTCACTTTTTCCTGTAAAATTTAAGATAATATTTTTGTGTATAATTTTTCCCACGATTTTGTTCTAGGACACGCGATTAATCAATCCCTTTTCCGTTTTACAATTTTTTGAGGGTGAAAATTCCCACAATATGGGAGAATTCTCTCAATCTCCCAACACTGACCAAAAGTTCCATATAAATTTCAACGTGTTAAATGTGAAATAATGTCCAAAATTTTTGGGTTTTATTTCACTTATCGGTTTTGGGCGTTATTTCAGGTAGATTGGACTGCGATATTTGATAATTTTAACTAGGAGGATTACCGATCGGAGATTCAAGAATACTAAAAGATCACAACCCAGAAAAGATGTAGCATAAGCTGATACGTGATCATATCTTCTGAGGAGATACAGTTTGCCAAATATTTCGCAACCGTACATTATGACAGGGATAAACAGAGAACGACCAAGAAACATGCGCGTGGAAAGTGTGGTAAAATAGCTCGAAGTCCACCAAGAGCGAAGACCACCGTATACTATCATAGATGAATTTAGATCTTCATTGATACAACTAATTCCATTTTCGACAAGTCCCAAGGGTTACGATAGGAAAAGTTGAGCATAGAGATGCATTTCACTGTATGGGTAGAAAGTCGAACAAATCATTAATAAGCATACAAAAAACCAGCACCTTGCCTCTAACACAGTCGTTTTTGGTTACAAGACACTTCGTTTGGTAGAACTATGTACAAAGAATCTGTGTGGTATATCTAGTTCAAACTTACGAAAAAGCTACTGGGATTTAGCATAATTCTAATGTCAATTCTTATTGAACAGTCATTTCTCAGGAGTCATCTACACACAGGATGGGACTCGTTGATAATCCTTTGTGGAGACAATGCGGAGAGGAATTCAAAACGGTGACTCACTTTTTTTGTCACTATCCGGCTCTCTCCGGGAAAGCGTTACAGATTCCTTGACTTGCTTATACCTTCCTAGATGAACTGAATGAAACGAGTAGGGACCCAGCTCTCCCTACCCGCTTCATTTCAAAACTAAATTTCGTAAGAGCATCTGGCTGGGATTTATGAGCATTTGCACATAAGTCTGAAAGGTGGAACAATGATCTTAGTTGTGTCGTACGCTCCAGAGACTCTTTAAGGCTCTCAATCTCTTTTCAATTCATCCATTCATCCACCGCTGCTTCTATGTAGGTAATTGTATTTCCCTGCTTACATAATTACTTAAAAGAAGAGTTTACTGCAGTTGTTGTGAACAACCACTTCTATACCCACTTATATGTAAGGAACAGACTTTGCCTCCAATTCTGTCGTGGGTAAAAATGAAGAAGAAAAATAATAGGGTCGGGAAGGCCTTCTGATTACTTGAGATGTATATAAGGGCTTCTAGGCTATATAAGTTCGGAATGACACTATTTCTTCTGATTTTATCTAAGGTAAATAATTGTAAGAATCAGACGACTGCCCATTTTAAATAGACAGTTTTTTTGCACCTGCACAAATATTATCATTAGTAATCCCATTATAAATTTGATTTACCTCGACGACGAAGCAAAATAGGAAAATTACAAAGAAAATTGTTTAAACTGGCAATTACCTGGCTGTCCTGGCAATTTAATTTCTCCTCCCACACATCACTTCATTTCTCGCAACACAACCCTAATGAAAGTTTCCTCCTATCCTTCCTGAGTCCTGATGTAAGTTTATTTCACATAATTCATTCTCTCATATATAAAGAGACACAGAGAGAGAGAGAGCTTTCATTATATACCACATTGCTTTGCCACCTCCCTCCAACCCAACCCAACTGAAAAGTTTCATCATTGCTCGACACCACCCAAAAAAGCATAAATTTACCTCTGACTCTGACTGTACTACAGCAACTTTGGTTGGATTTAGATAGATAGGAAAAAAAATTACCCGCAAGCTCTAATCAGCTACCCTTGGTACGCGACGTTATCTTCTTATATCATAAAAGCTTAAGGCAATTACCTGGTCTCTGGCCTTTCTGTCATCTTCAGGTTGATGCGGCCGCCGACCCATCAGCTCGTGGATTGCCAAAACTACTTCACCTAATTCGCCCCGGCTTATGCAACCATCGCCGTTAAGGTCGTACAGCTTGAAGGTCCATCGAAGTCTCTCGTATACTGAGCCACGCAGGAGGGTTGATAGGGTTACCAGCAAATCCTGTGCACAAAAATAGAAACAAGAAAGGTAAATTATTAATTTTAATTTGCGCTCTACCAATGAAAATATCCTGAAAAAATCATTTTTGGCTTTATCTGATAGCGTCCAGACTCCAGTCCAGATCCACCAGACCTGACTTCAGAACTTCATAGAGAGCACAGGCTAAATCTGTGTATGACGCCATTCGTTTATTGTTTTATTACAGAAAAATTACGTGTGGAAGGTTGTTTATAGTGGAGGGGGGTGAGTGGGTTGAAAATGGGATTGGCTTGACATTGGATAGGCAGCAATTGATGATGAGAGTTTTGATAAAGTTACAATACACAACATAGAAGGAAACTTTGGTGAGAGCATTTGTGGATCCATTTAATGATTGGCATGGCACTAGAATTTTGCGTTATACCCGGGGAAGAGAAAGCCACAATTTTTGACACCAGTACATTTTGGAAGAGGTAAGAGGTAACTGACTTCCTAATTTTACGGATTTATCAAATTAACAAACCTTTCGAGGTGTAATTAAATGGAAAATGTGATGTGGATTTAGGAAAATTAATTTTTTGGAGGGCTTTTATTTGAGGATATCACAGAGGGTGGCTCCATTGATGGATGACTTATGACTAAATGAGCATAATTGAGGGCGGGTAGGTGAAGGGATGATTGGATTGTGTTTGATTTTCATTTTTTTTTTTATTATATCAAAGGCGTTCGCAATTGATAAGTTAATAGAGAGTTTTGCCATGAAATAAATATTCATAGCGAATTTAGTCAATATGAAATTGACTGAGTTTTGCTGTCAAATGAAAATGCTAGTCCTTCATAGGGCTAATTTTGCTAGGCATTCAAGTAAATACGTTTGTATACAATTCACACTTAAAAAATATTTTAAGTGCACATATTAAGTCAGCTTAGCTGTACACTGTAGCGTATACGGCATGCAGGAACCAAGCCGTACTGATGAGTAATACGGTTCTTGCTATTACGAAACGCCCGCTTTTGCATAGAAATTTCTTTTTTTAGATCGATTTTGTTTTTTTTTCAGAAGAAAATACAGTAGAGTTCACTTAACACGAAAACGGATTATACGAAATAATGCATAAGATGAAATAAACGAAAAAGGTGTGTGTGCGAGGAGGCGACTAGGTCGAACGTTGCCCCGTGTAGTTGCTTAGTTTTAGTGCAATTTTTCGTTTTTAAATGCATAACACTATTGAACGTTGTTTTTTTTACCACGCTGTGTCGTTGGCTGGTGGCGCACAAATATCTGTGTGTTGTGTGTCGCTTATTCTTCTGTTTTTTTTTTGCTGTTCAGCATTTTATTTTAGAATTCTGCAACAATGGCGGGTTAAGAGCAAATCGTTAACTCTAAAAATCCGGCATATCTTGCGCTAACTAAAACCAAGGTCGTTTCTGATGCTGATATTAATCAGTATGACGTCCCTGGTTACAGTTTGGTGCCTGTTTTTTCTCCACATAGGGAGATCGCAGTATATATTCGGAATGATTTGGCCTTTATCATCCTTAAAGATTTTCCTTCTGCCAATTCAGAGTTTAATTGCATCTGGATTAGGTTCAAACTACGCAGGCACATCATCTACCATCTGTTTTCTTTATCGTAGCTCAAATACGTCTAATGACGACACGGTATCCGCAATTTATAATATCTCCAACAATATTGATCACTTGATTTCTGTCTCTCCCTCCTCCGAAATCGTCCTAGAAGGCGATTTTAATGTCCACAACATACGTTCAGCCTATTCCCAGGAAAGCTGAGGGTAGTGATCCCTCAAATTTATCGACCAATTGCAATCACTTCGATTCTTTCAAAGGTTTTTGAATCTACCATTAACTCCAAATTAAGGAAGTATCTAAAAACTAATCATCTCATTAACGATCGCCAATATGGCTTCCGAGCTGGTAGCTCGATTGGCGACTTGCTGACTTTTCTTACGGAACGTTGGAACTGTAGTCTTTACAATTTTGGTGAGCTCAAAATCGTTCAAAGGTCTTTGATAGAGTCTGGAATCTAGCCCCTTTAGCAAAACTTAGAGCATTTGGTCTCTCCCCTCCTCTTCTATTATGCATTCAAAGTTTCTTATACGTTCGCCTAATACGAGTTGTACTAGTCGGAGACAGAAAAGCATGGTACATCGCTTATCAGTTAGTATAAGTGATCAGCATTCAATCAAGTTTTGGATTACTAGTCAGTCAACATTCGGCGATCGGGCGATATTTATTGCTTATCGAGACCAACGGAGACGAGTATTTACGAAATAGTTTTAGTCGGACATTTAAATTATTGTGAAAATAGATTCGTACATAATGTAATTGGCGAATTGATTGAAAGTGAATGAATGAACCCAAGCGACACTCATCTATTCCCTACAGTCCACTCCAACATCCAAAGCGGTTTAAATTTTTCTTAAATCATAGCAATCAGTTGCACGATTTTAAAAGAAAAATAAAAGGAAGTGGTATCGTTTAATTAACAGAGCTTTTTGTTTTCCGCATCCCCTCCATTGCTTCTCTCACGTACTAAGGATAATTAATCAGAATCCTCAAGTTCCATGCACGAAACTGATATGATAGTGACGCCCTGCAATTTATTCTAAGTACCCAGTACCAGGATCATACCTCAAAACTTTTAAGTAAAAGTACAAGTTCCGGTACTTAAAAATTTTCAAGTACAAGTCCAGGTACTGGTACTGATACTTACAAGGCTCAAGAGCTTTCGAAAACTCAAATAAACTTAAATAACTGGATGAGGTCTCTATTCACGAAATATCATAAACTATCATTTAAGCTTTTGCTGTTCTAATTTCTACATAATTTTGGAAGTTGTTCCTTCAGTATTTGAGTTTGCCTTTAGCAAAACAAATGTCACATCAGATAATGATTGCCTTTGTGTAGCATTTACAAGACCTGCAAATGAAAATCAACGCTGTGCGGAGGAAAAGAGCGGATTGTGGCACTTGATAGCCAACCTTCTCAACAAAGGATATCGATTCAGCATGTCAATTTCTGTCTTACAGTTACTCATATATTGCGGCAATTTTCTTTCTATTTTACTGAAGGCGGTAAGATTTCTTGAGGCTCTGTCGATGTGCACATAACCTTTATTATTAGAAGACGTATTTAAATAATTTACAAGGAGCGAAAGTACTTCGCGTTATGGTGGTATTTGTAATAAGTGCGTTAAGTACCAGTATCGGGACTTGTACTTGAGAATATTTTAAGTACCAGTACCGGGACTTGTACTTGTACTTAAAAAAAATTTAAGTCCAGGTTCTGGTACTTATAACATGTATGAAGTTAGAAGCACATTTTAGAACAATTATTTACGTTTTTATTAAGCCCTAAGAAAGGGATAGTTGGCTGCATACGCTTTAGTTTACGGTTTTTTTTCTGCTAAATTATTTAGCACTTGTTACGCTGTTAGTTTGTTTTTAGTTATCTCATTTTCAATGTTTATGAGTGCCATATTCGAACACCTCTCCTGAAGCAGTTGCTTTTAACCAAGTTTTAACTCGATGGAAAAGCTCCGTTCACAGCCGGCCGAGTTGACAGGAAGACCCAGAGCTGTTTGCAGGTAATTGTATAAATTTGGGCAGAAGTCTTTATTAATTTCTGTTTTTAGTCTTTTCAAATTTACTACAATGCTCTGTTTTGGAACATATTATTTTTGGTGGTGGGGTCCGCATCCTGGGGGGGGGAGGGTAAATCCTCGTGGGGTTGCCATACAAAAAACTCGTTTTTCACTATATATTTGGAAACTGCCTGAGAACGCGTTGACATAGAGAGCTGAAATTGGGTACATTGTGTTTTTATAGTAATAGCAAATAAAATTTCAAAAAAGTTATAAATCGGGCAAGCCCTTCTTGGTGTTGCCATATAAAAAATTAGGTTTTTTACGGATACTGTGAAAACGATCAGTTCTAGACATTTTTATTGAAATAAAAACTGCTTCAGAATATGAAATCCTATAAAATTGGTTATAATCCTTTTTTCTGTCCGACGAACCGTTCTAGAAATATATGTGAAAAAACCACTTCAAAAATCAAAATTGCTCAAATGGGTGACCATACGAAATTTCATACGGACATTCATCTAGGGTATCATTAGAATTGGTCTTAGACCAATTCTAGTATTTTTACTTGTTCTGGTTAAAAACGAATGCCGATGCACTTGAAAATGAGGGATTTCCCTGAAACATATGCGTTGTTTAGTAATTTGTGAGATTAATTTCAGTTGATTTGAGTTCGAGTATTTTTTATTCCATGAAGTAGCAAAAGCAATGGCAAGCACTAATGGAAAAACAAAACGCAATTTCCATAAAGTTGAAGGTTCAAATTTTGAACCTTGTTGACCGTTGAGGTAAAACGAAAATAGAAATTTGCAAAGAATTTGAAATTGCGAATTCGATACTGTCAACATTCTTAAGAAACCAGGAAAAGATAAAACAAGCTTATGAAGGGTGCTTGTTTGAGACTGAGAGAAAACATTTGCGTTTAGAAAGACGCATGAAGATTAGGATTCTGCGCTTCTTCAAGCAAGCTCGAGCCAAAAATATTCCTATCTCTGGTCCTATTTTAGAGGAGAAAGCGGAGATTTTAGCAAAGAATATCAGGATAGAATTAAAATCTAATTCAGGATGGATCGAACGATTTAAGTCGAGAAACGGTAAATGGATTTCTGGAGAATCTAAAGAAGTAAGAGGAGACATGACATCTGATTGGCTGTCTACAATATTACCTGAATTGTTGAAAGAATTGGAAGTAAAAAACATCTATAATACAGATGAAGCTATAGTTTCTTTTATCGCTGCCTTCCAGAAAAGATCTTAGCATTCAAAGGAGAAGTATGCATCGGAGGTGAAAAATCTAAAGAGTGTATTACTGTACTTGTCGGATTTAATTCTGGGTTCTGACAAGCTACTTCTTTTTGTTATTGGAAAATTTTTAAAACCACGATGCTTTAAAAATGTAGAGAAACTTATTGTAGAATACACTGCTAATAAAAAAGCATGGATGACTGAAGACCTTTTTATGTAGTGGATATTGAACCTGGATGCACGATTTTTCCGAGAAAATAGGAAGGCAGTTTTAATTATTGACACAATTGGCCAGCCCATCCAAATGTACTAGATCTTAAATCAATAAAAGTGATTTTTCTACATCCAAACCAGTGTTGGGGGGCGTAATCTGATTCCAGTGTAATTTAATTAATAATTCCATTACAGTTTAGTCAAATTATCAAGTAATCTAATTAAATTGTATTTGATTACATTTTAATTAGATTACTTATGAGAGAATATGTAATCTATCAAATGCAACATAATTAGATTATTTTGTAATCTAATTACATCTAATTATTTATTTATTTATTTATTTATTTATTTATTTATTTATTTCACAAGCACTTAATCTATTAATTAATTCAAGAAGAGTTAACATTTCTATAATTATCGAAAATACAGCTTTTAAAATTATCTCTTGGCATAGTAATATCTATAATGGACGAAAATTTATTAAAAATTGAGGAACAATTGGTAATAGGCTCGTGATTACCATAATTTGTTCTATGATGAGGAGTGTATAGCAAGCACCTAGATCGAATTGGCCTTTCCGGAGCATATATACTAATTAATGATAATAATTCGGGCGAGTTAATTCTGTAATGCAAAATATCTTTAACAAATATCGCACAGTTAACCTCCCATCGCAGTTCCAATTGAGGTAAACCCAACAGTAAACATCTTATAGAATATGAAGGTAAATTATCATATCGGTAGTTGCATTTGTAAAGCGCAAATCGAGTGAAACTTTTCTGTATAGATTCAAGACGGTCCATATGAACCTTGTAATAAGGACACCAAACGACACATGCATATTCTAAAATAGACCTCACGAGAGTGAGTTTAAGAGTCTGAACATCTCTGAAGTCTTTAGAACTACGCTTAAGGAATCCTAGACATTTACGAGCTTTACAAACTATAAACTCAACGTGAGGAATGTAACTCAATTTAGTGTCATGTATAACTCCCAAGTTATTAATTTCAAAAACCCTAGGAAGAGTACTGCCATTTATAAGATAATCAAAAACTATTGGGTTGGATAAACGATAAAATGACATAGTTTTACATTTACCAATATTTAAGTGAAAGTTGTTCAAAAAGCACCAATCAGAAATACTATTAAGATCACGTAGAAGGAGTGCGCAATCATCAACAGAATTGACTTTTAAAAACAATTTCAAGTCGTCAGCAAACATCAAGCATTTACTAGATTTGAAACTTACGACTATATCATTAATAAAAAGCAAGAAGAGCAGAGGACCTAAATGGCTACCCTGCGGAGCTCCGGAATTAGCGTTAATCTCCATGGAGAGAATCCGACCAATTTTGACATATTGTTTACGATCAGTCAGATAGGATTCTATCCATTTAAAAAAAGATGAGTGAAATCCAAGTATACTAAGTTTATATAAAAGAACAGAAATATTAATCCTATCAAATGCTTTAGAGAAATCCATGTAAATAACATCATTACATTACATTAATTACATTGTAACAGATTACTTTGCAGATTACTTAAAAGTAATTATTAATATAATGAAATAAATTGAAAGAAAATATTATTGTTCTCGTACGAAATTAGTTTTACGGAGTTTTATGAAGAATTAGAATACAAATATCTAAAATGTAATCACATTAATTAGATTAAAATGTAATGGAATTAACATGTAATCGATTTATGTGTAATCAAATTGATTTGTAATCAAATTAACTTGTAATCAAACTACACGTTAATCGATTACTTTATGTAATTATAAAGATAGACATTACTCTATAGGATTTTTTACCGGGTTAAACTTATATTTGCTGAAGAAGGAACTTTTTCTGGATTCTCCGGTATATAGCAAAAGCTAAAAAATGCTTTTAATTTGTTATTTCATTACACAACTTGATATACTTTGGGTGACAAGTTTCAAGTCTTGGTTTGACTCATCAACAGGTCCCAAATAGCGCAATTGAGTGACTTGAAAAATAAATGAAAAATTAGAACGAAGAAAAGAAATGAAAAAATGAAAAAATTGAGAACAATAGAAGAAAACAATTTTTTTTATTAAAAAAAAAAAAAAATTAAAAAAATTAAAAAAAACAGATTCATTCGAAACGAATCGAACCTGTATTCGCCCGCAGTGGGCTGAAAAAGAAGTAAAATAAAAAAGGAAGAAGAGAAGAAGCGTTTCGTGTTAGCAGAAAACCTTACACTCATCGGTGCAGCTTGGTTTTTTGCATGCTGCAGACGCTTGAAACAGATCAAATTGATCTCTTCTCATATAAACTCAGAATAGATTCTGGGTGTGATGAGTCAAACCAAGACTTGAAACTTGTCACCCAAAGTATAACGATGTAATGAAATAACAAATTAAAAACATTTTTTAGCTTTTGCTATATACCGGAGAATCCAGAAAAAGCTTCTTCTTCAGCAAATATTATGTAATTATGGAAATGGATTACATTAGTAATTTATTACAAAGTAATCTGATTACAGATGACATGGTTAATTATAATTGTTAATCGTTAATCAGATTACATTTTGTCCAAGACTGATCCAAACACAGCACGTGTTTTACAACCATATGTGATCAGGGCATTATTAAGTACCTGATGAAAGCCTTTTACAGGAAGTTTCTGTTGAGGAAATTTATAGCAAGTGTTGAGTCTAAGGCTGTGGTTACAAGCCCCGTCAGTAATACTGGCGCTAGCCTGATACGATCAGCTGTAAGAGCGAGCTGGCTTAAGCTAGTTTTTGGGTCCGGCTACGCACCTCAACAGCAGCACAAGCACCAGCTGGCTGTATGTACTTTTGAAGTGGCTTGAGCTAGTATTTTCAAAGTACAGTTGTTATGTCTATGTACCGCGAGTACTTTTCACTTCAGTAGCTTTGGATTTATAACAACATATCAAATTATGGCAGTACTTTTGAGTGAAGAACTTCTGTTATTTGAAAACATAATTAAGGAAATATGTGTATATGATCATCTACACAATATCTTGAAAGGAGATGAAGAACTTTTTTTCAAATACTTCAGAATAAGGCCGGCAGCATTTAACCATATTTTGAGTGAAATAAGACAAGACAATTATACACGATTTTATCAAGAAAAGGGCGGAAATACAATTTTTGAATATCCACTCATTTTCTTCATTATAGGCAAAAAACTGATAAGGAAACAACAGGCAACAACAGGCGCTCGGAAATATAAATGACTCTACCACAAAATGCCTGGAGCTTGTAAGAATTTTATCTCGTAACCAAACTATTTACTATAAAAGCATTCTAATTGTTGGCGACAGCTGGCGCTAGTATTAAATATTAAGGCAGTGACAATTTTTAGATTTTTAAATCTACTTCAATCAGCCTGTCGGAATGTAACAGTCCCATTGTGGGAAAACGGGGTAAAGTTTGAAAAAAATTAGGAGTGAAGTATTTCTTAGAAAGTTTGGATGGTTAATCATCATTTCGCTTCATTCCTTTATGGATGTATAGTTAAAGTGCTACAGGGTGTTAAGGGGAAATATACCAAAATCATAAATACCATTTCCTTTCTTAACTCATAACTCAAGGTTCCCCTATCAGCTCCTGAAGTTTGTTACATCAGTTGTGGACTGCCATATGTATCCCAAGTAGCCATTTGCAACCAGAGTTACGAAGCAACAACAGTTATAAACTTACTGAAGTTGCTCAAAAGTTGCGTAAGCGTTTCAAATGCACTTGTTATAAAAAATGGTCTTAAAAACTTATTTGAACCAAAAATTGTTATATTTGGGTTTCTTTTTTACCTTCAACCCACCGTTGTTTAGGGAATGTTTCAATAAAACCAACTCGTAAATGAATGTCTCAATTAACGTTTCAAAATAACTTTAAAGCGTTAAGTGTGACAAAAGGTTTCATTGAAACCCCGTTCAAACAGACAAGCTTTCAAATAGAGGTTTCAAATTAACTTACTTATAGCTTATAAAAAGTCATAAAGAAACCGAATTTAAACGAATCTGTTGATTTTTGGTTTCAATTTAACCTTAAATTAATAATAGTAGAAATTACGTGTCTAAAATACCCTTTGGTAACACCTAAAGTGCCCACAAAGTTATTTTGTTACTGATACGTAACTTCTTCGGGAAAATACGGTTACAATGTGGTGACAGTAATACCGAATGGCAACTATTCCAGTGGTATTGAGTCATTAATTCTGGCGACGCTTTAATAACTAGTGCAGGTATATTTTTTTAATCGTGAAGTAAAACTTAAGGCATAGGGGAAAATTAAGTGGAGTATTTTTAATAAGGATTTTTGTGCAGTTGTAGGACTTTCTACATTGATGGGTAGAAATAAAAATTTCTTTTTCTTTTTATTTAAATACAAAACTGAATTGAAAGGACGATTTATTTATATAAAATAGCTTTAATCGAGTGTATGTTAAAAAGAAAAAATTGCATAAAGACAAAAGTGAAAAGGTTACAATTATAAATTTAGATTTACAACAGAAAAGCTTTCAAATAAAGGCCTCAAATTAAGTTGTTTATAGCTTATATTATAAAAAAGTTATAAGGACATCCAATTTAAACGAATGTGTTTATTTTTGGTTTTAAATTAACCTTAAAGTATAATACCAGTACCCTTTGGTAACACCTTAAGTGCCCACGGAGTTATTTTGTAACAGATGCGTAACTTCTTCGGTAAAATATGGTTACAAGGTCATAAAATGGTGACTATTCTAGGGGTATTGACTCATTCATTCTGCGATGCTTAAATAGTGCAATTATATACACTGCGCAAAATGTGGTTTGTGGTTTGAATTGTAAAAATTGGTTTTTGTCCCATTATAATTATATAATACCTGTTTTTACCGTTATTCCAGTTATTCCTAAGTATCTATATTCTGGAATAACGGTAAAAATAGGTATTATATAATTATAATGGGACAAAAACCATTTTTCAAAAGAATTGATTTTTTTATTTTTTTTATAGTTTTATTGAAGATGTTTCTTTAACTGTTTTGTTGTACTTCTCTTCACTAATTTCCAACTATTCAAATAAATTAAAATGAAATTTACTGAATCATAAAAAGTGTACGTAAGGAAATTAAATGAGTGCATAATTTTTTTTATTTTTATTTCTAAAGCCTTTGTACCGACTTGATTGCTCTAGCTTTCAAGTCAGCGTTCGTTTATTTCAAAACATTTTTATATCGTCGTTAATTCAAAAAAATTAGATTTACAAATTATAAAAACTGTTTTAAATAAGCAAAAATACATATTTAGTTCAGCTTTCAGAACAGAGGGCTCCATGGCAGGAATCGTCATTTAATGTACCAAAATGTTATTTTGAAATCTTAGAAGCACTTAAATAGGGTTGCAATTTTAAGTGCCAATCACTTTTCAGCAACTAGTTACGAAACTATTCCTATCTGGTTGCATTTACACTCCAGTTTTAATTTAACGTTCCAAAAATCTCTCATCAATTAGTTACAAACTCGTTCCGATTCCATTTCATTTTTATCGACGTTGAATTAAAACCGTTCAAATCTATTTGCAAGCACGTTTCCGCAACCTATAAAAATAAGTTTTTTTTCACTAATTTGAAACCTAAATGGTGTTTGCAACCTTGGTTGCATAACCGTTTATAAACTATCTTAAAACCTCTTTTGGTTACTGGTAGCTTTCTCTTTCCGTTCCGGCATGACAATTTCATTAGCAGCCAGATATCGCCGGAGTTCTATTATTAATATAAAATAAATTTTTGATGCCGTAAGCATAGTAAAATTGGTTCCACATAAAACAGAAAATCGATCAGTCGTAACCGCAGGAATATACTTGCCATGAAGTACGACTTGAATGCGAGGATAGTGGAGCGGTTAGCGTCGAACCTTACACACTTCTTATCTTGTCTTACATCCGGTGTTTTCTTATAAAGGTAGCTTGCTGGGCTGCCATTTTTTTTTTTTTTTTGGAAATTAAATATACGTTTTTAAACTTAACTTTTTAAAAAAATTTTGCACTAAAAAATAGAAAATAATTTTTCCTTTCACTTAGTCAGTTGGTCCTACCTGTCCTGGATTTTGAGATATTTAATGTGAGATTTGACGTATATCACATAAAAAGACAGTAATAACCCTTAAAATATAGAGACAACAGGAAGTGTTGATACCTGTAAAATTCGTGTGCATGAGCGTGGCTTTTTTCAGAGTATCGTGAAGTAGGTCAGAATTATATTGTAGAAAGAGACATATGTATTTTCAGCTGTCAAACGAAGTTTTCATGATTTGAGAAAAATTTGAATCTGGTGAAAATGTACGTGGGAAATAATTTTTTAGGCAAGCATAATTATAAAATATTATTTTGTGTACTTTACACACATTTTTATATTAAATTAAATTGAAATTAATAACAAAAACGATAAAACACAAAGATTTGTTTACGTTTGTGACAACTTAGAAACTCCCTGGGGATCTTAGCGCAGTGGCAGCGACTAAGAGCATTTTCGGTGGGAGCAACTGCAGTATTTTCAACCATATATCTTGTTGCCCCAGTCTCTAAATTGATTCTACTAAACGGCTGTACTGAGATTTCACTACAGCGGCAACAGATACTAACGCAACCAGAATTTGACTACACTAAATTTGGCTTATCACACCTCCTGTACTCTCTATATTCTAAGTGAAGAACCATATTGTTTTGAAGTATGTATATGCCAGTTTTTAGCGTATAAGGCAATGAACGTATGAAAATATCAACTTTTTTTGTATAAGAATTGGTTTGTCTTATGTCAGATTACACATGCCTGAGATTTCTTTGATGGTGAGATTATTACTCACTGTGCGCTAGTGCGGATGAGACAAACAGTAGTCATGCGGGAAATGATATAGACAGCGCTGTAATAAAATTACTTCGACATATAGAATTCGTTACATTTTGGAGTAATTTCTGCATTTCTTAAAACAAAACTGAGTTATCGCGACAGTCCTACTTCAATTCTTGCCAGAAAACTGTCACATTAAATCAGTCACACAAAAAATTTCTGGTCAATCTCAGATTAAGGAAGTGGACTGCGTGCATTGCGCGATTGATGGGCATTTGAAGGGAGTCTAGTTGAGATACACAGTCTCCTATCAATTTCGAAAAAAATAAAATTAAGACTGATTCAAATGAGACCTAATAATGCATATTCGAGTTAAGCTGATAGACTGAATTTCCAAAATGTGCCTTTCAGTATTATTGAGTTTTTGCAATATAATCCAACTTATCTCTTTACTGTCCAATATAATAAAATATCCTCACGAGAATTTAAGTATAAAAAACATCCAAGAAAATAATAGCAACTCCAAAAAATTTAATTTTCCAAGTTGTGAGTCCAATTAATGTGAAACAAGATAAAATTAATGATATAAAGTTTTTTTACGTTTTTTTGCAAGAGGTTGATCAACATTATAAGACTGTGGTTAAAATAAAGTAGGTATATAGTTTTTTCAGGTTATCGAAAATTGAATTGAATATAAGATTTTTTTCCTATTGCTTTTGACCAGAATTGATTATTTTATTACCTTTTGTAAATAAATATATTAACCCAAATTAAAAAAACATATAATTTTTTTAAATCTAAAAAGGTTATTAATTCAGATCGAAGTACAAAACTATGGAGATGAAAGAAAAATGGAAAAAATTCGTCGAAATCTTATAGAAAAAACCCGCAAAACAGTTGATAAGCAGTAAGTAGACGGCCATTTTGTGGATTTTTCCTATCAGAATTCGTTGAATTTTGTTTCATCTTTCTACCATCTACATTAGTGATTGCAAAAATTATTGTAAAAGTAAAACCCGATTTTTTTCGGTTTTAGTTTTATGAAAACTGATTAATCGGTTTTTAATCGGTTTTTATAAAGAAATTGTTTTTTTCAAATTATTTCTTATCAAAATACTTAGTTAAATTTTTTCATGTTTATAATTATAGAAAATATAATATTTATTTAAAAATAAAAATATATGTATAATTCATTAACAATACAAAAATGGAAAGTTATTTGTAAAAATCCTGGAAACATGTTTATTAAATGTAATTGAAATGAGCACATAGAAAGCGTAAGTTATAAATGGTTTTATCACTTAATCGTGATCTCAGTTTGGTGCAAATTTCCAGATACTGAAAACACCCTCTCTGATTCCACACTTGTATGAGGAATTGATTTCAAAGTTTAATAACCACATTGAGATAATAGGCAAGATACAACCAACTTATTGAAAGAGACTATATATTAGGCCTGCTTACAAATTTCTTCTGGCATCTGCGGCAGGCAGGAAATGGCCGTACTGAAGAATATTTGATCCAGCTGATACGAAACGCCTTATACACGTTGCAACCAACTTATTATTTCATAATATAATTTTTTTATTATAATTAATGAACGAGTCTGATCATTATAGAAATATCATAAAAACTTAGTTTGTAAGATATTCCTCTCATAATGGTTCTTAGCTACCGAAAACCCGTTCATTAATTTTATAAAAAAAAATTTATATTATGAAACAATAAGTTGGTTGTATCTTGCCTATTATCGCAATGTTTATAAAACTATTTGTTAAGGAAACGATAAATGTCGACGTCAAGGAATGGGAGGGAATACATTAAGAATTCTCGATAAGAAAATATTTAAAAAAAAGTTGCTTCGAGGTCTAAGAAAAAGGAAAGAACGCGTTAAGCGCATAACTTTCAGAAAATACAAAGATTGATAAATTGTTAACTCTTGTCGATAAGAAAATATTAAGAAAAGGTTACGTCCGGTAGAGAATTACAAAAGAGGGGAACTATACGAATTTTGACAACCATTATGAACCACAGATGTATTGTTTGCGTCAAAAAAAAGTTAACGCTTTTTGAGAAGTTTAACGAATTTTTAACGTGAAACGCTCATTTTCTTAACGTTTTCGGCAAGTTGTGTTCACTGCTGAGCATTGAGTTTGAGTGAGCAGCAGTGCAGTGACACTGCCAGTGTATCAGTTCAGATCTGAAACGATTCCTTTCGCTCTGTTCTGTGCTGTCAGCATCCCGCAATTTGTTCTTAGAAATTTACTGTAAATTTTTTTTTTTTAGATACATATTTTACGCATTATTGGAGCCTGACAGCGGCACACATGAAAATATTGTATCTGAAAATATATTTGCAATGTACCTATTTTTTGTAGTAAAATTTGGAAATTACATATGAATGTGCAATTTTTCATATTTTTTTTTAAAAATAATTTTTTAAGAAACGAAAAAATTTTCATTATTAAAAATTCGCTTTTTAGAACGCTAAAACCGATTAATTGGTTTCCTGAAATCGGCCGCTTAAGGGCATATATAGTTTTGTACACATGTTTTCAATCTGATAGAATCAAAATCCCCGATAAACCTGATTATGCACAAAATTTTTGCCGTACGAGTATAACTCTGATTCATTTCGTACAAAAGTTGGTATATACGGCAAAAGGCAAACATTTTTAAACACCTATAACTATTAAAACCGTCATTTCTGGGATCCTAAAATTATAAATTTGGAAAATCTTCATCTTAATCATTTAATTTACAACAGCTGGTGGATGCACCAACGCGAATTCCTGATACACCTGGAGATAAAGCTAATTTACTCGACTTGTTTCTAACATCTCATCCGGACAAATATTCCATCTCAGTCGGTTCCCCTCTCGGAAATTCAGACCATTGCTTAATCACGGCTCAATTTACCACCTCAAACCTGTGCCGCCCTACTTCTCCACCTACAAGTAGACTTCTTTGACACTATAAGAATGCTGATTGGGAAAGTCTCAATAAGTATCTTAGAGAAATTGATTGGTCGGTCTGTTTTGCTTCGAGGGATGTTGATGAATGCACATTAGAATTTAGTAACATACTAAATCTTGGCATGCATGAATACATTCCGTATTCTTACTTCACCAGATCCTCTATACCTTCACTACTTCATAATGGAGAAGTGATTGTTGACTCCCTGGATAAAGCTAATATTTTAGCTGCTAGATTCGCTTCAAATTCTTGTGTCTTCCACCCACTTCACAAACACCTGTTTTACATCGCCCGTGTGAATTTGTACAAGAGCCACGTTCGTACGAGGGATGTGTTCAGGGTTCTTAAGGGGATCAACGTCTCCAAAGCCGCAGGTCCTGATGGTTTTTCGCCGCTGTTAATTAAAAGCTGTGCCTCATCCTTGGCTAAACCTCTGCGCAAACTATTCTACTTGTCTTATTCGACAGAAAAATTTCCAACTGCTTGGAAACTAGCTCACGTTCAGCCTATTCCCAAGAAAGGAGAGGGTAGCGATCCCTCAAATTATCGACCAATTGCGATCACTTCGATTCTTTCAAAGGTTTTTGAATCTATCATTAACTCAAAATTAATGAAGTATCTAGAAACGATCGCCAATATGGCTTCCGAGCTGGACGCTCATCTGGAGACTTCCTGACCTTTCTTACCGAACGTTGGAACCGCAGTCTTCACAATTTTGGTGATTCTAAAATCGTTGCCCTAGATATTTCAAAAGCCTTTGATAGAGTCTGGCATCCAGCCCTTTTAGCCAAACTCAAAGCACTTGGTCTCTCCCCTCCTCTTCTATTATGGATTGAAAGTTTCCTATCTAGTCGCCAAATACGTGTTGTATTAGATGGCGTTACATCTGAACCGCATCCCATAAATGCCGGTGTACCTCAAGGCTCTGTTATCTCTCCAACTCTCTTTTTAATTTTCATTAATGATCTGCTTTCGCTTACTTTCAATCCCATCCATAGTTTCGCAGATGACAGTACTCTTGATTTCGCTTACTCCTTTGACACTCTTGCTGAATCCAGGGGGAATGCCGCATGTGTTAAACGAGATTGCATGATTAGATCATTCAATAACGATCTTAACAATATCCTCGCTTGGGGCAAAGCGAATCGCGTCGAATTCAATGCATCAAAGACCCAAAGCTGTCTTATCTTATTAAAACAAGATCATAACTTAACCACACCCGTTTCTTTTGATGGAGCATTAATTTCTGATTCACCGTCACTAAGCATTCTTGGCATTAATATTTCCAGTAAGTTAAACTGGACAGATCACATCTTCTCTGTTGCCAAAGAAGCATCAAAATGTCTTGGATTTCTGAAATGGTGTAAGAAATATTTCAGCCCGTCAAATCTAGCGCTCCTCTACAAGTCCTACATTAGACCTAGAATGGAATACAACTCCCATATATGGGCCGGGGCTGGTCGCACAGCCTTCGCTTCATTGGATATTGTCCAAAAGAGAGCCTTCAAGCTCATTGGCGATTTGGCAATAACTTGTCATATTGACTCACTCGAGCACCGCCGCAATGTTGGATGCCTTTCGCTCCTTTATCGCTATATGCATGGTCAATGTTCCGATGAAATATCTAGTCTAATCCCTTGTAGAATGATTTCTGCACGCAATACTCGCGCTGCAAGCCGCTCACATCCTTTAACCCTTCAAATTACTTTCGGCCGTACAGTAAAATTTCGTGATGCTTTTTTATCCCGAACAGTGCGAATGTGGAACAGCTTACCATCTTTTGTTTTTCCCCCGGCATACAATCTGCGGAAGTTTAAGGGCGACATACATCGGCACCTCCGCCACTCTGGTCATATCCTGTAATCCTTTCCCTATCTCCTTCCTGCCAAGCTGTGCTTTGCATCATAGAGTATCCCCTGAGCTTGGCTTAATAATATAAAAAAAAAAAATCTTAATAATATTATATTATAAGTTTTAAATATTTCTATCGTACCATTTTTAGGGTTCCCAACCCAAAGGGTAACAACGGGAACCCTATTACTAAGGCATCGCTGTCCATCCGTCCGTCACCAGGTTGTATCTCATGAACCGTAATAGGTAGACAGTTGAAATTTTCACAGACTGTGTTTTTCTATTGCCGCTATAACAACAAATAATAAAAATAAAATAAAATTAAAAATTAACGGGGGCCCCCCGCTTTATTCTCATTCATTATAATTATCATAGTGTTAAATTTTGTACAATGGTACGGAGCCCTTTGTGCGCGAGTCCGACTCGAACTTGGCCGGTTATTTTTTTTACAATTATGAACATAAACTTTAAATTTGTTTTATCGAAATTAGGGTGACTGGCATATATGGCGAATCAATTCTTAGGTGACGACTGAGTGAGTACCTACACCCCAAAAGTTCTCTAAAGTTTCTCTTCATTTGACAATTAATTAAATATTGAAATTATACGACATTTGTGTATAAAATTTAAACTTTTCAAGGTACACAAAGTAAGCAAAGTCAAAGCAAACTAATTTAATTAAGTATTTTGATAAGCATTAGGAGCTCAATTTCGGAAATTGTTATTCGCTGTAGTATTAAAATTTCAACTTTCTTTGTGTTCCTTGAAAATTTTAAAATTTCTACAAATGTAATGTACAACAATTTCAATATTTAATTAAATGAAAAATGAAGGGACACTCAAAGAACTTTTGTGATTGTAGGTATACCCATTAAATCAAGGGAGAAATTATTTTTTATTTTTTATTGCGCATTTAGAAGTAGTTTTTTTTTTAAAAATTATTTTTCTATTTTCTATTGCATTTGATTAGAGTATAAATTTTGATTTTATTAGAGGTCGCCACGATCGCCTTCCGCTGTATCCGCCCTTCTTGACTCTAAGGTTACCTACCTAAGGTAATATTAAATGTTTTTTCGCTGCAATCGCAATCGGGTCAGTGTACCCGCCGATAGTTATTAATGAAAAGGGCTGACGATGGTTAATATAAAACACGATGATTTTGTTAACGTAATACTTTTATGGCATATATTTAACATTTCTTAAATCATCCACAAACACAACCCCCAAGCTATAAGATGCCGTCAACATTTATCATTCCAGTGCTATGTTAGTAACAAAAATTTAATTTCTTTACTTGATAGCTATAAAAGGAAGTTGGCAATCCTGGGGTCGGATTCTGTAACTCGGAGAGTTTGGGAGTTTGAGAGATGAGAATTTTCGTTGTTCTCAATTAAAACTCCCTAACTCTCCATTCGCGATTCTCTAACATACTTGGGGAGTTAAGGAAAACGTGAGAAGTATCGCAATATTGAAGGACGGCTAACTGTGTGTGAGAGGGTCGTATAGCATTGGGGGTTTTTCCTTCACATTTACCTTCTAGATTACAAAAATATAGGTGAACAATCTATAGAGAAGGGGTTTTTGAGGATAGGGGTCGTACCACCCCTCATTGGGGGTTGCGTAAAATACGTCATCTTTGGTATCAAACTAAAGAGGCAGAAACGGATAATCGAGTGGTGTAGGTTTTCTTTGATCGTTTTAACTTCATAACTGACTTTTTACCGCCGAAGGACGGATTTTTTGCACTTGGGTCAGATACACCCCAGTTCCTATATTTTGCATAGATTTCGTCCGTTCTTGCAAAAGTACTCTCTTGTGAATATTTTTCTCATGGAAAGTGAGTTTCCACGACTTACCAGATCTTCATAATGATTAGTTCAAAATATGGCCATTTTTTCATCTTAAGAAGAACTGATTCACTTCTTTTGCAGTTGTCTCCAAAACCATTAACCGGATTCAAAAACTAATTACATATATAATTTGGGGACAACATGTAGATGCGATTTAAATCTACATAGAAGCTTTAACGAGCATATTAAAAATTTTTATAGCAACTCTTCTGTACTGGAAGACGACAAATTTGACCATTTTCTCATGATCTGAAATTTTTAGCGGGTATCTTGAGACACCAAAATCTTTATTTCTCTGTAAGTATTGCAAGGATTTCCATAATTTATTTTTGGAAATATAGCCAGGATATATGGTGACTCCATAATTTAATTTAAAAATCCCAGGTATCTAGGTACCTTCACAAAGCTCAACAAAAGCAGCCAATACTATCTGTTGAGAAATATTTTTCTTTCTTCTCCACAACTAAAACAGCCGAGAGTTTTGTCGAGTGGAATAGAGAGTTTGGTAGTTCTCAATACAAATTCCCCAAGTTACAGAATTCTGAGTTGAAAGTTAAGTGTCAAAAGAACTCCCATCTTCACAACTCCACAACTCTCGAAGTTAGTGAATCTGGGCCCTGGAGGGAGTTTGCTCCCAGAGCAACGCTGTCATTTGGAAAATTTCAAGAGTAGTACAATTTGCTGCTAAAGTGGAGTACTTTCAGAAAAAATGGAGTACACGACCAAGTAGATTGAGGCAGCTGCTTAGCTATTGTTTGTCTGTCTCTTTCGCTCGTTTTCTTTTCTCTTTCTAAGGGTCACCAATTTTAAATATATCATTTTAATATGCTCTGGTCATTACAACTGCAGCATGATCTTAGCTTTATGTAGCTGGAATCGACGATTCTATGTAAGTTAAAAAAAAATTTGTTTCTTTCCTTTTATTCCTACTTAAAACTTTAATCGGTTTTCTATAAAACCACTATTTTTCAACTCGGTGGATACGATATCTCATAAACTAATGCACCGCCGATTTTATTGAAATTTTGCATATTTCTTCAAAATAGGATTGACTAGTGACTAAAGATTTTATTTTTTTCGATTACAAATAATTTTACAAGACTATATGTAGTGCAAATTGTACCAAAAATTGTACTTTTCTGCATACAACTCTGCCAAAAATTTAAATTTAAATTTGTTTTTAAATCCTGCGTTCAGTCACGAGCTATGCTTATCTACTAACAGAAAAAAATTTACTTTTAAATTTCTGATAAGGCTGCCATGAGTTATCCTGACCACAGCGAGGATACTTTGTTTTGAGGGATCTCCGGAAACCAGGTTCCACCGGCTGAATTTTTGAAATTTTTGAATGAAATATGCTTAAAATTTTATTTATTTATTTTATTTATTATACAAAAAGAAAAAAAAATTGAGAAAATATGCTTTTTTTTAGCCTTCGAAACCCATGTAACCCCTTAAGTAAATCTTTACATGCTTGCTACTACCCGCTTGTGTATCTAAGTTCACTTTTGTGTAGACAGTAGGCAATAGCATAGTTCTATTGCTGTCCTGATGAAATCGCTCTGTGCTGTTGATCGAAACACACAGTATACTCTCAAAATTTCTTAATAATTCACAAATTTTATATTATTTTATTACAAAAAATCAACGTTTTTACAACACTTGAAATAAAGTAAACAAATGATAAACTTAAATTAAATCTGCGATTTATTAACAAAAAGGCAACCTTCCATGAAAAGTTTACTGTTAATTGGATTTAAGGGGTTATACTTCCCAACATTTTTTTTATTGGTTTAAATCATGCCAAAACAAGCCTAGAATTAAAATCTACAACGACCAAGTTCCGATCTGAACTCAAAATTTTTTTAAATCAATTTTTCACTTCGATGCTCTAAAATCACAATTTTCGCGGCTTTGGAAATTTATAGAAGTTACCTATGATTAATATCGTGTTTTAAATTTGAATTATAGAGGTCGCTGCATCAAATGACGACGGTTATAACGTCTTTACAGCATGGACTTTATTTTTGCGATTCTTAAGATTTATAGCATTTTGTAACTTCAAACGCGTTTTTATCGAAAACATGTTTTCAAAATCGGCGAGCAATAGAGCCCAAAAAGTTTACATCCGATTGACTTGAAATTTTAACTGTAGCTTCATCGTTTAATTATCTAGTGAAGTACACACGATTTTAGCGATTGATTAACAAGAAAAAAATTTACAAACAATTTAAATCGATTTTTTTCGTGTCGAAAACACGATTTTTTGTTAAAACAATCCCCACTTTGCGAAAAAAAAATTCTTAAAATATAATCATATGTATTTCACTAGCAAAACTCATTTAGATAATGAAATTTTTTTTTTGATCTAGGTGGAGTTGGACGAGATTTCTACTGCTCGCCGCGGAAGACCTTTTTGCAATAGCAGTTTACGGTAATCACTGCACAGCCGCCATTTTGTGAAAAAATGTCAATAAAATTTGTTTTCTCTTCTTCATTGTATGACGTTAATCTTTATTTGTATGACATTAATCTCAAATGTCCTTAAAAAAAATAATAATTAAAAAAAACTTGTTTTTAGAGCGTTTGGGAGGTATAACCCCAGAAGAAAAGAGGAGAGGCAAAGTAAAAGGATAGGAGCAATCCAAATAAAACTTTTTCTGGACTAGAATAGAGTTTTCTGGAGTTCTTTATATAGAGAGCGTTCATTAATCACTACATAGTCATCAATTGCAGAGTTTAACGAACGAATCATAATAACATGACTCGCGGTACAGAGAATATGTATAAGTATTCTCATTTGACACAAGAGCTGACAGCTGTGACGAAATTTCATTCGCTAATGTATACATTTCTATTGAAAAGACAGAGAGAGGAGAGATAGAGTATTGTGTTCTCTGTACCGTAATTTCCTATTCATTTCACGACAATTCGTTCACTAATGGTGGAACGTGGGTCATAATGAGAATAACTTGTATTCTCTGTACCGTGTTTATTATAGATTGGTGTAATAGGCGCTGCACGACAACAATGACATAGATTAGAAAACATGGACATGTTAGCTCTTACAACCTAGACATACAGCACTATCTAATGGATTAGTATAATTAGTACTAATTATTCACTAAAATGATGTGTGTCACATAGTATTGATAATTATGCTCATAATGAAGTACACTAATGTAGTGTTTTTTTCTTTCTTTAGAGCTCTAATGTGGAAAAATGTGCTGGAACTGAATGCATTTTGGCATATAATATAAATTTGAAGCTCCGCTATGCATCTGCCCATTTGAAAAATAACAAGAAGAAATCCAAAACAAAAAGTACGCTATCAAAATACTTTTTAATAATATTTCTCATTTCCAAATCGTTAACTTGAAAAATAAAATAATTAAAAACTAAAGCGCCGATTCGATCCATTTTGCATCTTCACTGCCATAAGTATGTCAAAACCAGTTTCACAGTACAACTTAATTGAAGAAAGGCTGTGTGTCTTGTCTGCAGTTGCCTAATGAATCATTATGGTCGTAAGTTAATTATTTATTAAGAACGCTACGCTGTGTGTCTAGGGCATTAGCTGCTGTTTGGTACATTTCATCAAGCTCAACGTTGTACCCTACCAAACGATCTTTTCAACCTGACTCGTTAATAGATTTTATTACTAAATTGTGCTGTGAATGTATAGTTTGAAGTTAAGTTTCCAAACTACTTAAGTGAATAAATTTTTTTAGATTTTTTGCTAACAACAAAAGGAGTTTTAAGTATGACGAAATGAAAAGCGGAGTACTTTTATAAAAGGAGTAGTACCGGAGTACCTACGCTATTAGTTTTCGGAGTACAAACGACAGCCTGTCCCAGAGATTTATTTTTTTTCCATTTTTTTTTACAAAATCTGACTTTTACTATTATTGACTAAATTGCATTAGTTTTAAATTACGGAATTTTTTTCATTTCGAGATTAATTTTAAACTACAGTCTTTGACCTTTTTAGTTTTACCAGTTGTTGAAAGTGCAAAAGGCATTTCGTATCAGCAAGAACTTCATACTCTTCAGTACGGCTGGTTCTTGCTTGCCGTTGTTGTTATAATCTCCTTTTCTACACCTGCCCAGGAAAGACCATTTTCGATATTGTGCATGTCAATATAACTTCAGTTACAGAACTTTACTTTACTGCAATTTGAAAATTGCTACCATATATATTTATACTTGCTTTTAATAAAAAATATTTATATGGGCAATTGGGTGAAGTACTGTGGTAGACGATCAGAGGTAATCATGCTGATGAGACATCAGAGAGGTCGAAACTATTTTCATTGAATTTCATTCTACTATAAACCAGAAATTGTTCACGTAATAATTACTTTACATTTTGTTGGAAAGGAGTTGACAGTCTACAGGTTGTCTCAAGAACGGCTCGTCGGCCCATTCTACACCAAAGTGAGCTTGCTTGAAAATTGCTTCCGTGATGCTTTTTTATCCCGAACAGTGTAATACTCCTGGCGTAAATATTGTAAAAATTGCATGTAAAGCGAAAAAATGGAAATTGGCATTGCTCACGATGGTGAATTATGATCGCTGGTTCAATAAACGAATGTGGAACAGCTTACCATCTTCTGTTTTTCCTCCAGCATACAATCTGCGGAAGTTCAAGGGCGACATCCATCGGCACCTCCGCCACTCTCCTCATATCCCCTAATCCTTTCCCTATCTCCTTCCTACCAAGCTGTGCTTTCCATCATAGGGTATCCCCTGAGCTTGGCTTAATAATATTAAAAAAAAAAAAAAATCCTGGCTGGATAATTAATCAGCCATCGTACCTAGTTGGGTTTGTTAAGCGTCTGCCAGGATGTGTGGCTCAAGATTTTTGGATGCCGTTTTACATACAGAATTTTGATGAGTTTCTGTAAATATTTATTTTTGTTCAAATCTTAATGGTATGACGTAAGTTATACACATTTTCGACCGTCTTTATTGCCATCTGCCACCTCTTTCGCCACAGTCAACCATTGAACGTGAAATATCAATCTTTGCTGCCACACCAAAAAGTAGCCTTTATGATATCACGTTTTTCAACTGATTTATTTTAAGCCCTTTGCGACCGTCCCGCAGTGCTCTCCATTACTGGAATAAGTTATCAACGATGTTAAGATCAGAAGGAAAATTTTGTTTTTGAAATGAAGTAAGTACTTTGGGCGCCAGCTCTATAGCTTATATCGCCTACCTGGATATGGAGGAGCACGAAGGCACAGACTATTTATAGAACTCACAAATTCCGATAGAAGATGGCAGTCAACATTCTCGAGAAATTTAGAGTTTCATTGAAAAATAAGAAGACTATATTGAGCAGATATGAGAGATGTGTTCCCCAAGGTCTTAAAGGGGGTTCAACGGCATTCGCCCCATAATAATTTAAAGTTGTCATATTCGACAGGTAACTTTCTAACTGGAAACTAGTCCATGTAGGTACAGCAAATTTTCAAGAATGAAAGGTACTGATCTCTCAAATTATCTATCAATTGCAATCATCTGGATTCTCTAAATATTTTTAAATCTATCATTAACTCCAAATTAATGTAGTATCTAGAAACTAATCAAGTCATCAATGATCGCCAATATGGTTTCCGGTCTGGACGCTCTTCTGACAGATTTGCTGACTTCTCTTACGGAACCGTAGTCTTCACAATTTTGATAGAATCTCGCATCGCATCGCACTTTTAACCAAACTTAAGGCGCTTGATATCTATTAAGGATTGAATTTTTTAACTGGTTACCTAATACGGGTTGTACTATATGGCGTAACATCTGAACATCACTTTATATATGCCGATGTGCTCCAGGGCTCTGTTATCTCTGAATCTTCCTATTCAATTTTCATTAATGATCTGATCAATCTCATCCATAGTTTTACTGATGACATTATTAGCTTTATTTCGATTACTTCTTTGACAATCTTGCGGATTCTAGAGGGAATGCTGAATATGTAGACCGAGATTCCATAATTATCGCAATCCAATACTTTCTTCTATTAATTTGCTTTCACTTGTATTCACTACATTGTGTAATATAAGACTGCTAGGAGACAAGCGTCGTATCTATAATCTATACTTTGGTCCTAGAACCTCCACAATATTTCGTTCTCGAAACATCGATTGTCCGAACCTAAAGTTGTTTATGTTCATATTTTATAGATGTCGCTTTCCCTTTTCTGTGATACGAATCTCCGAAAGTTGTTTATGTCCGTACTTAATTAGTCATTTCCCGAGTTGTATGTAGATGTCGCTCGTCCGTTTTTTATTGCACATAACAAGAAGACTCTCCATCTTCCAGCTCATTGCCGATGTGGCAATAGCTTGGCATATAGACTTATTCAAGCACCGCGGCTATGTCCGATGCCTTTCACTGTTTTAGATCGCTAGATACACGATCAATGTTCTGATAAAGTATCTATTCTGACCCTTTTCCTTTTATATTCATTTCTTGTACGCAATACTCACGCAGCAAGTCGCGCATATCTTCTCATCCTGCATAAATTTTTCGGCCGTGCTGTAAAAATCCGTGATCCTTTTTTTATTTCGAAATGTGCGAATAGTCTTCCGTCTTTTATCAGACGTACAATCTACGAAGGCTTAAAGCTGGCCTTCTACGACCTGTGATTTCACGCGCCGCGCTGCGTTAGCACGAACCAACGCGCCGTGGGGTTCGAGGTGGCGCAAGCTCGTCTGTGATGGCGCTTCCGATATATTTCGAGTCGGTAACTTCAAAATGGCGGCACGAGCGTGCGTGACTCGTGGTGGCCCGAGCGGGCGTGACATTTTTCATATAAAAGCGCCTGCAGAAACAGCGATAATTTCTTCACGCGGGATTTTGGAATGGATATTTAATAAAATGTAGGCATCGTACCGAAAATCAGCTCGAGCTAACATGCACCGTGAGAAGTGTATAGGCGCGATGCGGCCCCACGCAAGCTTGTCCTCACTGAATGGCTTGGATCGTGAAATCATGCGCCGCGGGAAGCAAGCTTAAGAGTGACATACATCAGGTTTTCCACCTCTCCTCTCATGTCACCCTAATATTTTCCATATATTCTTCCTGCAATGCTGTGCTTTGCATCATCGGGTATCACCTGACCTTGGCTTAATTTTAATTATAAAATAAAACTTTAACCGCGCATGCTTGACATTCTAGAATGGAATCAATGGAAACATCAGAATTACTGGAAGACTATTTTCCTGTATGGGTACTAGTTTAGCATATTGTTACGTGCAATAGAAAGAGACAACTGGTGACATCTACTGGCAATAAACAACTTCAGGTTCGGAGAGTAAACGACTTCAGGTTCGGAGAATCGATTATGAAATCTACAGGAATAGAACAAATAGAATAGTCAAGAAGCTTTTGGAATAGAACACTCCAGAATAATCCGGAGAGTTTCTAGGGTATAAATATAACAGTTGTCATCGCCAGAAAAGGAGTCTTGTCTTAGACGTTGCAGTGTTAAGAAGCGAAAGTAATAAAGAAGCGATAGTGTGTAATTAGATTGCGATAATTGAAAGTACAGTGTTAGCGATAATTAGAGTTGACTTGATTAAATAAATGTTTGTGAACTTTATATGATTTAAGTGTAATAAAGAACTTATATATTAATTATTTAATATTCTGTTTTAAATAACGAACCAAAGGCCACGCTCGCAACAACTGGTGTCAGAAGTGAAATAAATTCGCGAAATAAAGTGGTGGCAATTGACTAAAAATTAAAAGAGTGATTAATTTTGAGAAATTGTGTTAAATTGTGAAAGTTCTGGAAAATAATTTATATTCATCTATAAGAGAATTACTAAAATAATGGGGCGCAAAGTGGACGAGCTTCGAACGCAGGATTTGAAAGTGGAGTTAGGGAACCGGTCATTACAAACGACAGGCATAAAGAAAGTTCTAGTCGAGCGACTTAGACAATCTTTGATAGAGGAAGGAAAGAATCCTGAAACATTTGTTTTCGAAGAGAACTTGGAAGAAATCGAAGTTGAAGAAGCGCCTGCGATGAAAATGGAACAGCTTTTGAGTACTTTAATGAGTAAAATGGAAGCCCGTTTTGATGAGCAAAAGAATTCTCTCGAGGAACAGAAGAAATCTATGGAAGAACAAAAGAATTCTCTCGAGGAACAAAAGAATTCTCTAGAATCACGTTTAGACGAACAAAAGAAATCTATGGAAGCCCGTTTTGATGAACAAAAGATTGATATTGAGGAACAAAAGAAATCTCTGGAAACCCGTTTGGACGAACAAAAGATCTCTCTGGAGAATTGTATAGAAACTCGTTTGGAGGAACAGAAGACTTTCCTGAAAAACTCATTAGACGAACAAAATTTGAAAATTGAAGGAATCGAGCAGGAAGTGGCGGAAGCTCAACAAAAAGTCACCGAGCAGCTTGACAGTTTTAAATCAGATCTGGAAAGAATAAAGCATCGTCAGCCTCTAAGCGTAGCAACTGAAATATCCGGTGTAGGTAGAATGAAGCCTCCCATATTTGATGGACAAAATTCGTGGCATATCTTCAAGAGACAATTCGAGGCAGCTTCAGAGGTAAATGGATGGAATGATGAAGACAAAGCTATAGCTCTGGTGTTAGCACTTCGAGGTCCTGCTTCAGAACTCTTACAAACTGTACCGATTGAAAATCAACGTAATTACTCTTCATTAGTACAGGCGATAGAATTACGTTACGGAGATGAGCACATGCAGCAAGTATATCGCCTACAGTTGCGCAACAGGATTCAAAAACATGGCGAATCACTACAACAACTGCAGGCAGATGTAGAAAGATTAGCGCATCTGTCATACTCCAGCGTGAATGCGGATTTTCTCAATGAAGTGGCGACGGAGGCATTTGTGAACGCTATTACAGATCAAAATTTACAACAATCATTGAGGCTAGCAGGAAAGAAATCAACAGCAGAAGCACTAGCCTATGCATTAGCATACGAATCCGCCAGACAAGCTTCACGGAGTGCAGTACGAGTGAGAGAAATTTCAGTGGAAGAATGTACTTGTAATAGAGTGCAATCATCACAGAGCCCGCCTTCACGTGGTGTCCCCCGATGCTGGAATTGTAATAAACCAGGACACCTTCAAAGAGACTGCAGAAAACGTCGACGAGTGGAATCACCAGAAGAAAAGGGAATGCCAAAGATGTCGAGCCAGGGAACAAGCTTTTCGTGGAGAGACTAGATATCAAGCAGCGACTAGTCGCACCGCCTCTCCTGTTGAGCAGTCGCAGAACTAGTAAAAACCAACTTTGTGGGGCAGAATTTGGTTGGTGGAATCGACAGCCCCGAAGTCTCATCCAAGTAGGTCAGTTACAGAGAAATAATAGCAGTCTTGTTATATATGGAAGTGTAGGAAAAAATGACTGCGCAGTTACTATCGATACTGGAGCTTCAAGATCAATTATTAGAGCAGATCTTGTTAAGAACAAATGGCTTCACAACACCACCAAATATCTACTAAGAACAGCAACTGGAGCGGCAGCACAGGTGTTTGGAGAAATAACTTTAGATGTTCAACTAGGCGAACTACTATTTCCTCACACTTTCCTGGTTTCAGACATAATGGATGACTGCATTCTTGGAATAGACTTCATGACCACATACAAAATAAATCTGGATGTCGGAGAGCGGATTCTCAAATATGGCAACATAGAAATTCCTATGAAACTAGGAGAAGAAGCAGATCATCCTGCGAAAATAAGGACGATGGTTTGCGAAAATATTACTCTTTCGCCATGCTCCGAGACACTAATATGGACAAAGCTTACTGATGGCATCGGGACCTGCCGATTCTATCTGGTGGAGCCTAACCCCACAAAAGTTACATCGAACATCATCGTTGGCAAGACTTTAGTGAAGGCAGAAGGTGCAACATTAATTCCAGTCAGAGTGCTTAACACATCCGAAAACGAGGTACAACTAAAAGAAGGTGCTATAATTGGAAATTGTGAACCCGTTTACCAAATCGTCAATTTAGATAATGGTAGTAATGTCAAAGAGACAAAAACTATACCAGCTACTACCCAACAGGTTCAGAAACTTCTTTCGTCCAGTGCCTTAAGTGAACAACAACACAACGATGCCAAAGAGGTGATCGATGAATTTTCGGAATTATTTGCAATGAATGATGATGACTATGGTAAAACAAATCTTGTCCAGCATCGAATCGATACAGGAGATTCCAGACCCATTCGACAGACACCACGAAGATTGCCATTAGCCAAACAACCAGAAGTTGCAGACATGATGAACTCCATGAAGAAACAAGGCATCATAGAGGAATCTAACAGCCCTTGGACATCGCCGGTTGTTCTGGTTAGGAAGAAGGATGGCAGCACCCGATTCTGTGTAGACTACCGCCAACTAAATAACGTGACGAGAAAAGATAGCTATCCATTACCAAGGATTGATGACACATTGGATACCCTTTCTGGAGCGCAATGGTTTTCCACGCTGGATTTGAAGAGTGGTTACTCGCAAGTGGAAATACATCCCGAGGACCGAGAGAAAACTGCTTTCTCAGTTGGCAGTGGCTTATGGCAATTCAAAGTAATGCCATTTGGGTTATGTAATGCTCCAGCCACATTCGAACGACTAATGGAATGTGTTCTACGAGGTTTAACCTGGAAAACATGTCTTGTCTATTTGGATGACATAATAGTAATCGGAAGGACATTCATGGAGCATAAAAACAACTTACGGGATGTACTTCAAAGACTCAAAGATGCAAAATTAAAGCTCAGTGTGAGTAAATGTGCTCTATTTAAAAAAGAAGTTAAATATTTAGGGCACATAGTTTCATCACAAGGAGTAATTACCGATCCAGAGAAAATAGAAGCCGTCAAAAATTGGCCAGCACCAAAGGACAAACATCAATTACGGAGTTTTCTTGGTTTAGCTACCTACTACAGGCGATTCGTGAAAGGTTTTGCAGATATAGCAAGAAGCCTACATCAACTTACCGAAAAGGGAAAGCCGTTCATATGGTCGGATAAATGCAACGAAAGTTTTGAAAATTTGAAGCAACAGCTCTGTGAAGCGCCAGTACTTCACCATCCAAAGCTGGGAAAAACATTTACATTAGACACGGATGCCAGCAATGAAGGTATTGGTGCAGTGCTTTCTCAGGAGGAGAATGGTCAAGAAGTTCCAGTAGCTTACTATAGCAAAGCACTTTCAAAGTCAGAGAAAAATTATTGTGCTACAAGAAAGGAGCTACTTGCCATTGTAAGTTCAACAAAGCATTTTCATAAATATCTCTACGGGCAGAAATTCATCCTTTGCACCGACCATGCAGCGCTTAAATGGCTTCTGCAGTTTAAGAATCCTGAAGGACAAGTGGCGAGATGGATAGAGCGACTCTAGGATTATGATTTTGAAATACAACACCGAGGAGGTCGTATCCATGGAAATGCAGACGCCCTTTCACGACGTCCATGCAAACTTGAATGCAAACATTGCGCCTGGATGGAAGAAAAAGAAACAACAGCAACTATACAGTTGGTAACCGTGGAACCATCTACAGGTTGGGACAACGAGGACTTGCGAACAGCACAACGAGAAGATCCGGACATTTCACCTATTCTTGCTTGGAAAGAAGACATGGAAAGACCAGACTGGAAGGATATTTCGGAACGGAGTGAGAAGCTGAAAAGTTACTGGGCTCAATGGAACTCTCTTCATGTTGAATGTGGTATATTAAAACGCAAGTGGGAAGCACCTAATGGCGAATCTTTCCGAATGCAGATAGTCGTGCCGGCATCAAACGTCAAAGATGTTCTAGAAGAAATGCACGGTGGAACTCTGGAGGACATTTGGGAGTGAACAAAACCATTTCCAAAATACGAGAAAAGTTTTATTGGTTACATATGCGAGAAGATGTGGAGGAGTGGTGCCGCAGATGCACTATCTGTGCTGCTTGCAAAGGGCCGCAACACAGAAGCAGAGGAGAAATGCATAAGTATAATGTCGGAGCCCCCTTTGAAAGGATAGCTATAGACATCGCTGGACCTTTTCCAGAAACGGATGGCAGTAACCGTTATATATTAGTTGCCATTGACTATTTCAGTAAATGGCCTGAAGCTTATGCAATCCCTAATCAAGAGGCAACCACAGTTGCGGAACAAATAATAACGAATTGGGTCAGTAGGTTTGGTGTGCCTCACGAACTTCATTCGGACCAAGGACGGAACTTCGAATCGCGGACTTTCCAGGAGATGTGTAAAATGTTGGGAATAAGAAAAACTAGAACAACTCCTCTACACCCACAATCTGATGGCATGGTAGAGCGCTTCAACAGAACATTGATCGAGCATCTAAAGAAAGTAGTTGACTATCACCAACGCGATTGGGATCGACATATTCCTGTATTCCTAATGGCTTATAGATCAGCCGTTCATAGTACTACCGGACAAACTCCAGCTAAAGTCATATTCGGAAGAGAGAGCGACCTCAAATTCAGTACCCCCAGAGGTGAACAAAAGTTACCAGAAGACTACGTATCGGAGCTCAAACAACAATTAGCCGATGTACACGAGGCCACGAGGACGAAATTAGCAACAAATACTGATCGGATGAAGACCCGCTATGACTTACGCGCTAATTCCGCAGGATTTAACGAAGGTGATCTTGTTTGGCTGTACAACCCGAAACGACGTAAGGGACGTTATCCAAAATTGCAACAACACTGGGAAGGACCATATTCAGTAGTAACTAGAATTAATGACGTGGTATACAGGATTCAGCGTGGCACAAGAGGCAAGCACAAAATTGTTCATTTGGACCGCTTGTGTCAATACTACGAGCATCAAGACCGCGGACCACCTGTTGTTCGGGACGAACAAGTTTAAGAAGGGGGCAGTGTTACGTGCAATAGAAAGAGACAACTGGTGACATCTACTGGCAATAAACAACTTCAGGTTCGGAGAGTAAACGACTTCAGGTTCGGAGAATCGATTATGAAATCTACAGGAATAGAACAAATAGAATAGTCAAGAAGCTTTTGGAATAGAACACTCCAGAATAATCCGGAGAGTTTCTAGGGTATAAATATAACAGTTGTCATCGCCAGAAAAAGAGTCTTGTCTTAGACGTTGAAGTGTTAAGAAGCGATAGTAATAAAGAAGCGATAGTGTATGTAATTAGATTGCGATAATCGAAAGTACAGCATTAGCGATAATTAGAGTTGAGTTGATTAGATGAATGTTTGTGAACTTTTATATGATTAGAGTGAAATAAAGAACTTATATATTAATTATTTAATATTGTGTTTTAAATAACGAACCAAAGGCCACGCTCGCAACAATATATAAAATCAATGTCGAGTCACTTTTCTATAAGAATCAATATAAAACATTTTAGAGACTCGGACAAGCACGCACACATATAGATTTCCATTTCATGGCTTCTTGGAAAGTATTTCTCGAGGGTTTTGACATGATCCAATTTACTATGAACTAAAAAAATGACCGACTCTGACTTTCACCAGTTCTGGATGACACTTTCCTTGTTCTTTCATCAAGTCATCACACACACACCCTACTTCACTTCCTGCATAGTCGTGCAATAGCATCAAAGTGTAATACAAGGAGCTTCAAAAACGTGTTACGTGATATAAAAAAATTGTCAGTGCCGTTGTGCTCAACATAAATTATGCTAAAAGTCCCTCTTGCACATAATTATACCTCTTGACGTAAACGACAGAAAAAGCTAAGCAAACGCGCTCTTTCGCATTCTCGAGAGAACAATAAGCGAAGACAGTTGCCCATATGCAGGAAAATCTTTTCAGATTATTTTCATCCTTAAGTACCTTGTTATACGAACAAACTGATGTATAAAGTAGATCTAGTAATCGAGGATAGTATATCCATATATATATATATATATATATATGTGTGTGTGTGTGTTGTTAAAAAAAAGAATAGTGAGTGTTTTATTACATCTACTTTGGTTGAATTAAGAGTTTTCTTTCTAAGAAAAAGTCTAGTGGTGGTGTGTCCTATTAATTTTTCAATTATGTTTGAAAGTGTAATTTGCACTTCATTCGGTAGTCAAGTCCTTAATTCGATACCGATAGGGTTGAGCTGGAAATATTGTCATATAAAAAATATTCCAAATGTCTTTTTATAACCTTGAAACACGGTTTTGTTTTCACATCTACAGCTCTAAAGATGTAATTACGAACGATAAACGGAAAATATAAAAACACAAGTGAAAAGTTATAATTGGTCTAAGTAACAATTGGCGAGGGTTGCCACTTGTCATCACCGATTTCGTTAAAATTCACATATGTAGGGTTTGACTAGAAAGGAAAGTGACGCAAGTGGGAGCTCCAGATGGCTGAGCCAAACTGAAATAATGCATAAGTAGGGTAGCCCGAAATTTGGTAAAATGCTCAAATTTCCAAATTTTCGCGGAAGTTATCGCGGTTAAATTTCAACAGAATTTGAACGAAAGCGCCAAATTCATTCGGATAAAATATCAAGTACAGAGAAGGTACGTAGATTGCTGATTCTGTAAGTACCATTTCCGTGTGTTTTCAAAGTGTGTAATGTTGCTGTCAGGCGCACCTATAATACCTTCGGGAAAATTCATATGAATTTACGTTCTTTTTTCTAAATATAAATAAAAGATTGGAGTCTTACTTAGCCTAAGGAAATTTATAATCATAGATCTTAACATTTTAATTTAATCGTAATGAAATTGCCTACCTAAATAACTAATTAAACCATGCTAAATACGTGGCAAACAATAATAATGACAATTTTTAATGAATAAATGATAAAAAATAAATAAATAAACTAATGATCATGCACAGAGCAAATACATATTCCCTAAATATTCGACTCGCCTCATACAATTGAAGTTGCTCCCATTTCCAAGCACCCTATTATCAGCTGCCTATCTGAACGATCCCAAAAAAATAAGGGGAAAAAGAGGAAGAAGCAAGCGGTGGAAGGCAAGGGGAGTCTGGTTAAGATCGGCGACAGGAGAAGAAAGAAAGAAAATTCTTAAGTCGAAATGGAAAAATAATCACGAGTTGTAAGAGTATCAAATTTTAATACGAAAGCAGAAAATAGTTAATAGGATCCTGAAAGGAGGTTAAAACTAGCGAAGCTCTAATTAAGAAGCGGAAAAATTCGCAGCATGATGGCGTAAATAAAACTGAAGTACGGGGACAACAGGACCAGGAGTATAATGAAGGAAATAATTTAAAATAAAAAGAAATTAAAATAATCCGAACGGTAATTAATCAAATTCATACTAACCCTAAACCTGAAAATTTAGCATGAAATAAATAAAACATATTACTAATATTTAGCTAGTGAAATCTCTGGTAGCAGAACGGCCGTATTAGGGAACTTTTAAAGGAAAAGAATCCCACAGATTGTCGATGCGAGAAATCAATTTTTCTAAGAATTTATAAATAAAATCAAAATTACACATAGTAACGTGAAAGGAAGATTTTTTATATACAGGGTGTCCCGTCGAGATGGTAAAAAATTTTAAGGGTCGAAAGTACAGCCTATTTGCGATCGAAAATGTTATATAACATTTTTTCGAGTTCGCACTATTTTCGAAGTTATAGGCGATTTTCGATTTTTTCGAAATTCTGAACCTTAAGTCACCTTTTAGACCATAACTCAGTTCAGACTGTTCACAGGACGAACGTGTTTCTTGTGTTTTATTCGTAATATTACAGGCTCTCATTCGGTGTAACTCAGTTTTGAAAACGTTCACACATAATTGAAAAATTGGCGATTTGTTGCCAAAACATTTTTTTCGTCAGAAAATTCATTTGTTTTCAAAGTCATAAATCTCGAAAAGTAACCATGCCAACAGATGATCCCGTTCTCATAGAAAACATCCCTCATTTATTATCTTTTATAAAAGTACAACACGATTAGTCCGCCTTAAGTATTGCCAGAGTTACAGTGAAAATTTGCCTGCAACATTCCTATCATAACTTGAACAAAATTAAATCGAAATATTTTTTTAAATATTTTTGAACATTTTTTATATTAATAAATGGTGGTGGGTTACTACTCTGTAATCCGCTGCCGCCCAAATTTTATAATAGTCTCAAAAAATCATAAAAAATAAATTTAGCAACCAGAATTTTGAAAATCGGTTGAAATTTGGCTGAGATAAGGCGTAGTGGCTTTTCAGTAGCCCACCTATACATACAATGCAGGTAATTGCAAGTCATTTTATTTTGGAAAATGTTCTTAAACTAATGGTTTTTTGCAGATGATAGATAACAGATTATAGATAGTTGTAACGAAAAGAAAGCGGCTTAAATGTTTCGAATATACACGCAAAGTTTTTCCGGAAAAGTGTTAATTTTAACACCAGGCTCCCCTACATTATGCATTATTTCAGTTTGGCTCGGCCAGCTAGTGCTCCCATTTGCGTCACTTTCATTTCTTGTCAAATCCTACATATACTGGGAATTTGGACGAAATCGACCAATTATATGTATTATACTATGCATGCATATGAAAATAAAAGTGAAATAAAGTAGGAAGTCAGAGTTTCGTATGGCAACACCAAGAAGGTGTTACCCGTTTTAGTCCATTTTTCACATTGTAAAAATTAAATTGTTATATGGCAACCCTACGGACGAGTTAGGAGTTAGAATTTGTTCCATTTTCAGACCTAAGTCAAACATTTTTCTTTTAAAAAGGCCCCGTGTTCAGTTCTGTAAGTAAACCTGTTCTCGAGTTATCGTCACAAAGAACAGACGGGCATACAAAAATCAAAGTAACTTAATATTATGTATGTGTGAGTGTCCAATCCATTTTGTTGTACCAGCATTATTTTTTTGCGTTACATTACAAACGGAATGACAAGCTTTCAGTATACCCCATAAGATTTCATCTAGGGTACAAAAATCATCCTACAGAGCAATTAAATTGTAAATTTGTAAACTTAGTTTCAATATATCTTCTTCACTGTAAGAAGATAGCCTTATTGTATGTGTAGTGTTATTTCTTCCCGTAGAAATTCATTATCACATTCAATTTATTTATACTCAAGAACATACAGAATAAGAATGTCCTAAGTCAACATCCTTTTCAATGTGAAGAATGAATTTCATACTGAAAAGGAATCTCTAATTAAACTTTGCTCAGGTGAACCTCAAGCTGTTGTCATGTCCGACAAAGCAAATTATCTATCCTCCTCTGGACCTGAATCCTATTTAATAGAGCCATTAAATTCCATGTCCAAATGCCATTCGGTTTTGGGCAACAAGAAGTTAAGGAAACCAAAGTGTTTTCCAATTGGGATACGATGATGGAGATTTCTATGCATTTCTGGTGATCTTTGATGAACAATGTTGTAATTAGGTTTGCTGATGGTTGTGGTGTGTCAAAAGAGAGCGATATATTTTTTTATTATTTTTTTATTATTTTTATTTATTTTTTTTCACTTAAGCATCTGACAAGATATTGTATCACCGATGGGCTAGATATTATATGCAGATACATACATATATAGGTACTCACCCGAAAACTAATCGCTCCATTACAGTTGACGTCGAATGCTTTGAACACATAATGTGCGTATAGGCTGGAATCTGCAAGGAGAAATAAATGGGGGAAAATTAATTATAATGTCCTTAAATAAGCTTAAGCCTATGACATTAGCACCATCCATTCTTATTAGGATGATTAATTATATTGTAGGAGTAATTATGTTAGGATTAATTGATCTAAACAAATACACACTGCATCTCATAACAAAAGGTTCTTAGCTTGCTGTATATAGTGAGTTCGATAGCTAAGGTTAGAGAAGATTATTGCAGGAAAAAACTCATCATAAAACCTTCAAAAAGGATGTAGATAATAGAGAAGAGAGCACCTCCTTAAATTTATACAATAAACGAAAACAAAAAAATAACATTTTTTTTTAAAAAGACTGCACTGCTTCAAAATTAGCACTAAAAAAAATAGAAAATAATTTTTCCCTTGCATGTGATGAGCACATCACAAAAGTTGTCTAGAGTTTCCTTTAATTTGGCATTTAATTAAGTTTTGAAATTATATTACTGTTACGTGCAATAGAAAAGGACAAACGATATCTATTGGGTCGGACAGTAAACAAGACGGACGTCGACGTTGCGATAGTAAGATATTCTTTTTTGAAAAATTTACTGTAGAAACGGCAATCCTCGGCGTATTTAAAATTTGCAACAGTAAAAAATTATTTTTTGAAAAATTTACAATAGAAAAGGAAATCCCAGTCGTGTTTAAAATTTGCGACAGTAAAAAATTATTTTTGGATAAAAAATTATGTTTTGACAAATTTACTATAGAAAAGGCAAACCTCGGCGTATTTGAAATTTTCGACGGTAAAAAATTATTTTTTGAAAAATTTACTATAGAAAAGGCAATCCTCGGCGTATTTAAAATTTGCGACAGTAAAAAATTATTTTTTGATAAACTTACTATAGAAAAGGCAATCCTCGGCGTATTTAAAATTTGCGTCAGTAAAAAATTATTTTTTGATAAACTTACTATAGAAAAGGCAATCCTTGGCGTATTTAAAATTTGCGACAGTGAAAAATTATTTTTTGATAAATTTACTATAGAAAAGGCAATCCTCGGCGTATTTAAAATTTGCGAGAGTAAAAAATTATTTTTGAAAAATTTACTATAGAAAAGGCAATTCTCGCCGTATTTAAAATTTGCGACAGTAAAAAATTATTTTTTGAAAAATTTACTATAGAAAAGGCAATCCTCGGCGTATTTAAAATTTTCGACGGTAAAAAATTATTTTTTGAAAAATTTACTATAAAGACGGCAATCCTCGGCGTATTTAAAATTTGCAACAGTAAAAAATTATTTTTTGAAAAATTTACAATAAAAAAGGAAATCCCATTCGTATTTAAAATTTGCGACAGTAAAAAATTATTTTTGGATAAATTTACTATGGAAAAGGCAATCCTCGGCGTATTTAAAATTTGCGAGAGTAAAATATTATTTTTTGAAAAATTTACTATAGAAAAGGCAATCCTCGCCGTATTTAAAATTTGCGACAGTAAAAAATAATTTTTTGAAAAATTTACTAAAGAAAAGGCAATCCTCGGCGTATTTAAAATTTTCGACGGTAAAAAATTATTTTTTGAAAAATTTACTATAAAGACGGCAATCCTCGGCGTATTTAAAATTTGCAACAGTAAAAAATTATTTTTTGAAAAATTTACAATAAAAAAGGAAATCCCAGTCGTATTTAACATTTGCGACAGTAAAAAATTATTTTTGGATAAATTTACTATAGAAAAGGCAATCCTCGGCGTATTTAAAATTTGCGAGAGTAAAATATTATTTTTTGAAAAATTTACTATAGAAAAGGCAATCCTCGCCGTATTTAAAATTTGCGACAGTAAAAAATTATTTTTTGAAAAATTTACTATAGAAAAGGCAATCGTCGGCGTATTTAAAATTTTCGACGGTAAAAAATTATTTTTTGAAAATTTTACTATAAAGACGGCAATCCTCGGCGTATTTAAAATTTGCAACAGTAAAAAATTATTTTTTGAAAAATTTACAATAAAAAAGGAAATCCCAGTCGTATTTAAAATTTGCGACAGTAAAAAATTATTTTTGGATAAATTTAATATAGAAAAGGCAATCCTCGGCGTATTTAAAATTTGCGAGAGTAAAATATAATTTTTTGAAAAATTTACTATAGAAAAGGCAATCCTCGGCGTATTAAAAATTTTCGACGGTAAAAAATTATTTTTTGAAAAATTTACTATAAAGACGGCAATCCTCGGCGTATTTAAAATTTGCAACAGTAAAAAATTATTTTTTGATAAACTTACTATAGAAAAGGCAATCCTCGCCGTATTTAAAATTTGCGACAGTAAAAAATTGTTTTTTGAAAAATTTACTATAGAAAAGGCAATCCTCGGCGTATTTAAAATTTTCGACGGTAAAAAATTATTTTTTGAAAAATTTACTATAAAGACGGCAATCCTCGGCGTATTTAAAATTTGCAACAGTAAAAAATTATTTTTTGAAAAATTTACAATAAAAAAGGAAATCCCAGTCGTATTTAAAATTTGCGACAGTAAAAAATTATTTTTGGATAAATTTACTATAGAAAAGGCAATCCTCGGCGTATTTAAAATTTGCGAGAGTAAAATATAATTTTTTGAAAAATTTACTATAGAAAAGGCAATCCTCGCCGTATTTAAAATTTTCGACGGTAAAAAATTATTTTTTGAAAAATTTACTATAAAGACGGCAATCCTCGGCGTATTTAAAATTTGCAACAGTAAAAAATTATTTTTTGAAAAATTTACAATAAAAAAGGAAATCCCATTCGTATTTAAAATTTGCGACAGTAAAAAATTATTTTTGGATAAATTTACTATGGAAAAGGCAATCCTCGGCGTATTTAAAATTTGCGAGAGTAAAATATTATTTTTTGAAAAATTTACTATAGAAAAGGCAATCCTCGCCGTATTTAAAATTTGCGACAGTAAAAAATTATTTTTTGAAAAATTTACTATAGAAAAGGCAATCCTCGGCGTATTTAAAATTTTCGACGGTAAAAAATTATTTTTTGAAAAATTTACTATAAAGACGGCAATCCTCGGCGTATTTAAAATTTGCAACAGTAAAAAATTATTTTTTGAAAAATTTACAATAAAAAAGGAAATCCCAGTCGTATTTAAAATTTGCGACAGTAAAAAATTATTTTTGGATAAATTTACTATAGAAAAGGCAATCCTCGGCGTATTTAAAATTTGCGAGAGTAAAATATTATTTTTTGAAAAATTTACTATAGAAAAGGCAATCCTCGCCGTATTTAAAATTTGCGACAGTAAAAAATTATTTTTTGAAAAATTTACTATAGAAAAGGCAATCGTCGGCGTATTTAAAATTTTCGACGGTAAAAAGATAATTTTTGAAAAATTTACTATAAAGACGGCAATCCTCGGCGTATTTAAAATTTGCAACAGTAAAAAATTATTTTTTGAAAAATTTACAATAAAAAAGGAAATCCCAGTCGTATTTAAAATTTGCGACAGTAAAAAATTATTTTTGGATAAATTTACTATAGAAAAGGCAATCCTCGGCGTATTTAAAATTTGCAACAGTAAAAAATTATTTTTTGATAAACTTACTATAGAAAAGGCAATCCTCGCCGTATTTAAAATTTGCGACAGTAAAAAATTATTTTTTGAAAAATTTACTATAGAAAAGGCAATCCTCGGCGTATTTAAAATTTTCGACGGTAAAAAATTATTTTTTGAAAAATTTACTATAAAGACGGCAATCCTCGGCGTATTTAAAATTTGCAACAGTAAAAAATTATTTTTTGAAAAATTTACAATAAAAAAGGAAATCCCAGTCGTATTTAACATTTGCGACAGTAAAAAATTATTTTTGGATAAATTTACTATAGAAAAGGCAATCCTCGGCGTATTTAAAATTTGCGAGAGTAAAATATTATTTTTTGAAAAATTTACTATAGAAAAGGCAATCCTCGCCGTATTTAAAATTTGCGACAGTAAAAAATTATTTTTTGAAAAATTTACTATAGAAAAGGCAATCCTCGGCGTATTTAAAATTTTCGACGGTAAAAAATTATTTTTTGAAAAATTTACTATAAAGACGGCAATCCTCGGCGTATTTAAAATTTGCGTCAGTAAAAAATTATTTTTTGATAAACTTACTATTAAAAAGGCAATCCTTGGCGTATTTAAAATTTGCGACAGTGTAAAATTATTTTTTGATAAATTTACTATAGAAAAAGCAATTCTCGGCGTATTTAAAATTTGCGAGAGTAAAAAATTATTTTTTGAAAAATTTACTATAGAAAAGGCAATTCTCGCCGTATTTAAAATTTGCAACAGTAAAAAATTATTTTTTGATAAACTTACTATAGAAAAGGCAATCCTCGGTGTATTTAAAATTTTCGACGGTAAAAAATTATTTTTTGATAAACTTACTATAGAAAAGGCAATCCTTGGCGTAAAACGTCGGAGAATCGATGTTTCTGGAATGGAATCTTCAGGAGAGTTCAGGCCAGCGCCAGCAGTGAGTATTGTCTCAGACAGTGATGTGAACGTAGTAAACAGGCGAAAGTGTTCTATTTGGATTGCGCTAATTTGAAGTACAGTACTAGCGATAATTAAAGTAGAGTTGATTGGTAATTGTTTGTGAATTTTATAAAAGTTAACAGTATAGTTAAATAAAAGAACAGCTTGTTAGTTATATCTGAAATATTGTGTTTTGAATAACGAATGAAAAGCGACGCTCGTCTCGTAACATTTTATTTGTGTATAAAATTTAAAATTTTCAAGGTTCACTGTTACATTCTTAAAATAACATTTTCTTAAATAACGGGTCTTTCAAATTGAGTTTTCAAAGGTAAATAATTAAAAGACATAGAATTTGAATTGAAACTGAAAAAGTTTTTATTTAGTTTTGAAGTACAATGTTTGGCATTTATACTCTAAAAATGATATCTCCCATGTGACCACCTCTTGCGTCTCTACAGTACCTGATTCTTTTATCAAAATTTCCAATCACATTCTGGCATAGTTGCGGCTCTATTTCACCAATAACTCGAATAATTTCTGCTTTCAATGCATCAACATTTCGAGGATTATCCTTGTAGACCTGTGCTTTCACATGGCCCCAGAGAAAGAAGTCTAACGGTGTCAAATCACAGGAAGGCCAATTCACATCATCGAATCTGGAAATAATACGGTCTGGAAACTTTGTATGCAGTAATTGAAAAGTTTCTCTAGCGCCAAACAGTGTCTCTTTGTGGATGCGTTCGTCTCTCTTAGATCACGCGAGGATTTTTCACTCCCCAAATATGGCAGTTTTGTTTATTAACGTAGCCACAGATCTGGAAATGTGCTTCGTCCGAAAAGATGATTTTTTTAAAAAATTCGTCGTTTTGTTCCAGTATCCAATTGGCAAAGTCTCGATGCATGGAATAATCTTGTGGCAGCAATTCTTATGTAAATTAAACTTTGTAGGCCTTCTTTGTGCATAATACGCCATACAGTTGACACAGAAAGTCCCAATTGTTGTGAACGTCGGGAAATTGACGTGTTGGGGTCAGCTGCAACACTATCACTCACAGCACCAATATTTTCTTCTGAACGACCGGCACGAACATACTGACGTCTTTCTGTATTTTGTACTGCACCAGTTTCTTGAAATTTCTGCACAATATTACCAATTTGTTGCTCAGTTGGACGATTGTTTCGACCATAAGCATCGCGTAATTTACGAAATACATTTCTCACAAAACGAAAATTTTCATAAAATAATTCAATAATCTCAATACGTTGTTGTAATGTATACGACTCCATTTTTATAAATGGCAAACCTTCAGCTGTCAAAATGACATATAATATGGGTGCGTTCGGTGTTTGAAGTGTGTTACACAGTCGCGTACTTTTGAAAACTCAATTTGAAAGACCCTGTATATGCGTGCATATTGCCCCATCTAGTTATTAGGGCTTACAATACCGTGATTCCGGGATCCCGAATACCGGAATCCCGGACGATTTTTGTCCGTTATTAAAAACCGGTATTTATGTAAAAATACCGGTATTTTGGTATTACATTAGTTGATAAAAATTGAATTTATGCACAATATAAATCTAATTTAAAAGAATATTAATTAATTACAAGAAATTTTTTTTGAAGATAAACAAACAATTTCATTGTATAAAAATCTATATCAGGCACATTTATTACACATACCGAGCCGAGTATGGCACCATCGAGAAGCGGCGTTTGTTGCTGTAATGGAAACATGTTGTTGCAGTAATCCTATGATATTTGAACAGCACGCGCTTCTGTTTACGTTCATTTTGGTCTGAAGAGATTAAGTGTGAGAAACTCATGCTGGATTCCCAGATATTTTCTGGAAAAATGAGAATTTTAGTTGAGAGGAATTTTACATCTCTTTTTAGTGCGTTGTTCAATGCGAATTTATCTTTTTCTCAAAGGATTAATGGTAGTGTGACCTGATGTATATTATTATGAATAGTTTGAAAGGATTTTGAAGGTATTCAAGAACATTTTATCATTCGGGTAATCCTACGTTCTCTCGATTTTTGTTTTTAACTCGTTGTCTCAGTTGCACTACAATAATGCATAGTCAAGTTCTTTTCCCCCATTCCATTCATGCAAAAGACGAAAGTATATGACATTATTTGTTTCATTCTAAAAAAACACGCAAAATTTCCAGTTTTGTTCGGCTGTTTCTTATCTTCTCATTACTCATTAGGTTATCTTTGGAATAGGTCTCGTTTATACATTTTTCATTCCGTTGTGTCTTGTGGTGTGGATTATGTGCACTTGTTTTCTGGTTTTATTTCTAATAATTGAAAATTATATAACGGTATTTTTAATACTGATTAATCCAAATGAATTATATGATACGGTAAGTTAATATTTGTATTAATGTAAGTTAGAGTAGAATGTAATTAATTTACAAATATTAAAATTAATAGAAAAAATGAAAGATGAATACATTTACGCAGCACCGAAAAGGACAGGACGAAACTTCAGTTTGGATCATTTTTTGATTGAAAAAAAAACGGACAGGTTGCTAAATGTAAAAAGTGCGCGAAAGAAATAAAGTGTACAGGAGGATCTACAAGTGGCCTTCATACTCACTTAAAAACGATACATGGACTAAATCTTAAAAAGAAATGTGTATATGAATCCCCCCATGATGTCGAATCAAGTGTTTCTAAACAGCCTAAATTGTTAATAACAAATTATTTTAAAAATAATAAAAACGAAAAACTTTCAGAAGTGCTTGCCCGAATGACAGCTCGCGATGGTTTGTCTTTTAAATTTTTTTTATAAAATCGTATGACATAAGAGAAGGCTTAAAGGCAAGAGGATTCAAAGACATACCAAAATCTGCAGTCACTATTAGCAATATGGTACTTGAATATAGTAAAATTATTAAACAGTCTACAGCGCATGAAATTTCTAGACTGAAATCTGAAGGTAAACGTTTCAGTATCACATTTGACGAATGGACATCTATTCGTAATCGGCGCTACATAAACATTAATGTACATTCTGTTGGAGGAACAATGTGGAATATCGGATTAGTGCGCGCTTACGGATCCGTTCCAGCAGAAAAATGTTTATCCCTTGTAGAAGAAAAATTAAAAGATTTTAATTATGATATATCTAAAGACATAGTTGGAGTAACTACTGACGGTTCATCGGTTATGGTAAAATTAGGAAAATTTATAGAGGCTGAACATCAACAATGTATGGCACATTGCATAAATTTAGCAATTACTGATGTTTTGTATAAGTCAACTTTGAACCCGAGTGTGGATATTGATGTTGTGGAGCAAAATTATAATGATGACGATGTTAATGATGTTGACAATGACTATGATAACAATGACGACGATATCGACGAAGAAGATGGTAATGGAAAAATTATTAGAGTTAGATACTAGTATTACTACAAGTAATATAAATATTAGACATACTGGTATATCATCTCTAGTTTCAAAAATTCGGAAAGTAGTGAAAACATTTAAAAATTCACCTTCTAAAAATGATAAATATTTACAAAAGTACGTGAGAGAACAATTAGGTAAAGAAACAGCGCTAAAATCAGATTGTCAAACAAGATGGAACAGTATGTTATTTATGTTAGAAAAATTTGAAGAAATTAAATTTTGTATTCAAAAAGTGTTTATTGACATTAGTTCCAATAATCATTTTTCTGACGAAGAATTTAATTTATTATCTTCAATTATTGCTGCTCTTACTCCTGTAAAATTAACAGTAGATGCATTATGCCGAAAAGATGCAGATATTTTGACGGCTGACGCTTCTTTAACATTTATGTTAGATACTCTTTCCCAGCAAAAATCTGCAATTGCATTAGAATTATTGGAAGCATTAAAATCTCGAATTTTACTGCGACGAACTGAATTATCACAAATACTTCAGTATCTGCAAAAGGGCTCACAAGATTTGGAGAAATATTTAAACGCATATCCAAATTTACAATCATTAAAAAACTTGTAAGCTTAACTAAACGGCTCACACATAAAAATCTAGAAGATACAGAAGATATGGAAAATGTGCAAGAAACATCCCTTCCAATATCTTCCCAAATTAGTAATGAAACAGTATTAGAATCTGACAAGGTAAACGTAAACGCATTTAAGAAAAACTACAGGCAGCAATAGACGAAACACTAAATACTTCACCCGTGCCTGCGTTTAAAAAAATTCCAGGTCTAGAACAAAAAATAAAAGATGAAATTACTTTTTTTGAAAAAACAGGAACAAAAGGAACGTATTTACAAAATGTGTATGATTTCTTAATGACAATAGTGCCGAAAAGTGTAGAATCAGAAAGAGCTTTTTCGGCGGCTGGTTATATTTGTACGAAAATTCGGTCCTCGCTTGATGATGAAACGATTGATTGTTTATGTTTTTTAAGAGCATACTTTAATAAACAAAACGCAAGTTATTAATATTATTTCATAAATACTTTCAATTTAATTATATTTTTTGCTTCTTTAATTATATAATGCCATACGAGAATATTATATGTAAAATGTAACATAGAGTTTAATATGTACTTTTTTTTACTTGCACGTTTTTTTGTATCTATCTACTCCTATAACTCTCTATGTAATAAAATAAATAATATCTACTCATTTCAGAACAATATTTATTGGATTTCATATATTATTTGTTCACAAGTCAATATAACAACTGAGGAAAGTAAAAATATAACTAGTAATTTTTTATTAATAATACCGGTTTTAATACCGGTATCTCGATATTTCAAATTTCAAATATCAAATACCGGTATTCAGATTTCAGTTCGGTATTGTAAGCCCTACTAGTTATAGCTAAGGTCCACAGTCCACACACTTCACGTTTTATCGGTGACAGGCATTCGGGGATAGGAAAAATTCCGAAATGCCAAGTTTTCATCGGGAGGACAGGCAGCATATCAATACTACAGAAAGAAAATTAATTCAGGCATTTTAAATTTCTGATCGGTCGGCTGCACAGTTGTTTACCTGCGATTTGAGGTGATAATATAATAATTAAATTATCGCATTGTCGATACACAGTTATTGTTTATATCAAAAACTGTAACTTATTTGAACACGCACACAATTAATTTCGGTAATTATATAAGGAACTACCGCGGAGCAACATAATTCTGCTGATACGTTTAAGCACAAGTGGAGGACAATCTTCCCGCTTCGACCTGACACGTGTGGGTTTGCCTATACTGTTTTTATATTTATTTGTTCCTGGAAAATTTAATTGACTATTTGGAGTCAATAAAAGGGTAATCTCCTGATAGATACTACCTAGTTGTATGGATCAAAAACATGGAAAACGCACAATGGTTATTTTATCAAATGTCGTCACGTCAATATCCTCATTCAAGGATCCGCATTGTCGAGGGTGTAGCACTTTACCCTACCAGGGAGAATCGTCACTTCCATTCTGTCGCTTTCGTACATCCTATAAACATGTATTGGTTAAGGGGGGGGGGGCTATAGGTATCCTCACTCTAAAAAGGGGTCGGAAAAATAGGGCTCCAAAGTTCTTTTTAAGATCTCGAATATCAAGTTTTATCCGCTAAAATCTAAAATTAATCATATACCCATTAACAATAAAAACCATTTTACTTATTTATCTACAATCCATGCAATTTGTGCCGCTTTTACAAACATTTTTAAAAAGAAACCTAATACCATATAAATTTATAATTGGTGGGGATTATAAATGTCGACGTGTAATGTACGTCAGAAACTGACAGATAATTTACAAATATGACAATTTGTTGCCATGTAGGTATACAAGTTCGAATAAATCAAACGGTCTACTTCAGTAGCCAAACTCTAACAGCCTGGGACTGGGCTCAGTAGGCCCATGTGTATAGATGGAGCTGCCGGCATCGCCCAGGTGATCCACACTGGACTTTTGGCAGATAGTGTTACTGTTAAGACATATAAAAAAACCTGTGTAGACCTGGTTTAAGCTGCGCGCAGCCAAAAAATTCGGGTTGCGAGCTACTTTATTATTTTAAATTATAATTTAATGGGAACAATGTAATTGAATTTGTTGACTAATTTTGGAAAAATCTGGCTTGATTCTTTCTGTTAATGCAATCCGAAGATTTGGTTCTAGCTCTAATTTATTTCTGTATTTGGTTTTGTTTTAAATATTGTCATTGGAGAAAATTCTATATCACACAGGTTCTTGGAAGTAAATGGTCAGTTTGCATTGGACGCTGTACATACCAAATCTGGACACTCAATTTTCAAACCAATCCACCAATTATGAAGCCCGTTTTGTTTAAACTCGGATTGTAACATTATCCTTTCTCTTATGCTGATTAACTGTTCTTAAGCTGTAATAGGAATATGATCAATTTTTATATTTTCAGTAAACAGATTCATGACCCGTAACGATGAAAACATTTCTAAGTATAATTTTTCAAAAATTCTTCCTCCACATCACGATTTTGTTTTTAAAGGCCAAAACACAGTAAGAGTAACACAACAAAGTCGCCGTAAATTGGTTGCTCTCAAAGATTTGAATGGGAGTCCCATATACTTAACACAATGAGGGCGACTCGACAAGTTTGCAAACAAAAAGTTTGGGAAAATCTCTAAATTAGTCGTCACCATAATTGACATTTCTGTGTGGACAGTGAATAATTGACATTCACCAACTAAGTTGCCTACATTGTTGTGTAGCTCACACTGTGTTTAGGCCTTAATTGCAGTTACTTTTCCAGCCATTTTTAAAATGTTGTTATGGTCGTAGCGTACTGCATATAGCAGTATGCTACACTGAGAATTACTGCAGCATGTATGCCGTCCGACTGCCATACCGACAGTCCGCACACCCAATCTCGAACAATTCTTGCCTGCTGTTGGAAAAGAAGAAGACAATCGTCTCTGTCTTGTCAAATCTTCCACCCAGTGAACAAGTGAAGAAGTGAAATTGAGAATTTGTCAAAAACATCGGCCAGGAAACTAACCCTGTACGTAAGTTCAAAAGATTTTTCATCCTTATTAATAGTCTATTGTTATTTGGTGAAATTATTTTCCTCTTATCAGGCGAAAATCTTAAAAATAGCGTCCGACAGCATCCACACTAGGGATGGGCAAAAATAACCGATTAATTGAATAATCGGTTAACCGGAAGCACAATAACTGCTCAAAATAGGTTATTATTTTTCCCCGGTTAAACCGGATGATAGGTAATTTTTCGCGATTATTCTTGCTGATATGTAATCAGTACGTTCATCATGAAAAATTATTCTATTGTTTATATTTGTTGTTATTTTTTACCGAATAGATAAAAATGACAGCCTACAGGCAGAACTTAAGCAGAGAATTTATAGTATAAAATGTGTTTACGCACAATAGAAAGAAGTATTTGCACTTCAAAATTGCATTCGTTTGCGAGAAACATAAAGTCAGTACTTTTCGGTAACTAGTTTCTGGAAAAATGTGTATTATAATACAGATTTTCAGTGAATGGGCGCTCCATCCCAAATTCATAAATTTCTGGATTTTCTTCATGGCATGGTCACAAACGGTAAAGAAATCTGTTGAATTTCCATAAAAACAAAAATGCATGCCTTCTTGAAATGTTGTTTTTTAATTGTTAATACAGGTACATAATCCAGATAGTGAAGTGCATATAATCATAAAGTGGATGGAAAAGAAATTTTTCAAATTATGAAAAGGTGTAATACATCCTTAATAAACAGAAGAAATCCTGTAAAAGATCATAAAATAATAAAAACCTCTTCAGGTAAAGCATTCGGATGCAGTAAAGAAAGATATAATTAGAAGACAAAAGGAAGGTGTCAACTGTCAGGTACAACGTAAACGTAGTAATGAAACAACTCAAATTTTCCGGTACAAAAATATCAAATATAGGCAAGAAGCCAGACGTATCCGTCGTAAATAAAAATTCAGATCCAAATCAGTATTGGCTTGATAGTAAAAATGTTTTTCCAGCTACATACAAAATAGCTTTAAAATATTTGAGTATTTTAGGATTATCGGTTTCCTCTGAGAGAGTAGTATCTGCAGAAGTAGATTTCATCTTAATGAAATAATTTTTCTTGGATCTTTACCTACAAAATATTGGGAGACGTAAAATAAAATTGATTGCATTTTTGTTCGGTTAACCGGCCAAACCGGTTATTTTTTTCTTATAACCCGTTAGGTTTTAAGCTTTGCTGAAATTAACCGGTTAACCGATAACCGGTTATTTTTTGTTAACTGCCCATCCCTAATCGACACCTCGCCTTTCATAGCGAGATTATATCTCAACAGATACCTGCAATTAATAATAATAATTCTGCAGTCACTTCGGAATATGTTGAAAATTTCACATCGTGTCAGTATCGTAGATTCCTTTCGAATCAACATTTATTTGAGTGAGCTCTCCTGTCAAAGATCTGCATAATGTTGGGCACATTTTAGAGAGTTGTATGGGATTTTTATGACACCAGAATATATATATAGCAACAAATTCCGTTTTTACGGTGATAATGACTGCCCTGATTGGGTTTTAGAGGAAATTCATCCAACAGTAGCAGTTTTAAGTTCGATAAAGTTGCGTGCGTTAACTCAATGCATGGCAAAAACTATAAGCGGAGAGGAGTTTGAAGACGACAAGATCAAGGAAATTTTTGCAAATAGCCAGATAGAACTAAGTGAGATAAAGAAAATTTTGGGATAATGTCTGCCTCCTCGCCTTTACAACAACACCACAATATAGACTTACAATTGGAGCAAATTTTATATGAAATGCCAACTGCCTGTATGTGATGATTGTTTCCAATTTTACTGTGAATATAAAAAAAGGTTTTGAAGTAACAATAGCTACGAGAACTAATTGCCATGAGAAATGTTCAAAGAAAAATGCGATAATGGCTCTCTTGTATATAATGTCAAAAATTAACAGTCGCAGTCTCCAATATCATCAATTTCTTCGTTATAAGAAAAGATTACAGGATCTTTTTTCCTCATATAATTCACACCCAGAATTTTTTCTGAGTTTATATGAGAAGAGATCAGTTTGATCTATTTTCAAGCGTCTGCAGCAGGCAGAAAACCAAGCTGCACCAATGAGTGGAAGGTTTTCTGCTGACACGAAACGCTTCTTCTTCTTCCTTTTTCTTCTTTACTTTTCAGCCCACTGCGTGGCGTATACAGGTTCGATTCGCTTCGAATGAATCTGCTTCTTTAAAAATTTTTTTTTACATTTTTTTAATAAATAAAAAAATTGTTTTTTTCTATTTTTCTCAAACTTTTCATTTCTTTCTTCTTTTTTTCATTTTTTCATTTGTTTTTCAAATCACCCAATTTCGCTATTTGGGACCTGTAGATGAGTCAAACCAAGACTCGAAACATGTCACCAAAAATTAATGAGTTGTGTGATGAAATAACAAATTAGAACATTTTTTAGCTTTTGCTACATAGGTACATATATATAGAAAAGGAATAGGAAAGCAATATACCTTGATGGATAGTAGACATATCGTTGTTTCAGCATTGAATTCATTCTGGCCGAAATAGTTGGCTTATCCTCGAGGGCGATCTCTTAGCAGTAGACAGTTGGATATATCCCTACTTATATGAATAAATTGTTTCCATTATAACAGAATGATGACATAAGATTTTTACATTCTCCTCTGAGTTGAGTGAAAGTCCGCTCCTTTACAACTCTTCTTACAGGTCTACAAGGGACTCTGTAAATATCTGCCCTCAGAGTCAATTGGGTGGTTGGGGCATGCAGGAAGGCAGACCATCTGCGCCTTCAATGTAGATGTAGGTAGTTGACGTAAAGGTCCCTTCAGGACTGAATGTGTGCCGGCGTTTTTGATTTAAGGCACGAGATTTTTTTTGTATATGGCAGGCGGCAGCGGCAGGTTTTTCGTGGAACCCCCACACACTCTCCGCCAATAGCCGAGCCGAGCTAGCGTGCCGCCCTGCAGTCAACGCTGTCCGCCGAGTGATCTGTCAGCTCATGCTGGCAGTTGGGACTTAACGTCCAATCGTCAATCACTCAACATAGTTCCATAACAATGTCACATTTGCCTTGAAGTGATAAATTCAACATGTTCACATTTTCAAAAATATCCGCCAAGTAACATACTATCAAAGGCCATGTATCATCATTGAATATAGGCCGGAGAGCTGTTTAAACTTTTATCATTGTCCAATTTGCCCAATTTCGCCCAAAATTTTGTTTTTCAGTTATAATTTTATTCGCGCTAGAGGACGTAAAGTATTTTGAAGAGAAATATGGCGTACTCCCTAGTATTTTCTGCGTACCCTTCGGGGAGACCGGTGACAAAAGTAACAATTTAACTTTGAACATTTTTTGTTGGTAAATTATAAAACATATGAAAATTTTAATTATACCATAGTTTTTGGCAAGTAATAAGCAATATTCGCGACTATTTACAATTAAAAGTAATTTGAAATAAAAAAGTTAAATGCCTGAAAGTGTCGGAAGGGAAAATGTTACAACCGTCCCCGAGTCCGGGTCAAAAGTAACAGTTATGGGGACAATTGTAACATGCAAACCTTATAGCTAAAAACCATATACTTCATCACTTTTATGTCTTATTTAAAACGAAAACATTTATTACATAATATATATATACATATATTAACAAAAAAATCAAATCCATTTTAAAAACTTAAACATATATGTATACATAAAGCATTAACTTTGATTAAAACTCACTCACTCTCGCAATTGTGACAAATGTACAAGGGATCGTTCTTAGTACACTGCTCATGGGACCACTGCTTACATTCAATCATAGATGGCACAAGAACTAGATGTCGCATGGCATACTAGAGCAGAATATACAAATTTTGAAATGGTTAGTGCATTCTGAAATGGGCCACAACACGGTTTAGAGTATGCCGAGAGCAAATGATTTTTTTAACAGAAGTTTTGTATTTGTTTGATCGACCTCCTCAACATTTCAGATACGAAAAAATATGAATCACTCGACGTACACATCAGTTCAAATGTTGTGGTCCATTCCGGAATGGACCACCCAGCCATATAAATTTTGTATACTATTTGGTATTTCATGCGACATCTAGTTCTTGTGCCATCTATGATTCAATGCACTGAAACCATGTTTCGCCAGGCCTGCTGGAACCATAGGGATCTAAACATACCAAGCAAAAGTATTGCTCTTCATCGCTTGCTTCTTCTATTTGATAAAGAGGCTTCTTTTTTCTTGTAGTGTTAGCAGTTTTTTTCATTGCTTCTGTAAAATTTCTCTTTACTTTTTTCTTTCCCTTTTTTTCATATTCTGAGCGAATAGCTTCATTTTCGGGGGTATCTGTATAAATAGTAGACTTTCTTTTCTTTTTGCCTTTGTTGGTATTTTTCCTGGCCGGTGCTTTTGGAAACGGTCTTACTTCTTCTGGTAAAAATTCTAACGTATTTAGTCCTGATGGTCCAGGACCTATTACCATGTCCTTTGTAACAAGTACATCTTTGGAAGTTGTTGGTAAAGCATGGCTTAATGAAATAATCTCCGAAACTGGAGTGGGCGCTTCAGCCAAAGGTGGCATAGTTACAGCAGATGTTAAAGGCATATTCTGATCGACATTTGATGTATCTGTCGTAGAAATCTGGATACTCAGTACATTGCTTCCTTCAGGTGGAGGTCTGTCTGTAACAAATGAGGGACCAAAGTCCAGTTCGGTGAATATATCTCGGTTAAAGGGGTAGATTCCAGTACATTTAAACCCCGTTTGTATGTTTTTTTTTGCGTCACTGCAAGTGGCAAAGGGTCTTTGATTATACCTGGTATATGGTATATAGTCATTGTTGTCCCTGGGTGACTCCGCATCCAAGAGTCACATGCCGAATTAACTGCCTTTTTCAATAGGCCATAAACTGAACGATCAAGCGGCTGTAGTTTGTGGGAACAGTGGGGTGGAAACGACAGTGCAACAATCCCGTTGTCAGTGCAGAAATCCAAAGCATGTATGCGTATATGTGAATGGTGGTTATCTAATAGTAGGAGGATAGAAGATTTTGTATGGCTCTGAAAATGCTTCAAAAACATAATGAATTCCTTCGCCTCCATCCATCCGCTCGCATTACCACATCCTACGGAGCCGGTGGACCCATCCCTTATAAAGTGGTCTTTGTAACGTATCCGCGGGAATGTAAACATAGGAGGTAAACTATTTCCAATGGCATTGATAGCCACAGTAATTGTAACCAATGTACCCCTTTCCGCCGATGTTACAGCTCCTACTTGCTTTTGGACTCGTTTTTCAAGTACTCTATCGGGCTTCTGGACCGTTGTGACGCCAGTTTAATGAACCATTGTACATATCTTTTAGCTCAAATTTGAATTTATCCATGACTTTTGCAAGGTTGTCAAAAAATAATTTGGTATTAGCCTCATTGAAGCTCGTTGCCCGTGATAAGCTAGTTGCCTGTGCTGACCTTATTGAAAGTTTAGGGTGTCGTTTTAAAAACCCGAGAACCAATCCTCGCCTGCCAGTTTGTTTTCATCCCATGTAGATGGTCTAGCCAAGTCGTACTTCTCCGCAAGCTCATATGCTAATCTACGTACTTCTTTTGGAGATAGTCCGTGATATATCTGGGAGGCTTTGATTATATATTCCTCCATGCGGTTTTCTTTACAGTCATCAAAAACACGTTTATGACTATTGTAGCCCACCGAAACTTCGTGGGCTTCCATCCCAGCCTCTCTCTTTTTTTAATACCAAGCCAGAGTCACATGACGCAAACCGAGGTTACGTGCTGCTTCCCTTACAGATATTGGGTTGTCTGTATCTATATTTGCTTTACATATATGCCTGCTCATATACAAAACTTCCTTTTGTTCCACGTTCAGTAGTTCTCTTTCTCGTCCGTGGCATCTTGAAAAAAAAATGAGCATAGTTAAATAAGTAAAAAGAAAACTCATTTTACGATATGACGGAGACAATTGTAACGTTACAATTGTCCCCAGTACGTGTTGGTACTTTTGTCCCCAACCGATATATTTACAATGTGAAGATATGTTTCCCATGAATTCGCAACAAAGAAGTGTAAATCCCGTTAGACTATATACTTAAAAGTCCAATACACAAAAGGGAAATAAATAATTACATATACATACCTTAATATATAAAATATCCCAAATTTAGTGTTGCTCAAAAAATTTATTTTTCCTATTAAAAAAGACACACACTATTTCAGCTGCGACTCACTTTGTTGGCGGTCAAAAGGGAACTGAGAAGCAGGTTGCGATTTGTTAGCATGGTGATTCGACGTATGTACGAATTTTTTGGGTTTTGTAGTTATGAAGTTATACGCGTTGTTACTTTTGGCCCCTGTAACTTTTGTCCTACCCTTTTTTGGAGAGCTCTGATCTTGTGTATAAAAATCTGTAACTACTTCAGGGTTTTTAAGTAAAAAAAGCAAAAGGATTCATTGCACTACAATTGTAGTGGTGGCACAAAATAAATAGAATTTGTTACTGTAACCGCAATAACTGTCCGCCATACACATATACACAGATTCTGATATTCGAGCTACTAATATTTAAACTTATGTCATACAAAATTACAAATCGTTATTGTTTCGCAGTTGTACAAACAATTTCGGTTCTCACAATCATGTCCGGACTATATTCAAAGAACTGAAATAGTCACTGATTTCCATATACGTACATAAAAACGACGTAATTGAAGCAATTGAATATGCATTTTACATAGTTTACGAAATTTTCAACTGCTTTTCAATACAAAATTCACAGCGCGCTTAATTAATGAATTTATTCAAGCCTGCAAGGTTGAATTTTCATGCTAAAAAGCAAATATAACTTCGTCATAATAATGGCCTTTTGCGCCCTGCTTATTAGTCACCCTTTGGTCTATGATTATACAATTTATATTAGTTTTATCATCAAACCTCCCCTAATCTCCCCCAACTCTCCATTCATTTGCAATTTATCTACATATTTCTATCCATATTCTATCTATGTGTGTGTGCAGTGCATGTACATGCATATGTATGTACAAATTCCAAATTGAAATTGTCCTATAAAAAGGTTCGATATTGTGTTTTTGACAGAAAGCGAATATTTTCATTTAACTCATCTGAATCAGTTCAAATAGTATAGGTGGAGTATTGGGTGTGTATGGGGTGTGCACCCAGAATGACTATAAATTCAAAAGCTGATCAAATTACACACGGTGATAAATTGAAACGAACAATTCCTGGTGTTTTCTTTGAATGGTTTTAACGATTTTAAATTGGACTTTGAACTCGTTGACATTCTGCCAGCCCTTCCTTATGTATGTGTGTATGTATTTCCAAGTAGCCGTGTTCTATCACTGTAACTATAAAGCAACTGAACCATTGGAACTAACATGTTTGATTTGAACAAGATAGCTGTGGGGAGGGCTCAATTGATTCATGCAAGAGATAACAGTTAAAAAGGTTTTTTTTACTCCTTTTGAATTTGTTTTCCTTTGACATCGTCCAGTTTTCAAGAGCTAAAACAGTTGGGAAACGAAGACGAGTATTTTATTCGTCTTTCTATTTTTTGAGAATGGTATTAACTTAGCATTCAGAAAAAAATATTCAAAGTAAAATCGATTTCTGCATCTGTGAAAAGTCATCCTTTCACATTTATTTTTTTATTTGGAAATTTGTTAATTGCCCAAAAAAAAGGAAAGAAACAAAAACATTAATATAAATCACAGTTACTCTCTTAAATTTAGTAAAGTGCTTATAAGAAAACAGAAAAAGTTTTTCTCAATTAAATTTAATAAGACGGTAATCCAGTTGTTCATACATACATATTTATAAATATCAAGATGAATTTCAGCATCATTTCAACTATGCATAACTTATCCTTCGAGGAAAACATTTTATCTGAAATTATAACAGAAAAAAAAAACCCCCACAAAGAATCATACTTTATAGTTAAATATCTAAACAAGGAGTTCCACCACCTCGATTCCCTCCTACAAGATATCCCGGAGTTCATTCCAGTGGCGGATCCAGCTAGGGAGCGCGGGGGGCGCGCGCCCCTCCCTGAAAACCACAAAAAAATTGCAGTAGATCTTCTGAATTCTTCTACTGCACTTTTTGCAAAAGACATAAAAATTTCTGAAAAAGATCAATTTGAAGCAGAACTTATTCGGGTAAAAGCTATGGGAGATTTGGTTAAAGCAAGACATTTATTTTGGAAAAACAGTTTTGTTATTTCGTAAAATGCAATAGTAGAATATTTAGCAAAAACCTTAAACAAACAACAAATTAAATGCTGATTGGAAAATTCAAAATCAGAACCTTAGGGAAGTCTTCGCATGTGTGAATACATTCCATATTCTTACAGCAGATTTCAACAACAGTAAAATCGCTCCTTGTTTAACGATAAGTTCAACCAAGTAATGTAATAAAAGCGAAAGAGTCTGCTTTTCGTGCGTATCAATTGCATTCATGGCTAGAATTGAAACAAGTCGACAAGACTGCACAGAACACCTGCAAGTCCATTATCCGGAGTGAAAAATTTTCTTTTGATCAGAATGTTGGCAAACCGCAAAGATAGCAAAGGCTTGTGGTCCCCGGTCATGACAATTAAGAACAACTTCAGCAATTCCTCTATACCTTCACTACTTAATATCGGTGAAGTGTTTGTTTACTCCCTCGAGCAAGCTAGTATCTTCACTGGTAGATTCGCTTCAAATTCTCTATAAAACAGCAAATACACATCCGTAAGAGAGATGTGTTCAAGGTCCTTAAAGGGATCAACGTCTCCAAAGCCGTAGGTCCTGATAGTTTCTTACCCCTGTTAATTAAAGGCTGTGCTCCATCTTTGGGTAAACCTTTGCGCAAACTATTCTTTTTGTCTTATTCGACAGGAAAATTTTCAAATGGTTTGAAAATAGCTCACGTTCAGCCTATTCACAAGAAATGTGAGGGTAGCGACGCCTCAAATTATCGACCAATTGCAATCACTTCGATTCTTTCAAAGCTTTTTGAATCTATCATTAACTCCAAATTAATGAAATATCTAGAAACCAATCAACTCATCAATGATCGGCATTTATGGTTTCCGAACTGGATTCTCATCTGGAGACTTGCTGACTTTTCTTACGGAACAATCAAACGTACACAATTTTGGTGTTTTGCAAAATGTCTAGGATTTCTGAAAAGGTGCAGAATTATTTCAGCCCATCAAATCTAGCGCTCCTCTACAAGTCCTACACCAGACCTAGCATTTAATACAATTTCCATATCTGGGCCCATGGCTGGTCGAACAGTCTTACCTTCATTGAATATTGTCCAAAAGAGAGCCTTCAAGCTCACTCACGATGTGGCAATAACTTGTAATATCTACTCACTCGAACAACGCCGCAAAGATGGATGCCATTCACTCTCTTATCGCTATATGTATGGTCAATGTTCTAATGAAATATCTCGTCTGATCCCTTGCAGAATAATACCTGCACGCAAAACTCGCGCAGCAAACCGCCCATCAAAATACATTCGGCCATGCAGTAAAATTGCGTCATGGTTTTTATACCGAACTGTGTGAATTTGGAACAGTCTACAATTTTCTGTCTTTACATCAACATACAATCTGCTAAAGTTTAAGGGTGACATTCAGCACCTCTGGCGCTCTACTCACGTTCCCTAATTCGTTTCCCTATCACCTTCCTGCTATGCTGTGCTTTGCATCATAAGGTATCCCCTTAACTTGATTTAATAATATATAAAAAAAAATCAAACTTTCTTGACTTTAGTAGAGGTAAAGTACGTATCTCTTTAGTTCCTGTATTTTGCAAAGCTACAATTTATGATTAATTCTTCAATTTAAACAAAATGTGTTTCCCTATTTTTACTAAAAATAATGGATGATTTGAAAGTTTTACGCTTGCATTATTTACAAACTAAAACAAAATAAATAATTTAACTCCTCATATGACTTTCGCGAGTGGCAAAAGTTGAATATTGAGCAACTTTCTTCGTTCCGAGTGGTAGCCGCTCACTTATCTGATCGACACGTATCTTAATGATAAATTTTAGGTATTTGACATTTGCGAGTGGTGGCGAGTGTCTTGGAACTTTTGAACTGTTTCCAGCTTATACTGTTTTTAAGCCAAAGTTGCGCCCCTCCCTCACAAGAATCCTGGATCCGCCCCTGGTTCATTCTATCTATAAATGAACAAAAAGTTTTTGACTGAAAAATACATAATTAACAACAAACTCACCTAATCATACACCTCCAGCATATTTAAATTTTTTGTAATGTCATCGAATGACATTACGTCAAACAGCTGGTGTCGCCACAATCAGAAGTGGACTATAAAAGCGACTAAACGAAACCAAGCGTTGCCAGGGCAACACATTATGGAGCTGGGATATAGCTGTTCACGGGCGGCTATAAAAAGGCGACGAGCCGCAGCAAAATTACCCTTTACATCAAGACGGCAAAGGGCACCAAGTGCATTATTAAGCCAATCTCTCAAGACGTCCACAAGACGCTATTCAGCATTGTTAAGAACATCGGCGTGCAGAGCTACACGTTTACGCCTAAGTGTGACAGGACGACGACACTTCTGCTGAGAGGAGTTCAGCACACATCCCACGCAGAGGATATGAAGGCAGCACTCGTGGAAAAACTTCTTGGTTTTATAATCAACTCGGTCGTATACATTTTAAAACGCCCAGGACTAAGAAAACAAATTCCTTCGTTATAAATTTCGGTGGAAATTATAACGTAAAATACATAATGACAACAAATCGCCTACTAAATCAGATTGTCTATACTGGGAAAAATACCGCGCCTCTTGAATCTCCCAGTGCATGCGTTGCCAGAATTCGGCTACGTCGCGAGGAACTGCGCGGTCGACTACAGATGCGTGAAGTGTAAAAATGTACACTTACCAGGACAATGCGAGCGTAGAAACGCGAAGGAAGGTGCCACATACTGCGTCAATTGTAAAGCTGAAGGACATCCAGCCAGTTATAGAGATTGCCCCAAATACAAGGAGGTAGTACAACAACGTGCCAAGAAGAACGTGGAGCGTCGCTAACGTGAAGACCTCGTGAAGGAAGCCACAAGGAACTACGTGCAACCAGGTAAGTCTTTTGCCCAGGTAATATAAAAAAAAACACGTTTAATAATAATAACTCTGTTAAACCTACAGCTCCCAAACCCAAAGCAGCACCTAAGTCTGCCCCCAAGGCAGCTTCTAGAAATCCTGGAGTGTCAGAAATTGACGATTGCGGCACCAAAGAAGCCAAGACTCTATTTGGCTGTGACCTTTTCGTCCTTATCGGCAAAATCAATAATTTCCTTCCTAAATACAGGAAGCTCTCTTCCATCTCGTAAAAAAAGCAACTTACCTTCAATTTGCATTTGGACTATGTCTAGGCAAGAAGCTGAAAATTATATCACTGAACTGCAATTCGCTGGTAAAGCACAGCAAAAGAGCAGCACTAAATCTCTTCCTCATTGAGAATAAACCCAGGTTTGTTCCTCTCTAAAACTCTCCTCACTAAGAGACATAAGTTAGCTTTCGAGCACTACAGCCTCGTCCGTCAGGACAAATCTGAGTCTACCCTAGGCACTGCCCTTCTCATTAAGGAAAACCTTAAATTCGAAGAGATGAAAATAAGTAACCTTTCCAATATGGAATGCACTGCTGTCAAGTTAGAACTTCGCGACAACGAGTCGCTTCTCTTGTTCGCCCTATATAATAGATGCCACGCCACGGGAGCTGATATCCAGAATAACATGAACAGCATTGTTCGAATCTCGGACAATTTCACTTACACAGTGCTTGGTGGTGATTTCAACGACAGGCACCCGTTGTGGAATGATTCTGTTGTAAGTCCGTCAGGCAAGGCAGTACATGACTGGCTACTCTTTAACACCACCCATGATTTCGTCGTCGTCTCGCAGGATAGCCCGACTTTCCCGCGATCTGGGTCAATTCTTGACTTCAATATCGCAACCTCTACTGTTATTAATCTCCTCCCCCAATTCTCAAATTACGTCTGCACACCGCAGCCTTAAATATTTTAACTTCTGACCCTCAAGCCTCAACTTCACTCAAAGACGTTGACTGTCAACAATTTCAAGACAGGCTCTCTCAATTCCTCGCAGGAAATCTCCCTGACTCGCAAGGGAATCTCACGAACTCGACTTCCACATTGACTACCTCAACAACGCTATTGAAGGAAATGTCGCCTTATTTTCCAGTGTAGTGCCGAGCAAACACTACAAATACAAAAATCTCGCGCCTCAACTGCAAAAATTATATAAATTTAGGCAGAAACTTCAAAAAATACTTAACCGTATTTTTCACAGAACCCTTAATAGCCTCAGCCCAGCCTACAGAACCGTGTTGTCGCAAATTAGCTGCTTGCCAACAATTATTGAGGAACAAACGAAAATGTTTCTCGATCAAGAGTTTAGGAAGAAACTGGTCCCCATTCAACCCCGTCCACACTGCTTTCAGGACATAAACAGGGTTTCCAATAGGAGAGCAAAACTCCCCAAAACCATCTTAAGCGGCTCGAACGCTTACAACCTTTCCCAAGAAAAATACAACGATTTCGCGGAATATTTCCAATCCACTTTCAAAGACAACTCATCTCTAAGCGATGCAAATTTTAGGACCACTTTAGGATCCTCCACCAAAATCATTAATTCCACAAACACGTCCTTAAATTCGGATGATTTAAGCATCATTTCAAATCCTGCTCACGTTTTCTCCCTAATCAGGACTATCAGAGGCAAAAAGTTTGCCGGCCCAGAGAACATTTCCAACAAAGTTATCAAAAATCCCCCACCTGTCGCCATAGAATTTCTGACAATTATCTTCAATAATTGCCTCAATAATTCATACTTTCCTGATGTCTGGAAAACCGCGCGCATAGTTCCAATCCTCAAAAAAGGAAACTCGAAAAACCTTAACGAATTCCGGCCAATCTCTCTTCTGTCCAACCTGGGCAAACTTTTCGAAAAAATAGTCCGCCAACACATTGAAAATACCTGCCTCGACATAAATATCACGCAGGACACCCAATTCGGCTTCAAGCCCCAGCACCCCACTTTTCACTCTTTGCTCAAATTCCTCTCTGATTCTAGAAACGCCCTCAACAAAAGGGAGGAGACAGTAGGCTGCTTCCATGATGTAGAGAAAGTGTTTAACTCAGTCTGGACAAACGGGCTAATATTCAAAATCATAAACCTCGAGCTCCCGCCTTTTCTCACCCGGGTTATATATAGCTTTCTGTTATCCCGGAATTTCTACATAGAAATCGAGAATGTCAAATCTCAGGCAACATCAGTCAGTGCTGGTTTCCCCCAAGGTTCGGTCCTCGGACCAACACTCTTCAATCTTTTCACCTATGATCAGCCTGCCAACGACCCAAATTCCACCACACTACTTTATGCTGATGACTCCCTTACGTACGCCCACTCCATGTCAGCCAATTTAGTTGCAACTAAAGTGGAGCGGCATATCCACAAACTCGACGAGTTCTACAGAAAGTGGGGCATCAACATAAATCTTAACAAATTTGAAATGATTTGCATCCGAAACCCCCCCACAAGGGGAAGACCCAATCAAGCCAAACGAGCCAACAACATCGAAATCGAAGTCAATAACGAAAAGCTTCAGCTTTCAAAGAACACCAAATATCTTGGTGCCTCTTGCAATAATCTGTTGGAATTCAACAATCACGCCAAGCTAACCATGAGGACAGCCAAATACGCTTACTCCCTACTCAACCCTATTATCAGAAAGATAAACGGTCTCCCAAAAGATACAAAGCTGCTTATATATAAACAGCTCATCCGCGCAACTATCTGATATTGCTTCCCCATCTGGCACACCATTTCGCCATCCTATATGAAGCAGAAAGATCCTAAGATCCTGTACAGGAGTGTAGAGGAAACCTGACGGACACTACTTTCCCAACACCTTTTTGTATGACAGTGAAAACATCACTTCAATCGAGGACTATCTCCTATCTCTCGCGGTCAAACAACTTGAGAAGATCTCTCAACATCCTAACCTCCTCATCAGCCAGCTTTCAACACAACTTCAAGTTGAAAACTTCCACTACTTATCACCTGTTCATGTTGAAAGAAGCGCTAGTCTTAAAACCCACAGCACGGTAGAGAAATCTCTAACATACCACAACTTCCCACTCCCATCCAACTTCCCTATTCCTCTAAATTCCAAAATTGTTAAACAACAGACACGAACACAGCTGTTAATAATTTTTCGAACAATTAAAGTGTAAAGTGAATCAAGGACAAAAGTGAAACCTAAGCCAAAATTAAGGCCTGTACGTAAATATTTTCAAATATCCCGGGATATCGGTTCGGTTTAGAATTTCGCCATAATTCGTTTAGTTTCGTAAATCGCGTGGGAATGATTGATTGATTACAAAATTACCCATTCGGTTTTCAGAGTCTAATCTGAAAGCACTCTCCACCAGAGTCTAATCTGAGTTTCTTATCCTTTGAATAAAAGTATAATTTTGTTTATTCCTTCTTATAGAAGTTTAATTCTATTGAAATCCAACCTCCCAAAAATCTAACATTTGCTCCCCACTCGTATAACAGAAGTGTAATTCTGCCTACATGCCTCAGCACGTTGCGACAGAAGTGTAATTCTGCTTACACGCTGCAACACGTTGCAGCCGAAGTAAAGTATAATTCTGCTACATCGTCGCCTCACCCTCAGAAAATCTTATTCTGTGGAAGTCTAATTCCAAAGAAGTAAAATACGTTCTTCTTCTTCTTTTCAGCAACAAAAATATGGAAAGGAGCGTGGGCACAGTAGCACAGATTTTTTTTTAATTCACTTTAATCGAATTTTTACTTGTTCTTGTCATTTTTTGTTGTTGTTTAATTTTTTATGGATTTTATTGAATTTTATATTATTAGTAATACTAGAAGATTTAAAATTTTAGTTGAATTAAATTGAATTGTGATATTTAGGTTAAGACACACGAATAAAATTTTATATTTGAATTGAAAATAAAGCTTAGCTATCTATTTTCAACTGGCACCATCCCATACGCTTGAGACTAGATCTCACACTAGTTACAAACTACCACTGCATACGTATAGTTGAATTACACTAGATTGCACAGCATAATGTATGTTCACATCGAGAGTCCATTTAACGAACATTAGGTTCTATGTGTAAACTATTTCTACCTAAGAAAAATGAAAATCTAGTTAAATTGACGAATAGTATTTCAGGAAGGTAAGGTTACGTTAGTGCATGGCCACAACGCCGCACCGCACCTAGCACCGCACATAGTACAGCACAAGACCAATCATTCCCTAGCACATCGCTCCTTGCACATCGCGGAATTAATGGCCACAATAAAGCACTGCACATTGCCTAAAGCGACCTCGAATACATGACATCTGAAGTAAGTTGAGATATTGCGAAAGCGCAGTCCAATTTTTGTTGAAGAGTATAGACAGAACTTAACACTCTAGTTGCAATTTATCTGAAGAAGTCGACATTGTCTGTGAAGTTAGTAAGTGGAATTCCTTAAAAAAATTTAAAAAAAGACAAGCCGCATTGATGAAATTAATTTTAAGAGAAGTAATTTGGGTGAATTTCATCATTTCTATAAAGATCTCCTAAGAGACCGATAACGGTTCTACATTTGATTACATTTTAGACAAGATTCACGGACAAATTGTGAAAAATTGGAAGAATTTCCACAATCAACCAATAGGAATAATAGAAAGACTAGTGACTACATTACATTAAGAATTGTTTTGCATAATTATTGTATAGTATAGCAGGCTCTCCTTCTAGACAGGGAAGACAGTCATTGCTGTCGACAACTCCCATTTTTGGTAGATGAGCGTGAAGTGAGCTGCAGCCGGTGATGACGCCAACCACTGTTCTACATTATTTCCTTCCGAACCCATATGAAAATCGGAGATATTCCTATTGGTCCCATCAAGAAACAGTTTTATGCACCCACAAGTACTCAGGTTCTTCCATCTCTGCTGATGCTTCCTATGAAAATCCGCTTTGATGAGAGACCCGATACTAGAGCCAGATCTAGCTTCAACGTCAGCCCTTTCATTCACCATTATCCCCATGTGACCAAAAACCCACAGAAGGGACAGCTTGTTGTGGATATACAACTTTTCCACAGACGACCTGCAATTATCCGAGGGCCACTCAAAGCCATCGAGGCTGTCTAACTATTCGAAAGGATAGCAATGTCCTTTCAATTGATCTCCATATCAAGGGGTATCTCCATTGGCATTGAGATGGCGAAGGCTTCAGTACTCCATCCCAATGTCAGGTTCAGTAAAGTAGACACCTGCCCCGGCTCCCTTACTAGCGGATCGGTAAAGGCTCGATAAGGCACTTCCCTCAGTCCACGATACAGGCAAGTGCACAGATATGTGACGCTCAAAACGAAGCTTAGGTACCATCGCATCACGTGGCATACTGGGCAGAGGGTTTTCCAGGTCCAGCCCATACGTCAGAGAGCAATAAGAAGAGCCAGTCCAGCAGTCCTCCCAACATCCCAATGAGCGGAATCTGCACACGGCCCTTTTGGCATTTGCCTGAATAACAAGATCCAGGGTGGTTACTCTTACTAGGCTTCATATCGTGATCATGAAATTCTTCCACGAGAAGTTGCATAATTTTAGTTCCAACTCTTATCTTTTGCCAAGGAGATAATGATTTAACATGTTAGCAAGCTATTAAAAAATATGATGTTGTCGTTTGTATCTTTCTCCATCCGCATCTTGAGAGTATTTTGCTTTCGCGTAAGGATTGCAGTTTTCTCTTTCCGCATCCAAGAAAGCAGGACTAAGAGGATCAATATTTTACTGTCATATATAAATCTACTGAATTTACTCGCGATAAATGTTACCAAAATACTCCACAGAAAAAAAATTACTAAAACATCGTTAAATCTATTAAATTCACCCCAGTCAGGATAAATGTTACCAACGGTGCGAACGAAATAACAACTCATTTCCTGCGTGCAGTGCTAGGCTCAGTGCAATGGTTGTTGCAGGGGGCGATGCAAGGTGCAGTGCGCCACTATGGCCATTGCTATTTGAGATAAGGGATAAATTTTATCATCGCAAACCAAGCTCAGGGCGGTGCTTGGTGGGGTGCGCTGCTGTGGCCATGCCCTTAGAGTGACGACCATCGCCCGAGACCCTGCAATTAAACATACTTAGACCATTTGCGGTCCATTGTGATACCACCTTAATGGAAACCAACTTGGGAAAGATACCTCAGATTTAGGGTGTGCGCTGAAACCAGCCACAAGAGGTAATGAACCTTACCCGGTCCCCGAGCTCCTTGTCTTCCAGCTCCCAAGTTCACCGAAGATGTAGTTGCCGAGCGCCTTCTTCCTACGCCTGGGAAGGTTGGGGTATTCATACAGCAGGTGGTGAACACTCTCAACCTCATCTCCATCCATACAGCTTCTACAGAAGTCATTGTATGCAGCTTGCATGTGCTCTGCATGTTTGTCAAAGAGACATTGCCCCGTAATAATTGCGATAAGGTTACGCACATCATTACGGTTCCTCCTCAGCAGAGATTCGGTCCTCCTACGACAAACCTCGGGCCAAAACTATCTTGAAATCGCGCATGAGATCAATTCTCCCCATCTGGGATTTGCCAGCTTGCATGCCTGTATATCTAAAATTCCCTTAACTGATTCTAGGAGCCGATCTATGGGTTCCTCCGCTAAGCAGGTAGTCAAAGCAGAGCCCTTTCTGGCCAGAGCTTCAGCTGCACTGTTACCATGTATGTCACTGTGACTAGGGACCCAGCAGAGAAGAACCCTGTGGTTAGTACACAGTTTCTTAAGTTCACAGCGACACTGTTGCACAAGTCGCGATCTAATTGGTGCTCAAGTTCAGGGCCTTGATTGACACTAGTCTGTCAATACAAATCCTGATAACTCGAACACTGGGTACAACGTAAGTTGTTGCCAGCAGCCTTGCTTCTTTGGTAATAGCCAGAACTTCCGCCTGGAATACACTACAGTAGTCCGGTAGGCGGTACGATTCCTGTATTTGAGGGAATGCATTTGCATTTGCATTTTCGAACCATCTCATTTCTCTCTAGGAGGAATGCTAGTTGAGAATAGTTTCACAAAGTTTTATTTAAGTTTTATCAAAGCCACTTATTTCGCAGACGCAGCGACCCAAAGTGGATCTACATAGACCTTCGACACTAGAGGACATTACTGCTCTTGGTCCCATGCGATTTCTTACCAGTAGGCAGTACCTATATCTGGGTAAACCTTAAATTTGTGATCCCTTATTATTTTGTAGGTTTTAGTACATAATATAATGTAAAAAAAACCGTTTAACTTATTATAAAAATAAAAGAATAAATAGAAATAATTTCAAATTCTATATTATACTTACCATCCGGATTTAGTTCATTCCTACTTTTTGTATTTTTCATATGAAAGTGGTCCGCTTTTTTCTGGTACTGTCCTTAAATCCATTCAGATCCCTTAAAAAAAAGTCCCAACGCATTAGGGAAAAATACTTTAATTTTCTTCCCGGAAAAAAATTACTCGTGTGTGTCACATAGTCAGAGCTTTATATGAAAAGTGTTATTTTTGGGCCGGAATTTTCAAAGTGTGGGTAATTGGTACTTCCAATCTTGTCAAGTAACGAGTAGTTCCTTTTTGAGCACATCACTATTCCCCATGTGAGATAAATTTAAAGTACATTTTTCTCAAAAACTTCTTCCTCGAATTGAGTAGACTGGTGGTTTTGTAATAGATCACAAATCCTAAAATTTTTTTGGCTCCCAATAGTCTATCCTAATAGCAATAAAAATGATAATTCTACCCCGGTTTGCATAGGCTATAAATGTAGATCTCGTACATTCATTGGTACATACATAATTTGTAGAATGTCGCAATGTAAGTTAATTCAAATCACAACTCTTAATCCTCTATATAGATATACATACATACATGCGCATATATATACAGTGCTACAATATATGTAAAGAACTTGTATATAAAATTCCCTAAACAGTGATTATATACTTACTTCCATGTGGGAAGAACTTGGCATAAATGTCTTTGAAGCAGTCTTCATGAACAACTCCTTCGGGACATTCCTGTAAAAAATGAATTTAAAAAATTTGTTAATGTAATTTTCGCATACATACATACATTTATATTATATTTATATAGTAAAAGCATGTAGTAGTAATGTTCTAGAAATTTGTGAAAAATTAATTCATTATAAAGGGCATGAGGGGTATGAATGAAGATAATGCGATTTTTAATTGACTAGCAAGGAAGGGAGCAAAATTTCTGTGTGCTTTCAAAGAAATCCCAACTATGTACAGGAGGGAATAGTGGGCAAAAGGGAGTATTTAGCTTTTTCATTACAAGACACGTATCACCATTCTCAAATTATGGAAATCCGACTATGACCTGTTACGGGCTATTTTATTTTAGCAGCTTGTATGTTATTGATGTCAATTGTGTGTTGCTATCCAATATATGTATCGAAAAAGTTGAACTATGAACTTGTGATCCTTATAAATTTTTTCCTAATTTATCATCTACATAGAGCAGTGGTTCTTAACCTTTTCGGGGTCACGGAGCACATTTAATTACATGAAACTTTCCCGGAGCATCAGAACTAATTAACATTCCAGTAATTTGGATTATGTATGGAAATATATGTATAAAATTTTCCATTTATTCAAGTAAAAATAATAATTTTATTCATAATATAAAATCAAATCAACAGAAGTAAATTGTTACAAATTCAAAATAATATTATAAAAAATTCAATGCGATATTTGAGCCTGGTGAGCTTTACATATTTCGCCAATATTAGGTCTAATATAAGATATCGCTACCCTCATTTCCTCCTCCAGATCTGTAAGTCTTTCTCTTTTTTTAGTTTTTATATTGGCTAATGTTGAGAATCCCAATTCACAAAGATATGAGGTAGCAAATTATAGTAAAAGCGTGAGTGCCTTCTTAGATATAGATGGGTATTCTTCTTGGACGAAAATCCAAAAATTTTCATTTGACATTTTTGTGAACTGCATTTTCAGAGAGCGATCTGTTGACAATGAAATAATTTCTTCTTCTTCTTCTAAAGATAATTCTGTATTTGAAGATTCAAATGTGCCAAATGGATTTCGTATCCAGTCATAGGATTCTAATTTAAGAGATGGAAAGTAACACGTGATTTTTTGATCTAATATTATTAGATGTTCTATTATAGCAGGAATAATATCTGCAACATTTTCCGTTTGAATTGAAGGAAATATATCAAGCGTATTTTTTGTTGTTATTCAATTTTTCCAGTACAATATTTTTTTATTGAATGCCAGAATTTTGTCCGTGGATTTTAAAATATTTTCATTTTTACCTTGAATACTTGTATTCACTGAATTTAAGTATTTAAAAATATCAGCTAGATATGTTAATTTAGCACATCAAATATCATTTTCAAGATATTTAACAAATTTATCCATAGCTACATTTTGGAAATAACACAGCAGCTCATCTTTGAGCTCCAATAAACGACATAGAACCTTACCGCGAGACAACCATCTTACTTCAGTGTGCAAAAGCAAACTTTCATACTTAGCTTCCATAGATATACAAAGTTGTTTAAAAATGCGTGCCTGCAGAGGTCTTGATTTGATGTAATTTACTATTTGTACAACTTCATCCAAAACAGATTTTAATGTTTTTAGCAATGTTTTTGAAACTAAAGCTTCCCGATGTAAAAAACAGTGTGTAGATATGATATTTGGGTTTTTTTCTTTTAGAAGTGTAACACATCCTTTAATAGATCCTGCCATTGATGGACATCTATCTGTACAAATTTCTACGCAGAAATCCCATGATATTTTGGATTTTTCTAAATATGTGGCAATACAATTAAAAATATATTTTCCTGTTGTATGTTCGGTAAGCTCTCTGCTTTCATGGCAATTAATTCTGCTACCTTATATGAAATCAGAAATTGTGATAGCACCTTTAAATCGTTTTGCTTGCTTAGCTTGCATGTCCAATAACCTTTTAAAATAATCCTTATTTTTAAAAACAAGATTGTCATGCTTAGTAGTAAAGTGTCGGTTCAACTTAGCAGGAAACATAACACTATTGGACAGCTTTTCACCGCATACAATACATTGAGGAATTGGACACTCCTTTTCACCGGTCCATGTAAACCCAAAACTGATGTATTCATCAGAATACTGCCTATTAGTCTTTCTTATTTTATTACAGATGACATCTTCTGTATTGCCACTATTAATACTACCCCGGCTTGTACTTGCTACATCATTAATATTATGCTCCGAGTTGCCTTTTCGTTTAAAATATTTCTCCATGCCGCTATTTTAAATAAAATAGGAATAAGAATAAGTACATATATTTACTTAATTTTCGTTACGAAGTAATTAAATTATGTCACACATGTTTAAGTGTTTATTTATGATTTAATTTTTGTTATTTCATGTTAACTTAAAATTTATTACGTAAGATACTTACTCAACTATATTTGTTGTCACTCTTATAAAATTTAATCAATTATTAATTAAAAGCACATTTATATTAGAATACGTGAAAATTTGTGTTTATATAACGACGTCCAACAAGACTACAAAAACTTTCAGCTTACTTGTTTAGAATTTTTTTGGGTAGCCTACTTGATTAGATCTTTTTTTGGAATTTAAAAAGCTACGAAAATTTCAACTTAAGGCTGAAACAGATTACACTTTGCTACGCGGCGCGACAACGCTGCAAAATGTTAGAAAACAAGTGTTCCCTATTGTGCATTACACATTGAGCGCGGCGCAACAGGGCGGCACAATTTTTTGCCGCGTAGTCATTTCTAATTCTAAATTCGCTGCACACTTTCAATGGTGCCAACAAAAAAATTGCATTTGGGGTATGCAGCTTCACATCAAAATATGTAGTACCAATATAAAAGCGCTAAATCTACCCTGCTGCGCCTTTGTTGCAATCTGCGTCACAGCGCGGCGGAACATTTTCACTGCTCAATTTGCCGTGTTGTCGCGCCGCGCACTAAAGTGTAATCTGTTTCAACCTTTACTTGAATCGACGTTTTTTGGGTAGCATTCTTGATTACAATTTTTTTGGAATTTAAAAAGCAATGAAAATTTCTCAAATTCCGTTAATCCATCCGTGTTCAATGTCGGATTTTTACACACCATGCCGTTCAGGCGATCGAAGTATTGCTCCCCAGTTTTATTCCTTTAATTCAAAGTGGGAACTTTCAAAAGTAACGTTCCGAATCGAAGTGCACATCATCCGTTCAATTGTTAAATCGAAATGCGGTGTATATTCCTACTTTTTCAAGTCATGTGATGTCCACATCACAACTCTTAAAGCATATACCACATAAAATAAAGGATGATTATATGTAACAGTTTTTAATACTTCGTTTCACTTTGGTTTGCGGAGCACCTCGGACAAGGTTGCGGAGCACAAATGCTCCGCGGAACACCGGTTAAGAACCACTGACATAGAGGCTAGCTGATTCTGTCATCGAAGCTCTTTTTCATTTTTTTCAATCATTTTTAATCACTTTTCTCGAATGATTTACACTTAGAAATTTTTCGACTGAGTAGAAAAAACGTTGTTGATTGTAATAATTTTAAAAGTTCTTATGATACCCTAGCCCTTTAAGCCCTGTGGTCAGCTATTAATACATATTTCCTTCAATAACGTGTGATGGTTGGACACGGGTCAAAAAATTATGATTGTTAAAGTTTCTAGGTTGACTGTAGTAACACATTTGACCGCCAAAAACTAATTGTATTCAGTAATGTGTGTGAAGCTGTGAATTATTTGCATCGTTAGAAATTTGTATAAATCGTGTAAAGGGAGGTTTTGTTATATGTTTATTAGTTATTGCAATAGTTTACATTATTGCGAAAAATACTAACATATAGTAAATTGATGACATGATTGAGTTTTTATATGTACTGAAACGTAATGACCCGCACGATCATGCGGGTTCGGTTTTATTTACACAACAAAAATGAAATTTTCTTTCACCAATGAATTGATTGTATAAAAAATATAATACAATTTATGGCTGTAGAGGACATGAAAGAAATATTGAAAAAAAAAGATAGGATGCTAAATATTTTTGAATAGGTATATGATTTTTACCTTACTACCTGTATAAACTTTTACTAAAGAACTTCTAACAGAAAAAATACGCATCTCGTATATTAAAAAGTTTTATATGGTGGGTCATTCCATTACGACCCGCTCTCACACATTGTATGAAAACTCTGCTTGTTAACGATCCGCCACTCACCGGTGGCGATATTATTTATTTATTTATTTATTCATTCCCCCTACCGATTTACAAAATCTCACAGACCAACAATAGGAAAAATAGTTCTTAAAAAAAAATAACATGCACTAAGCTTAAAATATAACTATATACATAATAAAGGTTAAATTATAGATAAAAATAATAAGTTAATGAGGTAATCAAAAAAAAGAAAATTACAGAGTGAAAACAACTATAAAATAATTGGCAATACCGCGATAATCATAATAAAAATATACAATGCAACAAAACAGCTAAGAGAAAGAAGCGATGAAACAGCTTACATATTTCTTAATTGAGCATCTATTTTCATTAAAGTCAATCATGCAACTACAAAGATTAAACTGTCGAACAGAACGAGCGATTGGACCATTAAGGCAGTAATTTGATTTATGAAGCGATTCATGTAAAATGGAGAAGAACCTCAAATTTCTAGAGGGAGTGTAAAAGTAAATATGCTCAAGCAGGGAAGGAGAGACAATTCTGTAATCCAGCAGATCCTTTATAAACATGACATTACGGGTCTTCCGTCTAGTAGATAATTTTTGCAAGTCAATGAGTTGACATCTTGCATGATACGGGGGTAGATCGTCAATCCAGTTCAGCTTCCTCAAAGCGAACCTGGTGAATCTCCTCTGAACACCCTCCACCCTGTTACTGTGAATAGCGTAGTAAGGATCCCATACAACAGAACAATACTCAAGAATAGGTTTGACTAAGGACACATAAAGGCTTTTAAGAGTATAGGGATCAGAATATTCAGCAGCACGGCGCCTAACAAAGCCAAGGCGAGAATTTGCCTTACTCACAATAAAATCAATGTGCTGGGAGAAAGTCATAGGAGAATCTACTATAACACCGAGATCAGTAGCGAAATTACATTTAGAAACAGGACAACCATTAATAAATAAGTCAAATAAAACTGGTGAAGTTCTTCTAGATAACGTTAAGTGCTTACATTTAGATAAATTCAGAGATAAACCATTTAGGTAGCACCAACGAGTGAATCTATCAACATCCTTTGTAAGGCTGGCAACATCGCCAGCATTACCAATCTTGATAAATATTTTTAAATCATCGGCAAACCCAAGGCATGATGAAAAATTGATAATATTAAAAACATCATTAATAAAAGTTATAAAAAGAATGGGGCCTAAATGGCTGCCCTGTGGAACGCCAGATGGAACGCGAATAAAACGAGATGTCACATCATTTATCACAACCATTTGCGTACGATCAAACAGATAAGCAGAGATCCAGCTGAGCAATGAGGAATGAAAGCCGAGCTTACTAAGCTTAGCAAGTAGCAGGCGAATGTTAACCCTATCAAATGCTTTGCTGAAATCTGTATAGAGGACGTCAACTTGACCAGAGTCCTCCATAATACTTAGGGAATAATTAACAAATGATACAAGATTGGTCTCAGTAGATCTTCCTTTAATGAAACCATGTTGAAGAGGAGAAATGTGCTCCTTGACAAAGAACGATATTTTATTGGTTACAATACTCTCAAACAGCTTAGGAATAACAGAGAGCTTACAGATTGGACGGTAGTTCATGACATCGTTTTTAGCACCAGCTTTGTGGATAGGGCGCAGCACAGAGAGCTTCCATTGATCAAGAAACACTCCTGATGACAGAGAAAGATTAAAGATGAGATACAGGGGTTGAGATAATGCCTCACGACAACAAAATACAAGGACAGCTGGAATACCATCAGGACCAGAGGAAGACGACTTACCAAGCTTGTTAAGGGCATCAGTAACATCATCAATCGATATAAATAATGACCCCAAATCAACCGATGAGGGTATGCTATTCAAAAGGTCATCATCTAATGGTTGTCCAGTATCCTCGACGTAAACAGACTCAAAGTAGTCAGCAAATAAACTACAAACATCACTAGTGTTCTCAGCTACCATACCATTATAATGGACACAGGAAGGGAAACCATAAGAGTTCCTTTTACCATTAAGAAAGGGCCAAAATGTTTTGGCGTTATGCTTAATGTCAGTTTCAATAGAGTTCAAATATTGCCTGTATAAAAACTTGTTCAAAAACTCACTATATTTTTTATGGGTCGCATTTCGAGCATTTTTTAATTGAGCTAGTCTATAATTTCTCCATGGATGGCCAGAATTGACTCTCCTAGATGCTAAGGCACATGAGTAGAAATAATGTTATCAAAAATTGAAAAAATTTGGTAAACGCCTGCATTAAATCGCATTCAGAAAACAAACCCTGCCAGTCAATTAGATTCAGCTCATAATTTATAGCCGCATAATTGGCCTTTTTGAAGTTATAAAAATATAATGAATCATGCAAATTAGGATTACTAATAGTACTACTATGTGTAATAAAACCAATTACAATTTCTAGTGCACAATGGTTTACAATATCTTTGGAGAAGTTAAAGGATGCAGAATTAACAGTTGAAAGTAAGTTTTCGCTAACAAATACTAAATCTAGAAGTCTACCTATAGAGTTCGCCACTGCATTAACCTGAGTAAGAGCCAATGACAGAAGTCCGTCCACCAAACAGCGTTCGACATCCTTCAAAATATTAAGAGGAATAAGCATCTTGTCTTCATCACTCCATAACCAGTGGATATTGCCAGCATTGAAGTCACCAAGTACAACAATGTGATCGTTGTCCTGAACCATATTCTCCAAGATTGAACCAATATTTAAGATATGCTTCTCATAAATCTCCACGTTTGAGTTTGGCGGGATGTATGAGACAAAGAAAAAGACACTTACATCAGCAAAAGATACAAATCTGCTCAATCTCATAAGACTAATGAAGTAATGGAATTTCACGAGATTGGAAGGTTGAGTTAATTGCCAACACGACACTTCCACCACGGCTAAGTCCAGATTCAACAGCACGATAGTTGCGATAGACCAAATATGAAGGATTAAAAATTTCAGAAGAATGAAATGATGGGTTAAGCCAAGTCTCAACCATCGCGATGACATCATATGAGTGTTGAGTAGAGCTAACATAAATATCGTTGACCTTAGTCCTAATGCCCGCTACACACCATCGTCGTTTTACTCCGCGTTCGTCGAACAGCGTTTTATGAACGACGTTCAAACAACGCTGTTCGACGAACGACGATAGAAAATAGCAGTGTGGATGACAACGCGGCCGCGTTCTTCGCCACTGCGAAAAATCAAATCGGGTTTGATTTTTCTCCGTACGCCGCCGTTCGCTGTACGCTGTACGACGATAGTGTGGATGCAAAAAGTGCGTCATCGTTGGTCGTTAAACAGTGGAGTAACGTAAATTGAAAATAAAAACACGAAATGGCTGATCTAAGAAATTTTTCACAAGAATTTTTGTTAGAATTTATTCAGCTTTATAAAAGCAAACCGTGTTTGTGGAAAATTAAGAGTAAGGAATACAGTAATCGCGATGAAAGAAATCAGGCGTATGAAGTTTTAGTGAAAAAATTAAAAAACACCGTTTCTGATGCAACAAAAGATACGGTAGTGAAAAAGATAGACTCACTAAGAAAAAATTTCAGAAATGAATACAAAAAAGTAGAAAAGTCTAAAAAATCAGGACAAGGCACTGATAACGTGTATAAACCAAAATTATGGTATTATAATGATCTGATGTTTCTAAAAGATCAAGAAATACCTAGAAAAAGCTCCAACACTTTAGATGAAAATATTGCGGAACAGGTAGGTACATATATATGTTTACAGTAAATTAAGCAGTTGTACAATAGAGAGTGTTTGTAGGAAGGGTTAACTTTTATTGAAATCAACTGTAAACTAGCTACGAGTAGCTGCCAATGTCAGTTGAAATGTATTTTAATTTTGTCTCCTTCTCCTATAAAAAAAAAGGTATTGAACTTAAGAACTTAGGTAATATAAAATTAGCATTTGTAGTATATTTAAAACATATTTATTTTTACTTCTTTTTACAAAACTTAATTGTTTGTTAAATTCTCACTTATTGTAAAAAATAAAGATAAAATTTATTATATATAAAATTATATAAATTTGTTCTGCCATGGAACAGCTCCTTCATTATTAAAATATTTTAAATAATCATCTTGAACTTTTTTTGCTTCATTGCTAAAATGTCTGTTAGGTCCATTTTGCAAACAATTCATAGTGTCTCCTGTTCTTAAGCCAAGAGTAATTTCTCCTGTTTCATGATTTTCGTGATCATGGCAAGATGGTGTAGTATAAGGTTCAGTAGATTTTTTCCGTAAATAATTGTGGAGATAACAACATGCTAGTACAACATTGTCAATATTTTTCAATTCTAAATTTATAGCTGTATGGAAAATTCGAAAACGATTCGCTAGTATTCCAAAGGAATTTTCTATGACACGGCGAGCTCGAGACAATCGATAATTGAAAATTCGCCTTTCATGCGTTAGCCCTTGCTGCGGAAATGGTTTCAAAAAATCATTTCTAAGAGCGAAAGCGTCGTCTCCAACAAATACAAAAGGTAGTATAGAATTACTGTTTTCTGGAGCACTTGCAGGTGGTATGTTCAAAGAATGTTCTTTAAGTTTTTCATAAAATATGGTGTTTTCAATAACACCTCCATCAGATATTCGTCCATTTGTTCCAAAGTCACAATAAATAAATTCATAATTCGCATTGCAAATGGCAAGTAATACTAGACTATGATAGCCTTTATAATTATAGAAATATGATCCACTTCATTTGGGTGGGGTGATCCTCACATGTTTCCCGTCTACTGCTCCTAAGGAATTGGGAAAGTTCCACCGATTATAAAATTCGTTGGCAATATTACTCCATTCAGCCTCTGTTCTAGGGAGCTGAAAAATAAGCATACAATAAAAGTATTACAATTCTCTCATTATAAAACTATTGATATTTTCAGATATATTTGGAAGAAGAGGAGTTATTCGAGGACGACAATTTAAGTTTAAATGAACCTGTAGGAAATGTCGATAATAATTCTTCTTCAACAGAAACATTCTCTACTCCTGAACCAGGCGAAGTATCGTTCCTTGGAGAATCTACTTCTGGTACAAGTTCGCGTCGAGCTCCAAAACGAGCACCACAACAGAGTTTACATGAAACTGTTTTGTTGCAAGTCCAAAAGAGGCTTAGTACAGAAAAAGTTGACGATGAATTTGATATTATAGGCAAAAATATTGCAATGAAGTTGAAGAAACTACCCAAAACTACAAAAATAGTAGCAGAAAAATTTATAATGGATATTCTGTATCAGGCTGAGTTGGGAAATCTTAGTACTAGTTCTCCTATTATAATTGAGAATATTCCATAAGCTTTCAATGCCTGTGTAATTTTTCTTGCGCGGAAACGACATTCACTCGAATAAAGGCTTTTTATTTTGTTATGAAACTTGTTTCACTTACCTTTATGTAATCACCTAGTGTTTTTATTATAGCAGCACACGTATCTGGAATAATATAACTTAACGCTTGCGGAGCAATAATAACAGAAAATTTTAAGTCACTGTAGCTTCTTCCCGTTGCAAGAAAACGTAGAGTGGCTGAAAGTCGCTCGTGTGGAGAAATAGATGTCCGCAAGTTGGTATCTTGCTTTTGAATGAAAGGAGTCACCATGTTTAAAAGTTCTTGGTAACAATCTTCATCCATTCTCAAATAATTTCTCCAGTCGTCGGGCTCTAATATCAGTTCATCTAACAGATTCACATGCGAAAATTCACTTCGTTTCAATAACCAACGTTTGCACCACACACGTTTCTTTTTTTTACAACTTTTAACAGCAAGAGCTGCCGCCACTGCTAGTAATGTATCTTTATCCATTGTACTACGCGAACTAAACGACGAGTAATGTGTATGCTACAACGGCGTACGTCGTTCGTCGAACAGCTTTGTCTGAATGTCGTTCATACAACGCTGTTCGACGAACGCGGAGTAAAACGACGATGGTGTGTAGCGAGCATAAGACCGCTCACATTTTGGAAATAGCAGGATATAGAAGTATTAGCCATTGATGAAGTAATCAATAAAGTTCTCTGAGAAACAGGGCAGGTACCAGTTAAGAGATCATCACCCTCATGTATAAGGGTGCCACGAATTAGGTGTTCAGAAGAATTGATTGCGGAGCATTTGTGTTTTTTGGCAAGTTTACAAATTTACGCACAACTATCCCACATGGCCAGACATCATCCTAAAGGAGGTGCGGGAATAAGTAATCGGGGACACCCAGCTTGAACGTCAAAAATCTCAATGAAGACAAGTCGACATCTCTTTTTATTAAACGCTTGCATTAAACTTGATTACCTTATCCTCAGTAGTATTAAGTGGCTCAAGACGCGATAAGTGAAGCCACCTACGTTTGTTGACAGCAGAGATCTCACGGCAAGCAGAGGTACCAACTATCTTAGGCTGCCGCCTATCATTCCCATTAACTCTGACCGCAATGTGATCAAGCCCACTGGAGGTGATGCCATTTTATTACCCTTTGCAGCAACATCATCAGCAGCAATAGGACAACCACCATCAGTGGTGCCCACAATCGAAGCAATACCCGGGTTAAGCTCCACATTACGACCCGCTTTCACACATTTTACGAAAACTCTGCTTTGATGACGGCCCTTCGCTAGATACCAGTAGCGATGGTGAGCGGCGGCTGGCGGGTCGTCATCGTTAAAGCACTAACATCAGAGCCAGAGGCCGCAGCCTGTACTCCGCATCATGCCCATGCATTGGATTGCGTCTTCTCTTTGCTTTTTTACCTCTTCTCTACGAAACCGGTTTCAATAAGAACATTTTGTTTGAGAGAATTTTCATTTACATTGCATTGCAGATTTGCAGCAGAACAGTCGGAGAATAGTAAGATGAACGGATGGAATAGGAATTGGTGGGCGACAAGCAGTCTAGTCACAATCACTGTCAGTTGCATTGATCCGTTTGCTTGGGACAAACATTTTCATGAATGTAGGTAGCCAAAATATGCTGTACAAAAGTTCTTATGAAAAAATTTCGAGTACCTAAATTAATAGAAAAACCTGCTCGTCTGTTCAGCTAGGCAGCATAGTGTAACATTGAACTGTGCATAGTTGTTGGCGTGTGGAGTGTCGCGATCTTTGTTAGGTCTTCATTACATGCGCGTGTTGTTGCAAAATCATTAGATGCTTCAGTAGAATACATTTTTATTGAAGTTGTCGTTAATTCCGAGAAGTGTCTAGTGGGTAATGTTTATAAACCGCCTAATGTCACTGATATCAGTTCTTTAGACACCATATTGGCCGATTTGAGCCACAATTATGCCCACATATTCATTACTGGTGACTTTAACATTGATTTGTTGCAACTTAACTCTAATACCCGTACCTTTAACGATATGTTGAATACATATTGTCTATCTGTATTTAACTCCATCCCAACACACTTTACGTCAACTTCCGCTACTCTATTGGACCTGCTACTGGTAGCCAATTCTGATCACGTACTCTTCTTTAATCAGATTTCAATGCCTTGTTTTTCCAAGCATGATCTAATTTTTGGGACTTATGATTTACGCCCTCAGTCTGATGCTGAACAAATGTTCATGTATCGCGACATCAATAACGTCAGCTCTCAGAGTCTGCTCGATGAAGCGGAGGGCATGAACTGGAATTTGGTTTTCTCATTGGCATCTGTTGATGATCAACTCCTGCATCTAACGAACTTAATATCATATCTTCATGATAAATATGTACCGCTAAAAAGACGACGTATTCTTAACCCCCAATGTCCTTGGTTTACTTATAGAATTAGAGAAGTAATTTTACGGCGTGATATCGCGTATCGTAGATGGAAGCGTTTCCGTACTCTTCAATGTTGGGAGAATTTTCGGATCCTACGTAATACGGTAAATATAGAAATAACTCGGTCAAAGCTTCAATATCATAATTCTAAATTTAACACTACTTTGCTTAAAAAACAATTGTGGCGGAATCTTTCGGAAATTGGGGTTGGTAAGTCAAAACATAATATTATAGAAGCTAATGCGAATGACTTAAATCGTGTTTTTACGTCCGATAGTGGGATTCCCAATGAAGGTTCGAATTTTAATATTCTAAGTGACCATACCATTTTTGATGGGTTTCCTTTACTTCGGCTACTGAAATTGAAGTGTTTTCTGCAGTAATGTCCATCGGATCTAATGCTGTTGGTCTTGATGGTTTGCATCCCAGAATAATAAAACTGCTACTGCCAATATTACTTCCCTATCTTACACATGTCTTTAATACTATCATTATGAGATCAATTTTTCCAGTGTCATGGAAGTTTTCGAAAGTTTTACCCATTCATAAAAAAACTCTCGGTATGGCAGAATATCGCCCAATATCTATTCTTCCATTTTGTGCTAAAGATTTTGAAAATTTTTTGCATAAGCAAATTACTAATTACTTAGAGAATAATAATCTGTTATCAAATTTACAGTCAGGTTTCAGATTTAAGCGTAGCTGCATTACTGCACTATTGAAAATAACAGACGACATTAGAATCTCTATAGATAATGATAATTTAATGGTATTAACCCTTTTGGACTTTTCAAAGGCTTTCGATCGAGTCAACCACGCCTTATTAATCCAAAAACTTCATGCATTTTTTCATTTTCTAGTTCTGCATGTAGATTGATCTGGCTGTACTTGAATAGTCGGTTTCAGAGGGTTGTTTGTAATCAAACTACATCTGATTTCCTTCTTGTACACAGCGGAGTTCCACAAGGATCCATTCTTGGCCCATTACTTTTTGCCATATTCATAAATGATCTTCCATTAGTTCTGCGAAATTGTAACTATCATCTATATACAGACGATGTCCAACTTTATATTTCTAGACCCCTCGGACTTATTGAAGATGCTGTCTGCCGTATGAATGAAGATCTTGGTCTCTTATGTAAATGGGCTCAAGTTAATGGCGTCCTTTTAAGCGCATCCAAGAGTAATGCTATTATTATCTATAGAACTGAATTAGATACGTCTTCTTTTCCAAACGTGATGCTTGATCATATCGGCATACCTTTTAAAGATTCTATAAAAAAACCTGGGCTTGATATTTAATACGACTTTAAATTGGTCTCATCATGTTAATAATCTTGTTGGCAAAGTGTATGGTACTATACGTAAATTGTCTTTATCCGCACCCTTCACACCCCTGCAAACTCGCATCATGCTTGTAAAAACACTTATTATTCCTTTGTTATTGTACGGGTGCGAAGTATTTTGTAAATTAGACTCTGTTTCATCACGTAAACTCAATGTTGCTTTCAATTCTGCAGTACGTTATGTGTTTTCTTTGCGAAGATATGATCATATTACAGTGTATTCAAAATCGATTTTGGGATGTACATTTGACAATTATATTAAATTTCGTATATTAATTTTTTTAAGGAACCTTATGATAAGTAAGGAACCATACTACTTGTACTGTAAACTCATATTCTCCCAATCTAGCAGAACATGTTCATTAATCATGCCACGATTTATTTTTCTCCCGAGTGAGCGCCAATTTTTCGTCCAGTCCATTAGACTCTGGAATTCTCTTCCATCTGAGCTCAGAAGGATTAGTTAGCAGCAATCGCAACTTTCGTATAAATTTGTTAGTGAATTTTTCATAGTTAATGTATATGTAATTAATTTTGTACCCTATTTTTCTCTTTTTGTTTTTGTTTTTACTTTTGCGTAATTTATAATAGTATTGGACTTATTTGCTTTATTTTATTAACCAATTTTCTTAATTTCTTAATTATAATTTTTGTTACTATTATTTTAGTTTTATATATTTTTTTTTTATTTATTTGTTTATCTCTAATTTTTCCTCTTTTTTTTTCTATACTTTGTTCGCCTACACCTTAAAATAAGATTTATCTTACAAGTGTAGAGTTTATGAATAAATGCAATTTGAATTTGAATTTGGTGGAGAATAGAGAGAACAGAGCAATATTCTCTCAGCCTCAAATCTTTGCTTCTTCCCGTCTATTATCTCCCGACCGTATCAACAAATAACCATACAACTTGTGCAATTTTAGAGGCCAGATGAAGCTTCTTGTTAAGTTATATGTTCTTTGCTTTTACAAAGCTCAGATCCTCTTATTTAGTGTTTCGATGCATTGAAGTATAATTGAGGTTCATTGAAACCATTAAAACAGTAGGTAAAAAATAAACCACGTCCGGTGGGCCTGAAAACCTTTGTTTTAACAATATCATTCGGTTTGTTTTTGGACTTTGAAGTATATCAGGGTGAATCGACCCCACTAGTGCATACTGACCTGGGTCTTGGACCTTCGATAGTTTTGAGATTAGTTCAGACTCTTCCACCCCACAGCTTTGGTTACTATCGGTATTTCACCACTATTCTTTTATTGGAAAAGTAATGGAAAATCGAATCAAGAGGATAAATCTTACAGGCAATTGTGGTAAAAGTTCTGATCATGTTTCTTCTGATTCAAAAATTGTTTTTGTCGAATGGAAGGACAGCAATAAGGTTTTAATGGCATCAACGTGCTCTGGTGTTCGTCCGACCGAAACTGTAAAACGCTGGTCTAAATTTGAAAAGCGCTTCATAGAAGTCGCATGTCCATCTGAGATTCGCAAATATAACCAATGTATGGGTGGAGTGGACATATGTATGCGATCATTGATAGTGTGCTACCGTACATGGTTGAAGACATGGAAATGTATTCTTCAATTTCTGGATTTGGCAGTAGTGAATTCATGGATGCAATACAATCGAGATGTTAATTCCAAATAAGGACCAAATGGATATGCTGAAATTTAGCCTAGAGCTTTCCGACGTTATGATTGTTACTCGACACCGCAGAAGAAGAGTATTGAGCGATAGTCAAAGCAGTGATTCCTCCTCACTGCTTTCACTATCGCTGAATACTCCAGCAGTAAAATTAAAATTTATAATCCTCCTGCGAAAAGTCCCAGCATTGTAAAAAGATACGACGGCTACGAACACTTTCCAGTTGTGAATAATATTAAAAATCCTCGTATGTGCAGAATGGAGACCTCTACAAGTCTTTCTAAGGTGCGTTGTGAGAAATGTAACGTATATTTATGCGTTTTTAAAAATAAGACCCGTTTCAAAGATTTTCACACAAATATATGTAATAATTAATTATAAGCTGTATATTAAAAAAAAAATCACTCCAATGATATAAATAAGGTATTATTTCTTTCTTTTAAATCATCCTATTTTTAGTACACATAAGGCGGATTTTGTATTTAATAAAACCGGACCCACAAGATCGTGTGGGTGAGCTCAAAAGTCTCACAGATCTCAATAATTTTTCTTACTAATTTTTCCATTCTTTTAGGTCCCCAATTATTACAAAAATTCTATTTTACTAACTTTTGCGACCAAAAATTTCTCCGGTCTTAAAAGGCTAGATGAATGCCCGTATAAAATTTCGTATGTACGTATGGTCACCGATCTATGCAAGTTTGATTTTTAAAGTGGTTTTTCGCATATATTTCTAGAACGGTTCGTCGGACAAAAAAATGATTATAACCAATTTTATAGGATTTCGTATTCTGAAGAAGTATTTAGTACAATAAAAATGTCTAGGACTGATCGTTTTCACAGTATATGATGTAAAAAAACCAAAATTTTTATATGGCAACAGCCAAGGAGGGTTACCCGATTTAGTTCATTTTTAAAATTTTATTTGTTATTACTACAAAAACACCATGTATCAAATTTCAGCTCTCTATATCAATGCGTTCTCAGGCAGTGTCCAAATATATAGTAGAAAACGAAATTTTTATATGGCAATCCCACGAAGGTGTTGCCCGATTTGTCTCCTTTACAAAATTTCAGCTTTCTAAGTGAACGTGTTCTCGAGCTATCGTGCGCACAGACGGACAGACGTACGGACGGACATGGCAAAATCAAAATATCTTTTAATATTATTCGTGGGTGTCCAATTGATTTTGCTCTACCCTCATTATTTCAAGGTGTTGCAAACGGAATGACAAAGGGTATAAAAATATCAACCGAATAATAAACAAGGATTCAATAGCTTTCCATAATTTTTTTTTGGTATGTGTATACATATGCATAACTAAATTATTTAATTACTTCGGTGTTATAAAGTTCAACCAATAATAATAAATTATAGAAATCTACTAATAAACTTTCCTCTTAAAGCTTGGTTCTTAGTGATTATTGGGGAAAACGAAAACAGTAGATAATAAAAAACATTAAATTTGCTTAAGGGGGGTTACAACTTATATCTTTAAAAACATGAAAAGTTAGTACACTTTGCGTCAAATCTATGCATATCATCATGATCAAAACTGCACATAGTTAGAGAAAAAGGATAAACTTAGGTAAGGACTTGTCAAAAACAAAGATATCGAGGTTATGTATGTATGTAATTAGCTTTAGAAAACTCTCGAATTCATGAAGTTTGCAGACTTTCGTAGATAATTACGTAATAATGGTAGATATATCAAGTAGATAAATTTGTACTCTAGTATGGAAGATATTATTGAAGTGGAAGAGAAAGTGACAGTGTTTGAATCTAGATACAAGTCACACCGTAACCCGATAGCCATAATCGTAGAATTATATTACTAAATTCCTAAATATGCGAAATAAAGTTCTTTAATATTGTAAGACGCGTCATTTCGACGGTAGGGGGGGTTTAAGATTTTTAGTACTTCTTCCACTTCACACCCTGTAACTTTCTGGATATACACCCTATCAAGGTGGGATTTATCTCAGATGATGATAGCAAACCATCTAAGCTTTCCAGTGAATGCCCAATCAGCCTTCCTGTCACCTTTCGTCGGAAGTAGTAGGACGTCAAAGTCAAAAAATTGGAAAAAAATTCCTAATTTTTCATATTTTAACGATTTTCCCGCCAAAATGCATGACAACTATACAGTTTTATTACAAGATTTAGAGACCCCGGATTGTTACCTTTAATTTGACTAAGGACATGTACCTGCCTAAATGCAACCGTTTTTGAGATATTCCCGTTTTTATGATGCATAATATCATGAATTTTGCTAATTTTCGTGGAATTGCATAAAGTTAGGCGCGATATTTATTGTTATCTAAATCATGTAAATAAACTGTATAGTTATCGTACCTTTTGGCGGGAAAATTGTTAAAATTTGAAAAAATTAGGATTTTTTTTCAATTTTTTGACTTTGACGTCCTACTACTTCCGACGGAAGGTGACAGGAACGCTGATTGGGCATTTAATGGAAAGCTTAGACGGTTGCTATCATCTGAGATGAATCCCACCTTGATAGGGTGTATATCAAGAAAGTTAGAGGTCGTAAAGTGGAAGAAATACTAAAAAACTTAAACCCCCTACCGCCGAAACGACGTGCCTTACCCCCCCCCCCCTCTTCATCCCCTACACCTTATAATTTTTTGCTTGTCTCCGCCTCAGCTATCAAACCCTTGAGTTTGGTGCACCAATTATGAAACACCCTGTACAGTCAATAATGTTAACCATACTACCGGCAAAAATTCCTTGTTTTTATATATTTTGCATACAATTTGGCGTTTTTAATTCATTCGTTTCATCACCGTCAGAAGGAATGATGTGCTTTTGAAAAGCTTTCACTTGTTTTAAAAGCTCTGAATGCTCAGACAGTATAATGCCGTCCATTTTCTGCATTAGGTATATGTGTGTAGATTTCGCGAAATATTGAAATTTTTTTTAATTGGTAATTTTTTAGTTTTGCTTAGGCGAAATTAGGAGAAATTAGTTTGGCATTTCTATTCTGGTTATAGGTAACGAATTGCGAGTAACTATTAATTTAATCATGGGACGTGTTAGTAAAATTCGGTTCAATAATTATGGAATAAAGAAGAGAAAACTGGATATTGCTAGGTAGGTATGTAAATTTGTATATATATGAAAAATAAATAAATAAACCTAATATAAAAAGTCGTTACACAGAAACTTGACCAATTTTATGTAAATTTGTGAACGGAATACCTTGGATTTGGATGAAATTTCACAGAAAGCTTGCCTTTATTGTAAATAGTATTTTTCTGAACATTTTTTCGTTGCGATCGACTTATGATCAAGATACGGTCTCTTAAAATTTGGAAAAAGTGGACAATTTTTCTTTGTGATATATGTAATTTGTTTTTCTTAGGGATGTAGTTAGTTTGTTTTAATTTTCGAACTGCATACTTTTGTGCGTTTATGTTCCACTGTGCTTTTGAGAATAGAAATCTTTTTTATTTTGGTGGCAACACTTAATGGATAAAAATAAACGAATAAATTTTAATAAAGAGACTGCTGATAAAAATTAAGAGATCAATGTCGCCCATTAAGATGGTCAATAAAAATTATGCAAAAAGTAGATAACTTAATTGAAGAAACGATAAGAAGCAAAACAGCAAAATTGTCCTCACCCAAAAATCTGCTTAGTTAAGTGTGGCTAATATAAATTATTGAAAAGTATTCTTATTGGGAAATTCGCGATTTGCAAGTTTTAAAACTGACTAATAACAGAAACCTGGCGAAAAGTCCAAGTATAATGTATAAAAAATAAGTAAAAAACGAGTTTTCAAACAAAACTGAGGCCAAGCCGCATGAAAAAGTAGAAAATAAACTTTTCTTCACACACAGAGGTGGACTCAGATTTTCTGATTAGGACATTTCTCTTGAATATTCTTTCTCTTCATGCGGCTTGGCCTCAGTTTTGTTTGAAAACTCGTTTTTTACTTATTTTATTTTCTGCCTTTTTCACGTTAACTAAATTTTTATTACGTGCTGCATGGAGATATTTTAAAACAATTTTATGACGACTGAAAAGACACTGATTTACTAAATTTTCCCGATTTTCCATGTTTTCCACAGACTTTTCCTATTACTGTGAAATTTTTTTTTAATTTTACATGAATTTTCCTCGATTTTTCATGCAAGTTTTCATGATTGTTGAAGAGAAAGTATTGATGCCAGTAGGACGGAAAAAAATGATTCCGCATAGCTTATAAAACTTTTTGTCGGAAAATTTTCCGGAAAAGTCGGAAAATTCCAGAAAAATTGGAAATTCTGCACTTTTCCTCAAACAGATTTATCACTAATCATATCGATGAAAATTTTACTGATGATTTTTCCGCTTTTCCGGATTTTCCATGGAATTTTCCACAAAAGCAACTTTATGCAACTCATTTCGCTCTAAAACTTTGTCTTAGGTTGCAAAACGCTCAAACGCTTCCTTGATCGGAAAAACTCCGGAAAAGCGTTTTACATGTATTTTCCTCGATTTTTTCTGCAAGTTTTCACCATTGTCGGAGAGAAAGTAATGATGCCAGTTGATAGGGAACCTGATGCTACATAATTTAGAAAATTTTCCGGAAAAGTCGGAAAATTTCGGAAATTTTTTTCGGAAAAATCGGAAAACTGCATTTTTCCTGAAACGGATTTATCACTAATCAAATTTGTACCAAATTTTCAAATGATTTTTCCCGATTTTCCGGGTTTTCCATGGAAATTTCTGGCTCAAATTTTGATAGATTCTATTGTCACGCGACATGAGCTGTGATGACGAAAAGTAGGTCTACGAGAGTGTCGAAAATAGTAAAAAAGAAATATACAGACAGACAAATTCGTATACGAGTTAAAGGGACGGGATGGCCTCAAAAAATCAGTTTTACTTCCAAGTAAAATCGTCAGCAAATTGCGGAAATTGTCCAAGTTGTTGGGTCTTGCCAAAAAGAAGAAAACAGAAACAAACTCATACACTACCTACTATTAATAGTGCTCTTATTAGAGGTATATACCAATTTAAATCTGCCATACCTTTTACTTTTTCGCATAAAGATCCTTAATCCGCCCGTGTCGTTGCACTTGGCCCCGTCAAAACGCAAAAAACTATTTTTTCATTCACAAAATTGCTAAAAAACCTGCTAAAAATTGGAAATCTGAGCAATTTGCTGCCTTCATTCATTCTAGAAAAGAAATTCTGGCCTTTTTCTCGAGAACCGTGTACGACCTTTTAAAAAAAAAAAGTTAGTTTTTTAGTGATTCAACGGATTTTGCTGGGGTAAAAGGGGAACTAAAACATTCAAACACGTTTCAGAAGTCATGTGCAATATGGTTTCGGATTTTAAATTATTGATTTGTATATAAATACGTGAATTTTGATTGTTAAAACTCCTTCTAAACAGTAATCCCAATTTAATTTTGGGAGAAATTGTTGTGAAATTTTAGTGTCAAGTTTGACAGAAACCCGGGCACTTAAATTAATTAATTTAACCGATAACAGCTCTATTGTGGTGTTGCTGCTGAAAGAGAAGGGCGTGAGAGACTTTTTGATAGGTAAGTCAAGGTAAATTTATGAGAGAGGAGAAGGTATAAAACTCAAAAGAAAATTCGGTAGGAGGACCAACGTCCGCTTGGAGGATAGTTACGGCGCTAACCAACTAAGTTACCGATGCCCGCTGGCAGATTATAGATTGTCGCAAAATTTTTTTCGGGAAATACTTCCCCTAGCGCCATTAAACAGATGCTAAATACATGATAGCTTCAATGTAATCCGAATTTGTATACCTTAATTTTGAGGTATCTGCAAAATTGAAGTGTTCTTTTGAAAAGTAACTGATGATGATTAACCCTATGTCGACACATACTTACCTGTGTATGTTAATTTTTGAAATGAGAAAGAGGGAACGGTTGCTCATGCAATACACCTTCAAAGACATACGACTGGCACGATGCAGAGAATATATAATCTCGGATTACATAAATCCAAAGTATTTTCAGGATTTGAATAATAAGCTCGGTACAGTCATAGTTCGGTTAATCCTCTGCTACGGCTCCACGGTCTGTTGGACGGGGCGCTGATGAGAAAATGCAGCCTGGATGTGCTGTCAAAAACCCAGAGGGCCACTTGTCTGAGAATAACTGGGTATCTGCGCACCACGCCCACGGCGGCACTGGAGGTCATGCTTGTTTTATAGTCGCACTAGATCTCCACTACAGGAGTGTAGCGGCAATCAGCGCTGTCAGGCATAGAGTGGGGGGTTGGTGTGATGGAGAAGGGTTTTGGGCATTCCAATATACTCCAGAAGATAGACTGTAGTGATTACAGGGAAAAACAGACCAATACCTTCCGTAACTTTTGGAGGGGGCGGGGGGGGGGGGGGGGTTGTCAGTGCAATGATGCCCCATCCAGGAGTGATTGGGGTGGGAAGAAGATGGTGGTAACTTCCGATATTTCTATTTTTAGGATCCAAGACGAGTGCGGGAACAGGGGTTGAAGTGTACTCCAGATGCTGCCAGTAGAACGAGTCGTACAGACTGTGGGAAAAATGCAGTAGTATTATTGGTATCTATGTGCAGAGAGACCGTACAGGACATCTGCATATACACTGACAGCTAGGCAGCCATTAAGGCGCTGGATGATGTGCTGGTAAAATCAAAATTGGTGCAGTTAACTTCACGGCACAAGGTGACCCTATGCTGGGTACCTGACCATAGGAATATCCAAGGTAGCTGATGAGTTGGCCAAAAGGGCTCTGAAATAGATAGCTCCGCAGCGGTATCTTATGTGAGGATCCCGATCCGAATTTTAAAAGAGGAAATCATCAGGTCAGTCTATCAAAAGGCAAGCGTCCGGTGCACCAACAGGAAAACCTGCCATACTGCGAGGCAATTGTGGCCTGCATATGACAGGAAGAGAAAAAGGGAACTCCTTAGTAGAACTAATTCCAGGAATCTGGTGGGGTTCATTACGGGTTATAGGGTCATATGAAACCATGCTAGTAGACTGGGAATATCGGCAAACGATTTCCGTAGGACCTTACAGATCCTTCGGAGGCAATTGCATCTTTTTCTAGTGGCACCACTCTTAACTAACCTAACATAAATCCGCATGTTATAAAAATTCCCAAATAATAAACTGTAACGAAGTTACATGCATAGCATACACAGAGTATGCTCCGCAGTATTCGCACTCATAAGTGTATGCATTTATTAAGAGCAAAGTATGCAGTCTCGTATACATACCGCTCTATAGCCATACATATTGTATAACCACAGTCATTCATATGATTTCTCCCCACAGAATAAATCATCCAAGTGATACGTGATCACTCATAGTGGAATGACGAAATAACAAATGGAGGGGCAGACCAGTCGACAGCGATTAAAGCGTCCGGGACCATATAAATAGGAGGTCATCAGAACATAGAAATCAGTCGCTGTTCAACCACAGTACCGAGCACTTACCAGTACCGTGCTAGTACCAGAAATCCAGACTAGTACCAGAAATGCAAAGCAAGTAGCAGTACCGCAGTTTCAAACAAGTCCGATCTCCAGTACCACCACCGTTGAAGGAGCTACACGCCGCTGGCTTATAAATAAGCAGTCGCCAGTTGGAAATTTTGTCAGTGTCAGTGTCGACGAGACACATCGTCCGTGTGCTAGAGCAAAGACGTATTCTCGCTTCGTGCGTGGTCTGACGCTGTACATTTCTTCCTGTCCTTACCCTAGTGTTAACGCTACGATGTATTCTCGCTTCTTGCGTGGTCCGACGTTATACACATTCCTCTCGTGCTAACGCTACGATGAATTCTCGCTTCTTGCGTGGTCCGACGTTGCACAACTTCCTCCCGTGTTAACGGTACGACGTATTCTCACTTCGTGCGTGGTCCGACATTACTCAAATCTCTCTAGTGTTAGGGCTACGACGTATTCTCGCTTCGTGCGTGGTCCGACGTTGCAAAATCTCCTCTACTGTTACGCTACGACGTATTCTCGCTTCGTGCGTTGTCCGACGTACATCTCTTCGTCCCCTCCGCATAGAGGTATACAAGCACACCCCCCCCCCCCCCCCCCCACAGACTCACAATTAGTGTGTATTAATTAAACTGTGTAGTGAATAAGTCACTAAATTAGAGTAGGGCAATATTAGTGTTATTAGCTTAGGATAAAGGAAATAAAAGCATTTGAATTCGAGTGAAACATACAGTGTTCTCATTTCCATTCTACCAATGTCGTGGGATTTTGGTTTGACCCTGGGCATCCTCCTGACTACTTCTAGCAATACTCGACCCGACGTTACAAACTTGTGAGATAATCTTTATTTCATTTGGCATAGGCCCTATTAGCACTTTGGCTTCTTTCTTTTATAATAATATCGCACATTTTTCCTGTAAAGTATTTTTTTTTTAATTTTTTACATATTCTGCATGCGTCATTAGCTTTGTTTATTTCAACTAATTCATAGTCAAATAATAAATAGATTACTAATTTACAACAACAACTTAGTCCTCATATTTATCGGGTCGATGGTCAAAGATCTAAAATATAGTAACAAAATTATTCTCATAGAACAAGCGTAGTTTTTTGTTTCTGAAATGTTGGTAGCATTCATAAATTATTAATTAAGCGTGTACTGAGAAGTGTCAATTACGAACTATCAGGGTCAGATTGTGTGAGCTTTTCAAACCGACGACGGTAGATCATTGACCAACCTCGTGTTTTTCAAATGCTGATTGTGAACAAGTTGGAAAACACAGCTAATATTATCGCAATAATAGATATGATCGAATTGATCTATCTAGCGAGCTCAAGAGTTGTGAGCCCTACAGAACAGTTCCGAGATTATTGTCATGAGAGCTGAAAAGGAGACATATAATCTCAAATTGCTATTTTGAGAGTTGTAAAGGAGTTTTACCGTTGAGTTGTTCTATAATGAATGCTAGAAAGGAAAGCTCTTCAGATGCTCACATTAGAATTGAAAAGGAGAGTTATCGATTTACTGTCATTGGAACTGAAAAGGATACCTCTCGAATTGCTCAAATGCCAAGAGCTGCCAAGATGATGAAGTAAAGACTGAAAAGGAATGCTTTCAGTATGTGTTTTTTTTCCTAAGGAAATTCCAATGGGAAAATCAGACTCCTCAAGGAGCACTTCGAAATTATTCTTAGGATAATTTTATTTTTAGCAATTTATTTCATTTCCCATGCGTGTGTGGACTAATATCATTTCAATGTCTTCTTCATTTTCAATTATTAAATCAAGACTTACATTAGTTTCCTTGAAATTTATTCACATCTTGCCAATTCGCAAATTGCATTTCTCTATAAATCGATGGCCTTCAGAAAATTTCAATCAATTTTCATCGAAACTTCATTAGAAACATATTTCCCTTCATACCTTCACACAAACTTGAAATAATAGACAGAAATTATTTCAAGGATATCGCAAATGCATTTATTTCCAGAACAGGAAGTGCAATAAGGCTTTCATCAATTTTATCGAGGCTTTTCAAATTGAAAATTTGATTTCCGGAAATTTACGCTTATTATCGCTTATCAGAGAACGTATTCAAAAAAATTTAATCTTTGAATTCATAGCATTTCAAAAGCTGGAGATGGTATGCCATGGAAATATCTCTCCTAAGATCAATTAATTAAGGCACCCCCATAGTTACACCATCATCAGGGATATAAATAGCTTCAAATAAAATCGAAGAAGTTTATGTTTTGCTGTGTATCACAATTAAATGCAATCGACTCTTTAAACTAATTGTAAGAGCGCAGTTGTGTAATTTATTTATGTCTCCTCCCTAACTATATCTCTGCTGCTTTTCCGTAATTCTCTTGCATCCTCTGAAGTGGAATGTGATGTGGTTACAATAACGGCTCGATGCTAAAACACTTTTACATTGTAGCGTTGTTACGAAGAAACTTTTAAGTTTTCTACGAGTAGGTACATGGTAACAAGTAGCAACTAGTTTTTATAGCAACAGTACCTACATGAATCCAGAGGCAAAGTTTCCCAATAAATTTTCATGGAGCGTCGTCGAAAAATGAAGTTCCCGAATTCAAAAGCAGGCAGTCGAGCTCCAGCTCATGTATTATTCCTCGCATGGAAAATGTATGAAAAGTGCATCGTTTTTGTGAGTTTTCGATTGTTGTCGGAATATTTTTCCAGTTATGGTATGTGAAGGTGGAAGCTGCTGAGTATGGAATTGTAATAGTTTTTTTTTTTATAATATGATTAATGTGTGAATTAGTTTGACTCTGATGCCTTCGAGCCGTTTCACACGAGCGACAACTGTCGCGTGAGCTAAGTCGCGCAACTTTTTTTTCATCGGACAATATAAATTCACTATTCCCAGACAATTACCTCGTTGCTAGTACCGTGCCAGACGTTGTGTTTTTTTTTTCGTTACAAAAAAAGTTTTTTTTTATTACAGCTGTAATTTTTATACGAGCTAATTTAATTATCGAATCACATGAAATCAATTTGCCAGGCGATAATTCGGTTGCTCGTTAGAAACCGGACCGATTTAGTTTTTTTGTTTCACGATTCAGAATATTTCATGAACTCAGCGAAATAACCGAATTTTGTTATATTCTTTTTTTGTAGAGAATTTCAGGAGCTACAGAAAAGCTTCTGAGCAAAATTGAGTTATTAGGCTCAGATTTGAGGATATTCTTGATAAAATACTGGAACAAAAAATTCACTATTATACAGCTGCGCTATTTAATTGAAACATGAAGAGATTTCCATGGGAAATTAATAAAAGCATTTATTTGAAATATAAAAAATGACAAGTTTTATTTTGAATAAATTGACTTCTGTAGATGTAGAAGATTTAGAGCGAACATTGTCACGTATTGGACTCTTAATAAATGCTGCTCATAATTCAGATCTGCACGGTGGTAAGCTTGATGGATCGGAAATTTTAAAATCTTATTAATATATAGAACACTAGTTTTGAATTAACAGGTAGATTAATGAGTGACAATAACTACTGTGAGATCTAGTCTCGGACGTGGGAGGGAGTTCCGGTTTGTAAAGGACAACTCAGTTTTAAAATCCAAATATAAAATTTATATAAAAAAAAAAATGAATTTCACTTGCTTAACCTAATTACACAAAAATTCAGAAACAAATTAACCTAAAAACTAGTACAATTCAAAACTTCAAAAATAAAAAAAGAAATAAAAAATAAACAACTTAAAAGTTCAAATTAAAAAAAAACGATACGCCTTCTTGCTTGCTTTAATTTTGAAAAAAGAAGAAGATTTGAGCAAATGTCATCAAAATAAATTTCAATATGTAATTAATTGACAAAATGCCTTTGTTGGTGCATGAGGGCACCAGGGTAGTTAAATGATTTTATAGAAAATATAGGACACTCAGATCAGAATTATCTTCTGTGATGGTGCGTGTGGGCACCAGGGTAGTAAAATGATTTTATAGAAAATATAGGACACTCAGATTATCTCTGATTAGAATTATCTTCAGTGATGATGCGTGTGGGCACCAGGGTAGTAAAATGATTTTATAGAAAATATAGGACACTCAGATTATCTCTGATCAGAATTATCTTCTGTGATGGTGCGTGTGGGCACCAGGGTAGTAAAATGATTTTATAGAAAATATAGGACACTCAGATAATCTCTGATTAGAATTATCTTCAGTGATAATGCGTGTGGGCACCAGGGTAGTAAAATAATTTTATAGAAAATATAGGACACTCAGATTATCTCTGATTAGAATTATCTTCAGTGATGATGCGTGTAGGCACCAGGGTAGTAAAATGATTTGTTAGCAAAAATCAGACACTCAAATTATCTCTGTCAGAATTATCTCTCTTATGAGGGCACCAGGGTAGTTAAATGATGTATCTTCTGTGATGATACGTGTAGGCACCAGGGTAGTAAAATGATTTGTTAGCAAAAATCAGACACTCAGATTATCTCTGATCAGAATTATCTCTCTTATGAGGGCACCAGGGTAGTTAAATGATTTTATAGAAAATATAGGACACTCAGATCAGAATTATCTTCTGTGATGGTGCGTGTGGGCGACAGGGTAGTAAAATGATTTGTTAGAAAATATAGGACACTCAGATTATCTCTGATCAGAATTATCTTCTGTGATGATGCGTGTGGGCACCAGGGTAGTAAAATAATTTTATAGAAAATATAGGACACTCAGATTATCTCTGATTAGAATTATCTTCAGTGATGATGCGTGTGGGCACCAGGGTAGTAAAATGATTTTATAGAAAATATAGGACACTCAGATTATCTCTGATTAGAATTATCTTCAGTGATGATGCGTGTGGGCACCAGGGTAGTAAAATGATTTTATAGAAAATATAGGACACTCAGATTATCTCTGATCAGAATTATCTTCTGTGATGGTGCGTGTGGGCACCAGGGTAGTAAAATGATTTTATAGAAAATATAGGACACTCAGATAATCTCTGATTAGAATTATCTTCAGTGATAATGCGTGTGGGCACCAGGGTAGTAAAATAATTTTATAGAAAATATAGGACACTCAGATTATCTCTGATTAGAATTATCTTCAGTGATGATGCGTGTAGGCACCAGGGTAGTAAAATGATTTGTTAGCAAAAATCAGACACTCAAATTATCTCTGTCAGAATTATCTCTCTTATGAGGGCACCAGGGTAGTTAAATGATGTATCTTCTGTGATGATACGTGTAGGCACCAGGGTAGTAAAATGATTTGTTAGCAAAAATCAGACACTCAGATTATCTCTGATCAGAATTATCTCTCTTATGAGGGCACCAGGGTAGTTAAATGATTTTATAGAAAATATAGGACACTCAGATCAGAATTATCTTCTGTGATGGTGCGTGTGGGCGACAGGGTAGTAAAATGATTTGTTAGAAAATATAGGACACTCAGATTATCTCTGATCAGAATTATCTTCTGTGATGATGCGTGAGGGCACCAGGGTAGTAAAATGATTTGTTAGCAAATATCAAACACTCAGATTATCTCTGATCAGAATTATCTTCAGTGATGATGCGTGTGGGCACCAGGGTAGTAAAATAATTTTATAGAAAATATAGGACACTCAGATTATCTCTGATTAGAATTATCTTCAGTGATGATGCGTTTCGGCACCAGGGTAGTAAAATGATTTTATAAAAAATATAGGACACTCAGATTATCTCTGATCAGAATTATCTTCTGTGATGATGCGTGTAGGCACCAGGGTAGTAAAATTATTTGTTAGCAAAAATCAGACACTCAGATTATCTCTGATCAGAATTATCTTCTGTGATGATGCGTGTAGGCACCAGGGTAGTAAAATGATTTGTTAGCAAAAATCAGACACTCAGATTATCTCTGTCAGAATTATCTTCAGTGATGATGCGTGTGGGCACCAGGGTAGTAAAATGATTTTATAAAAAATATAGGACACTCAGATTATCTCTGATCAGAATCATCTTCTGTGATGATGCGTGTAGGCACCAGGGTAGTAAAATGATTTGTTAGCAAAAATCAGACACTCAGATTATCTCTGATCAGAATTATCTTCTGTGATGATGCGTGTAGGCACCAGGGTAGTAAAATGATTTGTTAGCAAATATCAAACACTCAGATTATCTCTGATCAGAATTATCTTCTGTGATGGTGCATTATTATCTGGCTAATGAATTTGTTTATTTGTTTTTAGATAATTGAGTTGTGTTTATTTATAGCTCTATATATTGTGGACGTGTATTGCTCACGGAAATTTATTTAGCTACAAGCTAAAAGAAACTGCTAGTGGTAATGTCATGCTGTTGAGAACAAATGGTTGGTTCAGATAAATATTCTTGTTTTATGGTTTCAGAACTTGGTTCTTTGTGTTTCTTTTATTTTATATTTTAGGAAATATACAACAAGGAAAACCATCGGGGGAATTGAAACGTTGGTAGGATATTCATCGTGGGATGACAACATATCTATAATATATGTGTGAGGACTGAACAACTACTAACTGACTGATAAGAAAGAAAACAAAAACAAATTACATCTAATCATTAATCAAGATAAAAAGTGAAAGTTTAAAAAAAGTTAAGGAAAATAAAAAAAAAAATAATAAATTATATTTACATAATTAGTTTTTCAAAAATAGATAAAGGTAGAATGTGCATTTAGATAGAATTGGTTGATTTTAACAATTTAAGAAACACACTTCTAGAGCCCACGCGCTGAAGTTCTGATGGTAATGAGCTCCATTTACGAGGAACTTGACAAAATAAGAGCGCTCTCCAAGTTGTGATCTGCAGCAGCGTGGCATACAAATATTTATACGTCTTTGTTAGCGTAGAAACTGCAGCTTGCTGTAGAGGTACTCAGGACTTTTAAGATTAATTAGCTTGTGCAAAAAATACAAGTTATGGTGAGGAAGGTAGATATCTAACGGAAACCCGAAAATACAATTACGATATCGGGAGATATGGGAGCTACGGGTCAGTTTATATACATACATACATACCTAATACAATCATTGAATGCAACCATGAGCCGTCTGTAGCAGACTGAATCAAGCTTCGGGAACAATATCGAGCCATATAGGCAATGTGGAATTATCAGCATACGCACAAGTTTTTTGACGAATTTCCAATAATATTACTAACATACTTGCATCAACTTAAGCTAGAATTGAATATTATTGCTAAATTCCGGTAGAGTTGTATTATTGAGTAAAACAGGAGGTAGTCTTGAAGTATAAATGTTGCTTTTATGTATTAGAATGGAATTAGATTTGCTTGGAGACAATATCTACTTGTTTTCGTAGATTCGTTGTAAGTCATCATTTAGCCGGGAAATGCAATCTTCCTGTAGTCCAATTGGGCGGCTCAGATATAATTGGATATCATCAGCATATAGATGAATGGTGGAGTCCTTAATCACATTACGTAGATCATTTATAAATAGGCTAAAAAGCAATGGCCCAAGGATGGAGCCCTGAGGTACGCCACAATAGATAAGACAAAAAGTGGACAATGAGTCATCTACTTTTATAGCTTAATGTCTGGAGGACATCCCTTTGCGTAAAAAAGGTGGAGTGTAATCACAACATGTCATGGTGTGGAAGCCTGATAAAGTTCTAGATATGGACGGTAGGATCCGGAGTTTTGGACAATTACTTGACGTTGATGTAGCGTTATCCACGCCCATGTTGATCCAAAGTTTTAAGGAAATATTAAAATTGTCTATGTTTCCAAGGATAATAATAAGAATATCAGAATCTGAGCATCTTGTTACAACTTCAGCATTGATATCAATTTGTCAAATATGGTAGATAATCCTTGAATCTTTTTCATCTTTTCATGTTCTTCACATGATAATGGTTTCAATCGGACCAAATAAAATTCGTGCTCAACTGAAAAATGTTCAGTTTAAGGAAGAATTAGTTAAATTTTTTATCAACCCCTGGTCGACTGATGATATGCGTCTTATATTGGTGATAAAATAATTCACTTAAAATTCAAAGAATACTACTCTTATCGGGTTGAAAATAATAAAGTCATTAAAACAATGGACGAGACTTAATAATATAAAAAAAAAAATTACAACAGAGTGAGGCAAGAACAGGTGAGGAAAAAACATGAATTTTGACGTATTAATCTATCTTGTATATACATAATTTACTTGTGGCCAATTTCACAGTCGAGCTTATATAAAGGTTTAGTTTAAGTCATCCTCCAAGTTTAAACGCAGTTTAAATCAAATCGTGTTACACAGTGAATTCTTTCAGTAACGTTGGTAGTACTGATTAAGTTTTCAAGTAAATTAGTTATCGCCTACATTGTGAAATAATTTTTCTATCAATCAATCTGTCAATGGCGAAAAGTAAACAGACCAGAAGGTAAAAAATCAAAAATATGTAGTTATATTGACTAATTTTAAATATGCCACCATCCAAAAGGGCGGCTAATTTTAGTAGAAATGGGGTTGAGCAATTGATTTTTCTAGTGCAGTAAAAAAAGACATATAGGATGAGTGAACGCACCAATTCGCGTCCATTTAAAGAAATCCCATCCTTACAAGTAGTGTTCTGAATAGAATTTACTTAATGTCGATGTTTAAACTTTTGTAGTACAATAGTAAGCTTAATATTTATCTTTTAATTGAAATTAAAAACTAAAAACATTTATCTAGTCTGCAGAATAATTGAAAATATCTATGTATGCGGAAATCACCAGTTTGCGTCCACGCTAAGCCAGTTTGCGTCCACCAAGGTGCCAATTCACGTCCAGGTTAAAAACTGCATTTTTTATGCCATTTTTATTTCATGAAAAAGTTTTCTTAGTTATATTTCAAAAATATTTAATATTGTTTGAAATTTAAATTAATTTTCGGAATAACCACATTAATTTTAGTATTATTTGATCAAGAAGGCATTTTTTTGGATTCTCCGGTATATAGCAAAAGCTAAACAAATTTTTTAATTTGTTATTTCATCACACAACCCATTTTATTTTGGGTGACAAGTTTCAAGCCTCATATAATTCACACCCAGAATTTATTCTGAGTTTATATGAGATGAGATCAATTTGATCTGTTTCAAGCGTCTACAGCAGGCAGAAGACCAAGCTGATGAGTATAAGGTTTTCTGCTAACACGAAACGCTTCTTTTTCTTCCTTTCTCTTTTTTTCTTTTCTCAGCCCACTGCGGGCGTATACAGGTTCGATTCGTTTTTTAATAAACATTTTTTTCTATTTTTCTCAAATTTTTGTTTTTTTTTTTAATTTTTCATGTGTTTTTCAAGTCACTCAATTTCGCTATTTGGGACCTGTTGATGAGTCAAAACCAAGACTTGAAACTTGTCACCCAAAATAAAATGGGTTGTGTGATGAAATAATAAATTAAAAAGTTTTTTTAGCTTTTGCTATATACCGGAGAATCCAAAAAAATGTCTTCTTGATCAAATAATACTAAAATTAATGTGGTTATTCCGAAAATTAATTTAAATTTCAAACAATATTAAATATTTTTGAAATATAACTAAAAAAACTTTTTCATGAAATAAAAATGGCATAAAAATGCAGTCCCTTACATTTTCTTGCATTTTCGCATTATTTACATGCCAACTCCTAATAAAGCAAGCTCTGACGACACAGATTTAACTCAACCATCCCATTGCCCACTTTAGGGGTAGCAGACACATACACGAACTTGAGGATATAGAAATAACTGCATTTTAAGGTAAATACGTAATTAAATGGCATGTTATAAAATAAAGTGGACACGAATTGGTGCATTTACCTTAGTAACAGAAAAGTATAGATTCGAAAAAAAGTGAAAAAATTCTTTATTTAAAAAAACGCAAAATCAACGTCGTCCCGCTCATTAAAATGATTTCGGCCGATTTCTAATTACTCGTTTTTTTTTATAAATGATACGTTTTCAGTCACTACGGAACAAATAATCTTTGAGAATAGGTTAAGAGCTGATAACTCCTTTACGGCTGCAGCTAGCACACATAGGTCAAATTAAAGAGGAGAGTTTACAGTTGTTATAAAAACAATTTACGTTAATTACTTTTTTGTAAAAAAAAAGGTGCAAACTAAAAAAAAAAGTTAGAATATCCGAAATTTTTAGTTTAGACCATTATAACTCCTAATAGGAGAGATTATGGGGCCGATTGAGCAGTCGTTGGAAGGCCATTAAGTTCTATATGCAATGAGCTGTTGATGGTGACCCTGTACATTTTCAGATGCAGGGTGTTTTGTGAAAACCTAGCATATATTTTTAATCACTCTGTAATTACGAAACGGTTGATATGCGTCCCCCCCACCGGTCAGACAATGCTTTGGCTAAGTGAGTACTATCACCTGCCAAACTATACGCACATCACTGTCAATAGATTATTCTATTGCTGAGGCACAACCTCGGTCAATCGAGGCCTACACATCTCAATAGTTTTATTTCGATTTAATCCTGCTATCACATTTCAGAATTTTCTCCCTGTTGAATTCACTTTAATCTCCCGAGGGACACATAGGTCGGAGGACCTCGCAAATGCAAAAAAAAATCCGTTTCAGGATTTTTCAAGGTCCGGACTGGAAGTAGAAATTGTGCTCTTTCGAATGATAAAATTCAGTCTTTTTGGACTTTGTGACCGTTTTTCTCGAAAAGATCCGTTACATTAGTAAAGTGTTAAGTTTCTTTCTTTAAAAACATTTTTAATCTATGTAAGTTCGAAAATAGGTATAATTGGGCAAATCCTTGGATTGCCATACAACTGTTAAGATCCAAATCCAATGGATTGCTTTAGAAAGAACTGACTCAAGTAACAATTTTTCCAATTTTTGATGACTGAAAGTGATGGGTAGTTTTATAAGGGGTATATAATAGTTACTCGGTTATATAAGAATTTGAATGGTTATATAAGTGTTTTATAATATTACCAATTGGTGACGTAGTTATATTAGAGTTTTTTTTAAAGTTGCTAATGGTTATCGTGGAAGTAAGTTACTAAAGGTTTTATAAGTTGGTGATGGAAATGTTTCAATCACCGGTCTCTATAACTTAGAGTAACCATTACTAGAAGGTATATAAGAAAGTTTTATAATTGTTTTCATTACCACGTTATATAACTTATTGGTAATAAGTGTTTATTGCGGTATACGTGGTTATCCTTATATAACTCGACAACAACTGAACTACGGTGATCGTTATAAAACCAAATTACTTTTAGTGTCGAATGGAGCCATTACAAAACTGTTTTTATTTATTTATCACAATATAACCAAAGGGTATATAAGATCACTAATGTCTGTTAGTATCACATTATCAAAGGTTACATATTGTTACGTGCCACAAAGTGAATCAAGCGACATCTGTAGGGATGTCGATGTGCAATACTCGCGCTGTAAACCGTGCACATCCTTTAACTCTTCAAATTACTTTCGGCCGTACAGTAAGATTCCGAGATGCTTTTTTATCCCGAACAGTGCGAATGTGGAACAGCTTACCATCTTCTGTTTTTCCTCCGGCATACAATCTGCGGAAGTTTAAGGGCGACATACATCGGCACCTCCGCCACTTTCCTCATATCCCCTAATCCTTTCCCCATCTCCTTCCTGCCATGCCGTGCTTTGCATCATAGGGTATCCCCTGAGCTTGGCTTAATAATATATAAAAAAAAAAAAAAACCACGGCACGAAGGAATTGAAATATCCAATGCAGGCAGAATGAAACCTCCAATATTTGATGGACAAAATTCGTGGCATATTTTCAAGAGACAATTCGAGGCTGCTTCCGAAGTAAACGGATGGAATGATGCAGACAAAGCTACAGCTCTGGTATTAGCACTTCGAGGTTCTGCATCAGAGCTATTACAAACTATACCGATAGAAAGGCAACGGGACAAAAGCATGGCGAGTCACTACAACAACTGCAGGCTGATGTGGTAAGATTAGCTTATCTTTCGTACGCTAGCGTAAATGCAGATTTCCTTAATGAAGTGGCAACAGAAGCATTTGTGAACGCTATTGCAGATCAAAATTTACAACAACCGTTAAGGCTAGCAGGAAAGAAATCAACAGCAGAAGCACTAGCCTATGCACTAGCATATGAATCTGCCAGGCAAGCTTCTCGAAGTGCAGTACGAGTGAGAGAAATTTCGGTGGAGGAATGTACTTGTAACAGAATGCAGTCATCACAGAGCACTCCTTCACGCGGTATTTTTCGTTGCTGGAATTGTAATAGACTGGGACACATCCAAAGGGACTGCAGAAAACGCCGACGAATGGAAGCGCTAGAAGAAGGGCAGAGATATCGAGCTGGGCAAAGATATCGAGCTGGGCAGCAGACTCACAGAAGAATACCGTCATCAGAGACCACTCCTTTGCGTGGTGTCATTCGATGCTGGAAATGTAGTAGACTGGGACACCTGCAAAACGACTGCAGGAAACGAGGACGAATGCAAACAACAGAAGAAGAAGGGAGAAGATGGCGAGCTAGAGAGCCAGCTTTCCATGGAGAGACTAGACTGCAACCTCATGACTTTGAAATCCCATACCGCAAAAGACGTATACACGGAAATGCAGAAGCTTTTTCACAACGTCCATGCAATCCTGAATGGAAACATTGCGGACGGATAGAAGAAAAAGATGACGATGACTATAATGATGATAACGAAAGTCGAAAGAAGAAAGGAAAAAATTTCCAAAGATGATGATGATTACGGTGATAAAAGCAAAAAGAAGAAAGGAAAGAAATCCAAGAGTGAGGACAATGAAAGAAAGAAAAAAGACGAAAAGTAAAGGGTCTAAAGATGCTGATAATGACGATGATAAGGGTATAAAGAAGGTCGGAAAAGGTAAATACAAAGGCTCTGACGATGATGATAATAAGAAGCGTAAAGGCGGCAATGAAAAGGATAACAACGGCAATCAAAATGGCAAGAAATTTGAGGACAAAGGAATCAAAGATAAAAAACGAAAGAAAAATCAAAGCATGGAAGAGTGTTTCAACAGAACATTAATCAAACATCTCAGGAAGGTCTTCAACTATTATCAGCGCGATTGGGTTCGACATATTCCTATATTTCTAATAGCTTATATATCAGCTGTTTACAATATGACCAGACAAAGCCCATCTAAGGTCATTTTCGGAAAGGAAATGCGCTTACCTAGCGACCTCAAGTTTGGTAAACCCAAAGGCGAACAAAAGTTACCAGAAGACTACGTAACAAAGCTCCGACAACGATTAGCTGATGTGCACGAGGCCACGAGACGTTCTCCAAAGTTATCACAACACTGGGAGGGACCGTATGCAGTTAAAACTAAAATTAATAACATGCCATACAAGAATCAGCGCGGTACAAGATGCAAAAGAAAAATCGTTCATCTAGATCGCTTGGGTCTATACGGAGAGCACCAAGACCGTGGACCATCTGTTGTTCGGGACGAACAAATTTTAAGAAGGGAGCAGTGTTACGTGCCACAAAGTGAATCAAGCGACATCTGTAGGGAATGGAAGCAACTTTAGGTTAGTGTCATCTTAGTAAACTTTGGGTTCGGAGAACGGAATATTCAGGAAGGTTCTATGATAATTTGTAGAGTATAAATGTGGCACTCTGACAGCTAGGAGGCGGAGTATTATTTCAGACAGCGAAGTGAACGAAGTAAACTATTTGGATTGCGATAATTAGAAGTACAGTACTAGCGATAAATAAAGAGTTGATTTGATAATTATTTGTGAATTTGTGAGAGTAAACAGTAAAGTTAAATAAAGAAAGAACTTTTGAATTATATCTGAAATATTGTGTTTTAAATAACGAACTAAGGCCACGCTCGTAACAATATTATAACTAAAGGGTATATAAGGACCATTTTCGTGGCATGGTAGTTCCTTTAGTTTGTATAATATTTCTAGAAGTTTTATAAAGGTCATTCAGTTTATATAAAAGTACTTGAAGTGTTATAATGGTAATTTGTTCATTTAAGTACAAGCCGCCATTTATTCATCTGTGCATTGCAGATAAAAAAGAAAATGTCGCTTAAGACAATTTTTTAAATTGCAGATATATGGCTTCCGTTTTATTTTTATATAAAGAAAATACATCTTTTTACGTATTTAACATTTCTAAATTAGTGAAAATTGCAAATTTTTTCATATTTAATTAAAATTATTAAATATTGCTTATTTTTGGAGGGATCTGTTTTTTTTAGAAGTATCTATGATGATAATTACAGTAAAATTTTAAATAATTAATTAATTAATTTAATTTCACCACGTACATGCTGAAAAAATGTAATTCTACGATGTAAAATTGTTAAATCCTTGCATTATAAAAATGCAATACAAAATTTTTTCGAAATTCAATGTCAAAATCGGTTTCGAAAATATTTGCATCATATTGTTTTATAAAGGTAACAAAATGTAATTTCCCTAACATTTCAAACACTAAAAGTAATCAGTCTGAGAAAATTCTAAGCGTTGTGGAAACGTTAGCATTACTATTATAAACAAAGTTTATAAAAGTAACCGAAACATTACTGCAACCACTACTATGACCAAAATAGATTAATCGAGAGCACCAAGGGTTATATAAGAAGTTATATTAAGGTAACCAAAATATTTTTGTTACTGATTTTAGTTATATAACGTTACCTAAATAACCCTTATATAATCCTCCATTTAAGCTCTATAAGAGGTTTATAGTGGTTACAAAGAGGTTTCGAGTACTAGTTTATATAACTCAAGTTATATAATTTTTGTAATGGAAACCTTACGGTTACTAATATAGAAAAAAAATTGTTTCTTGGTGAGAGAAACAACTCTATCGATTTCATGAGCAAATTTTCAAAACAAAGGAGCACTGGAATTCATTAGACCAATTATACTTTATTAATAACAGTTTAGTCAGCCGTAAGGACCATTTTAACTGCATTTTCTCAGTGGGTCAAAATTCCATTAAATGTAATGCACACTCCTCACATTTGAAGTACATTCTTCTCTCTCTCTCTCTTATGGAATCATTTTTTTTTTAGAAAATAATTCGAAAATTTTCTTCTGAATTTTTTAAGGTTTTCGTACTAGGTAGGATTTTTTGCAGATTTTGAATGAAAAAGTTAGCCCTATTGTTGGATTGTTGGTGTCATCAACTGACATGCATGATACTACTGAGCAATTATAGAAGCACCTTTAAATTTTACCTCAAAGGGCCTAAACACAATTGGACGTCGCTACTGATATCAAGTACAACTGCGGCGCCTAATTTTTATCGCTTTAAGTTGTCGGACAGTGCATATTAGGTTGGCTGTTTGCACACACGACAGCAGAATCGTTGCCGCGCCGCTACTATTGCTATATTTATTCATTGCCGTGCCGGTGCCGTTACCGCCATGTGTGAAATCGGCTGATTTGTTTATAGATATTTATACGCATGGCGGCACCGCACCGTCTGTCGGCATTTATTCTGCCGTTGTGAGTGAAAACAGTCTTGTTCGATTAAAGAATATGAAAATGAATAGAATGAGACATGACTGCGACTTCGGCAGCGGAACGTCCTGCCGTCGAAGTCGAGTTTCGAACAACGCTTACAAATTATTGAATTTTATTATCAAAATTCGTGCTCTGTGAAAAATGTGTTTCGGCGACTTCGACCGTTTTATGGTCGTCATAATCGTCCTACTGAGCAGGCTATTCAAGCCATAGTGACCAAATTTCGCACCAAATTGGACATCAAGCCACCCACCCGTGGGCGTAGAGTGCGTACAGAAGAAAATATTGCTGCTGTAGCCGCCAGTGTTGGTGAAGATCGTGATGTGTCCATTCGTCGCCATTCGCAGCAACTGGGATTGTGTTATTCCACTACATGGAAGATTTTACACAAGGATTTTGGTTTGAAGGAGTATGAACTACAGTTCGTTCAAGAACTGAAACCGGGTGATCTGCCACAGCGTCGTATTTTTGGTGAATAGGCCTTGGAAAAACTGCAGGAAGATCCGCTTTATTACCAAAAAATTCAGCGAAGAAGCACATTTCTGGTTGAACGGATACGTAAATAAACAAAATTGCCGTATTTGGTCCGATGAGCAGCCACAAGAAATACAAGAGCTGCAAATGCATCCTGAAAAATGCACTGTTTGATGTTGTTTATGGGCTGGTGGTATAATTGGTCCGTACTTTTTCCAAAGATGACGATGAGAACACCGTTTCCGTCAATGGTATTTTTTGCTATCGTGCAATGATTTCCAACCTTTTATTGCCCAAAATATACGAGCTGAATCTGGTTGACATGTGGTTTCAACAAGACAATGGCCTCATGTCACACAGAATGCGAAACGATGGACCTATTGCGAAATGAATTTGGTGAGCAATTCATCTCTCGTTTTGGACCAGTGAATTGGCCGCCTAGATCGTGGGACTTGACACTGTTGGATTACTTTTTGTGGAAGTACGTCAAATCTCTTGTTTATGCCGATAAACCAGCATCGATTCAAGCGGCTATGCTCAAAAAAGTCACTCAAAATTGGACTTCCTGTTTGAACCACGTGGAACGTAGTCGTAGCCAACATTTACATAAAATAATCTTTAAACAGTAAATGCTAATAACAATTTTATACCTTTTTCCAATTGTTCTGTGGTTCTGTGTTTTTCTCTTGGAAAATTAATAACCAAACGCTTAAAAAATCACCCGTTACATTGGGATATTCTCCTCCCACTCTCCTCACTGCATAGGGAGATATACGATCCACCAATAGCAATGTAAATATTTGAAATTAGTTGCGGATACTTCATACCAAATCGCATGTTGTGATAGATTCTGTTTTACTGGTAAATAATCATTGCGTGATGTGAGTAAATAAAATAGACAAACCTGGACCTTTGACATGGGAAAGTGGCTAGTACATTGTGCCGCCGAAGTGTCTATAAAATCAGGAGAAAGTGCTTATGTAAACCACCATACCAACACCAGAATTGGGGCACTACTGGACAAAATTCATGCGTACAACAATATTGGAATGATTGTGGTTTACAGCCAGAGAACGGAGAATGGAACTCAGTAGGGAACTCAGTTGATGACAATATGTCATTCACAAAATCTAATAATAGGTTGTTCCCGCAGATGTGGATCAATCTATGTGAAAGGATTGTATAGGCTACATGTGTACCAGTTCATGTATAACAGAAAGGCAACATGTAAATCGTAATCTAGGTACTTACGTACAGCATAGGTATTCTATGTTCACTTCTTGTATATCACCACAAATTTTCCAATGAGCTTTACATTGTGTTGTTGATTGACGACCTAATTTCATCGTAGAGAATTTTTCATTCTGATTTACCACAGAGATAGAGAAGTTCTGGTGTAGTCATTGCCACCATTATTGGTGGGATACAGTGCAAGAAACAACACGAAAATGCTGAACTGGTGCGCGTGGAAGGACTACGATTAACAATATGGACATGGACTATGTGATGTAGGTTTGCTATGCGGGTGTGTTCCAATTTCTAACTAACTATTAGGATAGTCGTCCTGCATTCCTCAGCTAATAGAGACAGCTTTGATATGTATGCTGCTTTTCACTTTGATGAAGATGATGTGAAAATTATGCCAGATGAGATTATTATTCAATACCTTCACCGTGTTTTTCAAAATGGATGGAGAGAGATAGACGAGGATATCGACGACACACCTGAACCAAGGACAAATTTCATAAAAGTTGTTCCAAGCAGTTGTGTGGTGGATCTGGCTCTCATCCAGGACACTGGAGGAGGTAAGTAGTGGTTCAAGCTAATGGGCCTGTGATATAGAGCGAGCGAGAGAGAGAGAGAGAGAGAGAGAGAGAGAGAAGCGACAGCGACAACGACAGAAGCGACAGCGACAGTAGCGACAGTAGCAACAGCGAGAGAGCGAGGGCGAGAGAGAGCGACAGCGAGAGAAAAGGAATGAACTGCACAAGTTTATAGTTTAAGATAGAAATTACAGGCAATTCAGGGACTTTGTATTATAATAGGATGAGTACCTTTTTAGTTACCTATTAACTTCCAGTCTGGTGACAGTGAAGCGCGAGTCCGAGTCTACTTCCAACAAAGGCCATACAGGGGAAGTGCTAGCTAGATATTATTGTTGCCATCCGCAATTCATATCAGATATGATAGCCGAGTAGTAATGCCAACTAGAGAGTCTATAAGTCCGAAGAAAACTAATTAAGATGCTTACAATTTAGAACTGGCTAGTATACTCGATAGGTTTATATTGTTACGAGTGTGCCCTTAGTTCGTTATTTGAAACACAATATTTCAGATATAATTCAAAAGTTCTTTCTTTATTTAACTTTACCGTTTACTCTCACAAATTCACAAATAATTATCAAACCAACTCTTTATAGTTATCGCTAGTACTGTACTTCTAATTATCACAATGCTAATAGTTTCCTACGTTCATTTCACTGTCTGATATAAGACTGCCTACTGAATGTGAGAAGCGCCGTATTTATACTCAACGAATTATCCTAGAAGCTTCCTGAATATTCCGTTCTCCGAACCCAAAGTTTACTAGGATGTCACTAGCCTAAAGTTGCTTCCATTTCCAACAGATGTCGCTTGTGTCACTTTGTGGGACGTAACAATATGTTCTATCAGATTTTCTGCCGGACAATAGAAATTTATCTAATGCCATTTTTTTACCTATATTTTTCTACCGAACATCACAAATACAATAAATAAACCGCATTGCTCTACATACTTCCCCTACACACAAAGAAAAGTTATGTATTTATATAGAAATGAACGAAAAATTGGTCGTCCACGTTACTTCTACTTTCGCTCCGGTCCTACAAAGCGTTCCGGCATTGAGCTATTCCGTACCGTAAGGATTAAATGAGTTTCCAAAAGTCAAGATTTATAGCTATATCGCTTAATCGAACTCGGAAACAATAGATTCAGCATGCTTAATCAAAATTCAGTATTAATAATAATTGTTCAAGAAGGCGTTTTCTTGGATACCCCGGCACAATAGCAAAAGTGAAAAAAAGTTTTTTTTTTTGTAATTCCATCACACAACCACATTTAATTTTGGGTGGCAAGTTTCAAGTCTTAGTTTTAACTCATAAACAGGTCCCAAATAGCGAAATTTAGTGACTTGAAAAAACTAGGTAAATCGTTTTGATGTATTCGAACTGGTAGATTTATGTAATTTCATCAAAATTATCCCCTAGAGTTGTGTCATAGTCGAGATCTAGGTAAATCGTTTTCTCGCATCCATAAGAACATGGTTCAACGGGTCATTTCAATCAAAATCCGTAGTTCAATTCTTAAAATGAAATTTTTAAATATACAAAAATTTCTCGTTTAATAGTGTTTAATACTCCACAGATTCAGATACAGCCAATGTCGATATGTCATTCTAGTTTATGCTTTAACAGCTACAAGAACTTAAAAATTACTATCAAGGACTCAACGGAATTTCATAATTTCCTTAAGATATTTCTCTATACAAACCACTAATTATTACTTTATATATTATTATAAGTGTATAAAAGGGAATGCCCATTTTAGGCCCGACACCTCCAGATATGAGAGATGTCTTAAACGATGCATTATGACACTCTGAACATTTTTTATTAACAATGTTAGTTTCTATCTAGCGGAGGAAGCATTGATCTAGTAAATTTTGGAAAATCTAGTACAGAATCGAATTCCTTGGATCCTGAGAAGAAGTTTGAGTACCATCACTCCTATACTCGGAGGCTTAAATAGCTATTTATAGCCATCCCCATACTTATTTTTTTAGGATTTACCTCTTTTTTATTCGAACTGAGGTACTAGATTTTTCGCACCTTAGATCGCCTCTAACTTGGTAGGGTTGTGTCCGAACGCAAAACGGGTTTCACTGTTCGCCTCCCTTACAATTCGTAGAAGAAACTTTTTCTCTGTATACTTTTAGGGTGGAGGGTAGGATGTGGGTAATTCTAATACCACATGCTGAATATAGAATTAAAGGTCTCGCCGAGTACTATGTGGTGGTGTACTTTCTTCCCGGTTCAGAAAACTTTCTCGGGACGTTTTTGCAGCCGGAAAACCCATTTTATTGCACTCGGGTCACATACACCCCAGTTAGTACATTCCGCATGTATTTTTGCAGTTCTTTCTTCCATGGCCATTAGTGTACAGTTCTGAAAATTTTTACCGTATGAAGTCATTTTTCACGAGTTACCAATTCCAAAGCTTTCCCCGGTTAATTGTTAATAAAATATGTTAAGAGTATCATAATACATCGTTGAAGACATCTCTAATGTCTGGAGGTGTCGGGCCTAAAGTTGTATGACAAGTGGGCATTCCCCTTTGAAATTATGTGATAGTAATCCATAAAATAATTAATTAACCTCCACTAGTCAAAGTCGGTGATGAAAATGCCACAGAACCACAAAGTTACATTGCCAAGCACCAAGGATGCCAAGCAGCAACAAATCCTGATAAACTGATAGAAAGAAGAGCGAGCACGTTTATATTACTCCCCGAATATACATATGCACAAAGGGTGCAGAATGGTAGGCTAGTAGATTCTGGTTCTAGTAATCACGACTTATACGCCCCCCCCCCCCACCCTCTCTGGTTTTAAAGTTTGATGCAATTTTCAACAAGTGGCACCGTGGAGATTTAAAATATATTTTCAACATTATGAACCGTTTGCAGGACATCTATAAAATTGGCACTGGTTCAATCTGTGTAATATTGTGTGTAGACTAGCATGAAGGTTATGCTGATGATCCATTTCAAAGTTAGACCAATAGGACATGGACATCCCATAACGTCATTTACTACGTACGTATAGTATCAGACGCAATTGTCTACAGAAAATGGGAACAACGAGCTACCCACCAGTGGGGAGTACGATGTGGGTGACATTATTTCAGCAAGTAATTAGGACTGTCCTGTTCCACTTTGCTCTAAACGGTCATCTGGGATTTGTAATTGAATGCAAACATTCTCCTTTTTGTGGTGTTTATAATGTTCCCTTCAGCATCATAACCATTGGGAGATTGTGGTCTGTGTATTTGAAAATCACAAGCTATTCGCTGGTGGAAATCAATTTTTTGTTTAAAATTCAAATTCCAGTCTCCTATGGAGTTATGCATGTCCATATGTCCGAAGATGTGTAGCAATCATTCTCTATGTATATATGTATGTCTGTACATCAATGCTTTGTTGGTTCTGACATTTTACATAAATCCCATGGAAATCGTACGAGTAGGTATGCAGATTGGGTTGCCTCAGTTGTCGTCAGATATGTCATCTCCTTGTAATTTCTACAGCAACACAATCAACAACATACCAAAATCAGAGCAAATCATACATGGTGACTGAATGCCTTAGTAATTATTATAAAATATTAGCGCTGCACGAGAATAGAATCCTGAGGCATTTTTTTCTCCAGTATACATGTATTAATTTGTACAGATTTCAAGAAAGGCATGTCATTTCATATTCCTCCTCCTATGTTTATGGTTAGAAGACAAGGGTGCGGCCTTTTTCTTATGGGATTGCTTCCAAGTTAACAAAATGCCAAAGGCGATGAAAGCATGTATTCCGCGGTGAATGTCATTTGTAAGAAAAAAATAATATGCAGTATCTTTGTGGCCTCAGGTCGGCTCTTGGTTTTCGGTTTTGATAAAAATACGAAATAAAATTTCAACAAGAGAAGAAATTATAATTAATCTAAATCCATCGATTGAAAATTCCAGATAGGGCAGAATGGGAATCACATTTCGTGCTTCAAACAAACCGTATCATATATACACACGGCTCCAAATCGGAAGAAAACATCAAATTACGCGTTTTTTGCGAGGAGTCTCAGATGGAAAATGCCATACACCTTAAAAGCGATGGTACGGCTTTCCAGGCGGAAGTTTAGGTCCATTTTTGAAGCGGGAAGGTATCTGATTAACTCAGACATTGAGAACAAGAAGATTGCAATCTGTTTGAACAGCCAAGCAGCTATCAGGGCCTTGTCAAGACCTTTTACAACCCCTAAACTTGTACTGGAGTGTAAAGCCACCCTGAACTCCCTTTCTTGGAACAGCAGGGTACTGGTGCTTTGGGTGTCTATAGCAGCGGGAATAAAAAGGCGGAAGAACTCACTCGTCTTTGTGCAACCAGGCATCCTCCTCCACAATTGGGTTCGCACCAAAACACCTTGTCCCTAATATCTCGGCTTGGGCCGACTGCCAACACAGTCACCTTTGGTTAGATGACCCTTCAGGTAGAACTACAAAGGAGCTGTGCGGCAGACCTAACCCAAATGAATCAAAAGAGCTATTGAGACTAAACAATCCAACCCTGAGAACTCTGGTCTGGGGTCAATTTCCACTTGGCACTCTTTTTTCAGGGGTCACCTACACAGGTTGGGGCTTGTTGCTGATCCTATATGCAGGGGATGTGAAGAGGAATCCGAGATGGTTACTCACTTTCTCTATCTTTGTTCGGATCTCTCAGGAAAGCGTTACAGATTCGTTGGCTCACACCTGCGGAAAGCGTTACAGATTCCTTGGCTCATATCTCCTGGAAGAATTACATGAAGCCCATAAGCCGGGAGGATGAGCAATGGGCTCTCTTATGGCCTAGGTTCCAGAGACCCCATAGGAGGTCTCAACCTCAATTTTGAATCAATCAAACACAAACAATATTATACCCTGGATGAAAATAAAAATTAAATCAAGTATGAACTAAAAGTGTTGTATGGAAACACCAAGAATGGGTTGTCCGATTTAGCCCATTTGTGAAATTATATATTTACTATTTATTTGGGCGCAAAATGAATATCAAAAAGAAACTCACATTTATTTGGACTACTGGATCTTGTCGTCACCACAAAAAACTTTTGAGAATTAAAATGAATAAATCATTTACTTTTTATCTAGATAGAGGTTTACGAATGGATTTTTATTAAATTAACTACTTACGGGATTTATCCGGTTTTTAGGTTACTGAATAAAACAACCACAAATCTTCATTTTCGTGTTAAAAAAAGCGTGTAGCAGTAAATCTTATTCAAGTAGTTACAGGAGTATCAATATTAATGTTATAAAATTAACTATAACTTGAAAAATATTAACAAATTTGGCAAAACAGCTCCGGTAACATTTACATATATGGTTGGATAGCCTATGTACAAAAAATAATAAAAATTGGTATGTACATGAAAAAGTTTTTAGGACCGGGAGGAAAATAAAAAGCGAAACACCTTTCTAAGCCCGGCTGCATTTGAACAGAAGGATTTCAAGGATTTCTAATATTTTCAAGTCAATAGAATAGTATCAGGTGGAAACACATTGTTCGATATTATATGATACATTTACCGTGGACCATGTTTATGGCGATCGGAAGATGGGGTTCTTTGTTCGTCTCAAATAATTCCCGGCTACAATTCGTGGAAGAAACTTTTTTACCTGGGGTACTTTAGGTTGATCGGTAGAAACCATCAGCGGGGGGGGGGTGTTTATAATACGGCATGTTTCATGTCGATTTAAAGATCGTGCCGAGTACTATCCACTAATATACTTCTTTTCGATTCAAAAATCTCTACACTGAGCTTTTACAGCCGAAAATGTTTTTTTCCACTCGGGTCACATACCACATCCCAGTTCCTATATTTCGTATATATTTCTTCCGTTTTTCTTTTTTATAGCCATTAGTATTCTGTTGTTAACATTTTCTAATACGGACCAAATTTCCACGTCTTAACAGTTCTACACAATCACGTATTCAAAATATGTCCATTTTTTCACCAAAAAACGATCATTTTCATTTTTAAAAAGGACTAATTCTGTTTTTTTGCAGATATCTCCGAAACTTTTTATCGGACTCAAAAAATAATTAAATATCTAATTAGGGAACGAAATGTACATAGCTGAGATTTCATCCTATACAGACAAGGTTTAACGTGCACATTAAAATTGTCATAGCACATCTTCTGTACTGGAAGACGACCAAATTGACCATTATTTAAAATTTTATGCACACCAAAACCCATATTTCTCTTCAGATGAGTCAGTACTCAGCAAAAGTTTCAATTTAGATATCAGCGAGCCTACAGATAATAAAATTTACTATGCGTAGGTTTGTATCCTAAAAGTGAGAAAATTCATATAAAATTATCCTAGCGTAAAATACAGGACCCAACATGCGACAACTTATGACGAAAAATGAATATTTGCAGTTCAAATAAATTGAAAATTTTTAACGAGAAGTGACTCTCCTAAATTTTTTTTTTCACATAATTGTTAAAATGGTAGTAATTGTTTGTACCGGGTGTTCAATATTTATAAGAAATTAAGGAAATGGTTGTTTTTCGGGGTTCTCCGGTATAAAACGGCTTGTTTTTTTAATGCAGCTTTATTTGGGCGGCAAAGTTTCGGGTCAGGTTTGACCCATCATCAGGCCCTGTGTTAAATTAACAAAGATAGAAAAAAATATTTATTTATTTTATTGTACACTATAGAGCTATCAGAAAAATCTGAATTAAATTAATTAAAATAAGGAGTAAAAAAGAAAGAAATGAAATGAATGAGAAACCTTATGGATATTGGATATATGAAGTACAAATATACAAATATAAAAAATATAAGTTGTAAAAATGTGAGAAAATCCTCTGAGGAACTAAAAAGACATCTACACAATACACTAAAAACTTACGTAGAGCTAATCTGGTGATGATGATAGAGATATTTACATCTTGTTTTAAAAATGTCGCTCACACATAAATATATGTTGTTACGAGCGTGGTCTTAGCTCGTTATTTAAAAACACAATATTTCAGATATAATTCAAAAGTTCTTTCTTTATTTAACTTTACCGTTTACTCTCACAAATTCACAAATAATTATCAAATCAACTCTTTATAGTTATCGCTAGTACTGTACTTCTAATTATCGCAATCCAAGTAGTTTACTTCGTTCACTTGACTGTCTGAAATAATACTCCGCCTCCTGGATGTGATTAGCGCCGTATTTATACTCTACAAATTATACTAGAACCTTCATGAATATTCCGTTTTCCGAACCCATAGTTTACTAGGATGTCACTAACCTAAAGTTGTTTCCATTTCCAACAGATGTCGCTTGTGTCACTTTGTGGCACGTAACAATATATAAAATATACACTCAGTAGGTAGATCCTGCGAGGTTAGGCGGTGGAGGTAAAAGAGGCAAAATTTGCAGATTTGATTGTAATTGCCGCATCTACATATGATGATTTCCCTAACATCCCACCACAGACACCATCAGTGAAAAAATAAATACATTTACATTGCAATATGATAGGGCAGTAGCCATAATGACTACTTTCTGCATTACGTATGAAACAATATTTACCCTGATTATAAAATATGCAGCCGGCATTAGTGAAATAAGCTTTCCTTCGGATGTCGATGCTGGGATATTACTTTTCATCGAAATTACACTGCATTACATTCACATTCAATGCCATTTGTAAGGTCAATTTCGTAATATTTAGGGCGCTTTCTTTCTGTTAAAAATTTTAAGAAACTGTTACTATTAATTGAAAACACAAGGCAAATCATTATCTTACTAACTTACTAACCAAGAAAAACTATTATTATTATTTTGAATCTTTGCGAAAAACCATTACAAGGTACGTTAAATTACATTCTAAGTTATGCTTATGATACACATGGCCCTCTGTCTAGTATCTGGCTTCTTTCATTTATGGTTATCTGGTAACCTCTTTCAAAGTTTCAAAGGAAACTCTTTCGGCCGTAGTATCTGTCGGAGCATCTAGGTCGTTAATATTGACCTTCTCGCAGATATTGAGATGACCCACACTGGGGGAAGCGCGGTCATCTGGCCTTTCCTTTCTAAGCTAGTATCGTTGTTTCCCTCTGAATAAAGAGGTAGAGTGGCTGTAAGCGAAGAATGGCTTCAAGTGCTCGAAAAGATATGAGGGCGCCAGTGGCGCCTAAACATGCCATCCTTTGCACTGGTGGTTGCCTGCAATGTTTTAGGCCACCAGACGTTCGTTCCATAAGAAAGTATTAGTCTGACTATGCCCTGAAAGATCCAGAAGGTCATTTTGGGGTTCAGACCTTACTTTTTTCCGAAAAGCCTGGTGCAAGAGCTGAATGCCCACATGGCTTTGTTAGTATCATTTTAAGGTGGCAATTCTAGGCAAGCTTGCTGTCTAAGATTACTCCTAGATATTTTGCTTCTTTGGAATATTCTATTGCAATCCCATTTAACTTAGGATATGGGATCTGGAGACTCCTTTTCCTAGTAAAAGGAATCGGCACTGTCTTACGTGGGATTACTGATAGTCCCATGTTCTGGCACCTTCTGGTAACGATTTAAAAACAGTTTGCATAAGCTCGGGTAAAGCTGACTCAAACTTTCCTTTAACACAAATAACAATGTCATCAGCGTATCCTTGAGCCTTAAGGCCGGTCTCTTGGGGATAAATTTAATAGCTCATCCACAACCAAGAGCCATAGAAGTGGTAATAAAACCTCGCCTTGTGGACAGCCTCTAGTGGCCATGATTGTTGTGGGTTCGCCGTTTATGGTAGCTGATATGCAGTATTTCTCAAGTTTATTGTCAATCCACCTAACGATGCAGGTTTCTATGCCTCTATCTTACCCTCTTAATCGAGTCAAAGAGTGTATTGTCGAATGCGCCTTATATGTCCATGAAGGAACATATAAGGACCTCCTTTTCCTGTGACGCTTTCCTTATAGTCTCTACCAGACTGCTGAGAGCGTCTTCGGTAGATTTTCCAGATTGGTAGGCATATTGATTGCTATTGAGTGGACAGCTGTTTAGGGACGTCGTCTGAATATAGTTGTCTATTATTTTCTCTAGAGTTTTTAGAAGAAAGGATGTCAGACTGATAGGCCTGTATGATTTTGCCTTGCTGAGTGGTTTTTACCCGATTTCGGGATAAAAACAACTTTGGTTAGTCCCCATCCAGCAATTTTTGCAGTAACGACGGGAATATGCAGTCAGCGTCAGGAGCTTTAAATGGCTTGAAACACTTGTCAGCCCATCTCACCTTGGCTTCGGTGACAATCTTCTTTGCTGATCAGTAATCCATGTTTAGCACCACTGGCAGCACTGAGGATCTGGAGTCTATGTCGGGGTCGTGGTCACCAAGTTGTAGAGTGGGAAGTGCGTTTTTAGAAGAATCTGTAGCGTTTCCTTAGTGTTGACGGATAGGCTTCCATCACAGTGGGATGGCTGGTGGATAGTTCGTTGGACCAGAGTTTCTTAAAATGAAACTCCTTCAGTTATAATAATAATAATACTTCATTCAATATTAATTAGCCTAACTCTTACAAAAGCTAGTATAACTATATTAATGTAGAACTACTTATCATATATTCTATCTATGTATTACATGTACGGAGACTATGGGGAAATTTCGCACAGCTTACCACTATGACATGAGAGGGAGATTGGTGAACTACCAGAATAGGCCTCACTATCTTGAGAGGAAGTACGGGGATTCCTCGCACGGCGTACCAGCGGTTCTCTTTTAATATTTAAATTTATTATTTTCAATGAAAGTAAAATAGCGGATGGTACGGGGATTATTCGCACGACGTAGCAATGTTTTCAATATAATTTACTTCACGCACTTCCCTGGGAGAACGGCGGATGGTACGATTTATCACTGGGCTTATCAAAAAATGTTGAGGTGGGATCACTAACATGTATATAAATGGACTGCTCGTTGACGCAAAAATGCGTATATTTTTGTCTCTTTCCGTGAGATCATACTTGCATACTGGACTATAACAATTGGTAGCGAGAAATTGCTTAAGGTTCAGCGATATTTGCAGAACTGGCAACTTCATAGTCACAGCTTTCCTACCAAAACAGCATCGTAAAAAATACTTCATTCTACTTATAATTAAAATTTAACAATAAAAATAATCCCAAATAATTTTGAAGTAAATTCGGTAAATCCCAGTGATGTGTAGATAGATGAGTGAGGTATACTTTCTAAAATCAAAATTGGTGCCACATGAAATAGAAAAATAGACAGGGAGGTACGGGGAATATTTACATGACGTACCAAAGAAATATCGGGGCGGGATATTTCGCACTACCTCAATATTCGGAGAGGGGTGGGGGTGGGGAAACAAAGTACGGGAATATGGCACACGACGTACTACGGAGATGTTAAGATGTTAAGGGCGGATGGTACGGGGATTTAATCACACGGAATACCAAGGAGATGTTAAGGCGGGATATTACACGCTGACTTTAACACAACGTACTAGGACGAATGGCCCGAGGATTTCACACACGGCGTACCAGGGAAATGTTAAGGCGGAATACTTCTCGCAAACCTCAACACAACGGACTAGGACGGATGGTACGGGGAGTTAACACGCAGCGTACCAGCGAGAGTATAGAGGAGGGATATTGCTCGCACGGCACGCTACTTTTTCACTAGTGCGGGAATTTCATGTAGAACTAGTACCAATGAAAAATTATCTACTCGACTGACACTTCCGAACTCGCTGACTAGACTCATTTCTGTGAAGAAGTCAATATCAGAGAAGTCAATTTTATTCTGCCCATTATTAACATGTTTTGAAGCTTAAAATATATAGAGTTACTTGCTAGTTATATGTTACATACTATATGTTGGTCTTTACCAGCTTATTACAATGTTTTCTAATAAATATTTACAATGTGCTTTAAAAATTGCGTTTGATGAATTATTACCTATACACAGTAAAAAGTAATTCCGTAAAGTGAGTGGCAACAATTTGTGCCACACAGATTAGGCATTTGTCGATAAGATTAGGGAAAGCTCCACCTTGGAAAACTAAGATTAGGCTTTTATCCCTATAATGTAGGGAATTTTGGTTTTCCCACCTAAAATTTAGGGAATATTCCCTAAAATGTAGGGAATTTTCATATTTTTATTTTATTTGTAGGGAGCATTCCCTAAAATATAGGAAATTTTAAATTGTTGTTTTGTTTTTTCCCCTAAAATTTAGGGAGTATTCCCTAAAATTTAGAAAATATTCCCTAAAATGTAGGGAATAGGTTGATAGCACCGCACCACTCTCCACCATAGGTGAAGGTGATAGAAGACCACCCCTTTTAAAAAACATAAGAATGAACTGAACAGCTCATTTCTTTTGGTCTCGTGAAAAACAATATATGACTTGTTTTCAAGAACAATGCGTGAATTATATAAACTTTCTTCCTTATATTCAACATCAGCTTAACATTTCGGGAATTTTACGTACTTTATAGGTTTTTTGGTGCCAAACACCTAAATTCATTGAATGTTCCATTGATTTGGGGAAATTAAACGGATTTTCCCTTTCTATCAGAGAAAATTACATTTATTTTTAGGGAAAAACGTGTCTTAAATTTAGGGAATAGTCCTACTATTTTTTACAATGTAGAAAAGGGACACTCTAAAAACTAGGATACAATGTGTTGTTTTAGGAATTCTAATAATAGCTAGAATTAGCTAAAATTATTGAATGCTAAATCTAGGTCTAACTAAGTATATACTAAGCCTAAGTCTTAGTTATTATTTACATCAAGTTTGTTTGAGTTCATTGCTCTAAATTGTACATAATTCTGTTCCCCCTAACGGGACTTACCTAATAAGTCTATTGTCTGTGTCATATAGTAGGTTCCTATTTTGCAGCCATTTCAGGACATGCGGTGGGGCGGTGTGTCTGGGGATTTCCATGTTGTTATTATCCACGTGTTCAGCGTATTCCTCTATTATAAGGATTAGGAATGGTTCTGAGTATCTCTAGGTACTTTATTGCATTAACTGGCGTGCTTTATATAGTCTAGGGCTAGAACTTCCCAGTGGCTAAGTGGCTGATGCTTCGCCACTTGTGCAAGTTGTTTATACCAATAAAAGCTTCCAAGCTCTTTTGAAAAGCTTTTCTTGTACAATTAATGCTTTGAACAGAATGGAAGTAGTCACCAGGCAGAAAAATGTCACGCAGAAGTAAGTTATAAGGCAATGCCATTAAGTGACCGCAATGAACGTAGCCAACGGAGCCATGGCGCAGAAGTTGGCCAACTTGAATTTTTACCATGCGTTGACATCTGTCAGCTATATAAAAAATATTCTGTTTGGCTTCAAATTTTGTGTGCTGCTCAGATCATAATTAGTTTTAAAGAAAAATTAATTGTGGAGGTAAAAAAATACCCGGTTTTATATACCAAATCTTCGGGCGGGTATAAAAATATTCAAGTAAAATGCAAAATTTGGAATGAAATCGCTACAAGTTTGTTTGCAACAGGTAAAAAGTTTTAGCAATATACATTTTCGAAAATCTAATAAATATTATTATACAGCTGAAAACTGTCAACGGCGCTGGAAGTCTCTAAGAGACAGGTTCTCAAAGGAATCAAATAGCCGAGATTTACCTTCAGGAAGTGCAGGAGTTAAGGTGGTGGAGTGGGAGCAATACGTGTGCCTATTATTTCTAAAGGAACACATAAAGCTAAGAAAGTAACAACAATTTCTTGGCAGTGGGAGACGAAAGGGCCGATCTGTCTTTGGATGAAGACTTCACTATTTTGAAGAGACAGAGGACGTCTTCAGAAGTAGAGCCCATTCAAGACTGATCCATTTCTTTTGTCATGTCTGACATACCTGGAAATGAACACAGTTCATATGAGAAATCGGAAAGGAGAAAGAAACCAAAGCAGGCGGATCATAATAGTGAACTCATTGAGACAATGGGTGCCTTCAAGGATTACACCTGAGAGCCAAACCCAAGAGTCCTGTGCCAGAGCTTCTTCAAGATCCGAATCAGAAATTTATGGAATCGGCGGCAGGTATTATTTCGACTCTGAAACCACAAAAGACGGGCAAGAGCTGAAATTTTAAAATATTTAGCCAACTTATGACATGAGGAAATGGATGATTAAGAAAGACGAATGTTTTTATTTAATTTGTGGGTTTTATTATACATATATGTGTTAAAATGACAGCTTTAATATATTTTGTTTTGCTTTTCGATGGCCCCCTCTTTCAAATCATGAGTGTATCTCTCAACTCATATGCTCTTCCTCTTGCGTTGTTTGAGCCAATTTTGATTTTTTTAAAAGTTTCCTTCACTACCTTCCGCCATTCCCCTGGATACAGAATGCCTTCCTCATCTTCGCAGTCAACAAAACGTGGTGGGCTGTAACCTGTGCTTAATTTGTTAAGCATAATAAAGTTTTGTAAAGCAACAGTAGCAAGAACAATTTTTTCAGCGTTTTCTGGAAGGCAGTGCATATTTGTTCGAAGCACTCTCCATCTGGCAACAAGAATTCCGAACGCATTTTCAATTACTACGCCGGCCCTAGAAAGTCTGTAATTGAAAATTCTTTTTTGTTTTTCTAAAAGCTTTCCAGAATAAGGGCGCATAATATTTTTTTTAGAGGAAATGCCGGATCTACAATGAATATGGAAGAAATATTATGTCCGAGTTTGGAAGAATAGAATCCGCCGGCAAAGACAATTCATCCCGTAGAAGCAACTTCTTAAATTCTGAATGTTGTAGAGCTCCTAAAAATTAAATAATATCTTTACGTTTTACCTCAAAATTGTTAAACTTCAGTGCCTTACCACCATCGCTCTGGCTGCCATACGCTCCTACATCTACAGCAGTAAAACAATAACGAGCATCACATGCTGCCAACAATACAATGCCCAAATCTATTCTTATAGTTATAAAAATTAGATCCACTCTTCGGGTGAAATTTCACATGAATATGCTTCCCATCTTTTTTATTTTTTATATTATTAAGCCAAGCTCAGGGGATACCCTATGATGCAAAGCACAGCATGGCAGGAAGGAGATAGGGAAAGGATTAGGGAATATGAGGAGAGTGACGGAGGTGTCGATGTATGTCGCCCGTAAACTTCCACAGATTGTATGCCGGAGGAAAAACAGAAGATGGGAAGCTGTTCAACATTCGCACTGTTCGGGATAAAAAAGAATCACGGAATTTTACTGTACGGCCGAAAGTAATTTGAAGGGTTAAAGGATGTGAGCGGTTTGCAGCGCGAGTATTGCGTGCAGGAATCATTCTACAAGGGATTAGACTAGATATTTCATCGGAACATTGACCATGCATATAGCGATAAAGGAGAGAAAGGCATCCAACATTGCGGCGGTGCTCGAGTGAGTCGAAATGACAAGTTATTGCAAAATCGCCAATGAGCTTGAAGGCTCTCTTTTGGACAATATCCAATGAAGCTAAGGCTGTGCGAACAGCCCCGGCCCATATATGGGTATTATATTCTAGAGCACCTATGCAGTTGGGCATATCCCAAATGTTCTGAAAATCTTCCATTATGTCATTTTAAACAATATTGGTTAATTTGCTGACATAAATTGGGTAAAAAAGATTCCACAACACATCGCAGGTTTCCAGAATTATTTCTCTTACAGTGGATTTTCCCATTTTATAATCCACTCCAGAAATCAGTAAGTTTATGACTTTATTCCTTAAGACCTCTGAGTTACTTACGAAAGTGTAACGGCTAAAGTCTACACTCAGGATCAATTGGTGATCGTATCGATCTCTTTGTCAGGTCCTCAGTTAACAACTTCAGTAAGAGGTCATATACTGGTCGTGTTATCCTGGTGTGCTTAAAAAATTGCTCCAGGTCATCATTTTTAATTCTCTGATAGCAGGTTTTAAAATAGCCATCAATCTCCCGTGTCAAGTTTGCTTCTCTAACGCACCATCGTCTAGGGGTTTTATTTGAGCGTTGTATTACAATATAGCACACAATTATCATGAACATCATGATACAAACTTCAATGTCATCCATACTTTCTTAAAAAAAAAATAGTTTCGCGGCCTCAATTAATTTTTGCGACAATAAATGAAACTTGTTGAAATGTCACATTGACGTAGTCACCGAAAGCCATTCTGTTCAGCAGGTTGGTGGCTACGATTTTGACATTTCACCGGGTGGCTGCGATGCATTCTGTTCCAAGGGTAATGAATTGGAGGCAGGTCATGCAGCAAGTGCTCATGAGTCATGGCAACATCATTCGCATATACCAGCGATGGGCTTATTTAGATTAACAGTCGGATCTCAAATTTGTGACTTCGTTATGCTTTTTTCAATATAATTTTACTGAGAAATGAAACGGGATGGGAAAAAACTTTCAAATTATTTTATCGACCGTTGAATTTACCAGAAACATTGTTTCTATAAGAGCATATCACTCAATTCGCATCTATTCGACTCTAACATGAACAATATAAAATTATTCTTACTGCATGCAATTAGGTCTCTACACTTAGAAATCTCAAGCAGATTTAGTAATCTCCATGGGATGAACATTATCTGCTTTACTTACTTACAGTACATCTACGTATAGCTCTACCTAGTTAAGTAGTCAGCCATTCCACATTCCATTATACATGTACATTACGAGTTTCAGTTCCTCATAAATTCTACTTCTTTTCTCCTTGTATAGAAAACTGTTGTAAGATTTTCTGTATAGCTTTAGCTATCGAAATCCTTCATCCATATAAGATAACCACCATAAGTGGTTAAGCTTCGAGTTCTTCTGGTGCTCTTTTTTACTTCATTCTTTAGAAAAGGTCTTGTACTATTATAGCTGCTGCAGTGAGAGAGATATTAAAGATTTTGTGGTACACATACGAATTTTAATTACTCACTTACATCACTGCTTCAATAACTGTGATTCATTAAGAATTTTTAATTGGACGAAACAAGTTTTGAGCATTTCTATGAGATCTTTTGAATTACTCTAAACTGAATCGATGAATTGACTTGACTGACTAGTTTGAATAGTTTAAATTTTTTATTGAGCTGTATGCACAAGTTGGTATGACTTATACTTAATTAAGTTTTCATTACTAAATTGGAGAACGAGAAATAAAAAAACGTAGGTAATATGTTAGCTCAACTTACTGACATACAGGGTGTTCCTCGCTCAGAGATCCATAAGGAAGGATGTGATAGTATTCATCTAGGAAACAAAAAAATTAATTGTATGGCAGAGTGGAGAAGGGCATTATAACCGATTCGAAGTTACAAGGTGATTATAAAATAAGCTGTATCTTCAAAAGTACAGGGTGTATAATCAGTTTTTGTATTTAAAACCTCATGGCCTTTTTAACGATTGCTTAACCAGCCCCATACTCTTCTCCGAAACTATGGTGGTCTAAAATAAAGATTTCGAATTTTATAGCATTTTTTTACTTTGATCTCTTTTTGTTTCTTATAAAGCTTATTAACAAAAAAAAAACTGTAAGCTGTGGATAATCTTCTTGAATTTGATCTATTACACATAATGTCCTATGTTCGAACTAAATCGGTTCGAATATATTTTGGTTTTACCGATTACTTTAAAAGGAAAACATCCTGAAAACAAGGCATCAAATTTTTAGGAAAATTAAAACTAATTTGATTACTCGTAATCAAAAGACAGGTACACAACCTAACAAAGCAATGTATTTGTCATCTACATAAAACATTGCACAAATACAATACAACAATATAGCCTCATTGAGCAGATCAATTTGCAACTCTATCATCATTATAAATACTATCGAACGGGAATTTCTTCTCTACGTGATAGAGATAACATTTTTTGCAAATATACAGAATTCAATTTAACACAGCAGCATGGGTTGCTTTAAATTTCTTGTTACTATGCATTTTTGTTCGTTGCTATGCATATTTTATCTCTAGTACCGTAAAATTACAGATGCATGGCCAATTCTTGTGATCATGCGCCTCTGCTACTCCATAATTGGTGTCGTGTGCAAGCAAGGGCTATATAAACAGCAGTTTGACTTGATTCGCTCTCTTTTGTGATTTAGCAGTGCAGTGATTAACTTGGCGATTTATTCCTTTGCGTTCTTTCCTAGTGATTTTTTCCCAGTGTTATATTTTATTACTAAATTAAATACTTTGTTTAATGGACGGCTAAAATAAAATATTCTTATTCTGGGTACCGACTGGATTAAGGAATTTATTTTAGATAGCGATTAAACTAAAGGTTTTTAATTGTGGGTAGCGACTGCAATAAAAAATATTACTAACAATACACTTTATTTCTGGTCTCGACGGAGATTAAGAATCTTTCTTCGGGGCTCGACTGAAGTTAAGATACATACTAACACTCACTTTAAGCCGAGTCTCGACTGACTTAAAGAATATTATCTCGGGTCTCGACTGAGATCATATATTACTAACAAATAACTTTATTGCGGGTCTCGACTGTAATAAAATTTCTTATTGCGGGTCTCGACTGTAATAAGAAATTTACTAACTCACACCACTTTATTGCGGGTCTCGACTGTAATAAAGAGTCTTATTGCGGGTCTCGACTGCAATAAGACAATTACTAACAAAACCACTTTATTGCGGGTATCGACTGTAATAAAGAGTCTTACTGCGGGTATCGACTCTAGTAAGACAATTACTAACACAAACACTTTATTGCGGGTCTCGACTGTAATAAAGAGTCTTACTGCGGGTATCGACTGTAGTAAGACAATTACTAACACATACACTTTATTGCGGGTCTCGACTGTAATAAAGATTCTTGCTGCGGGTCTGGACTGTAGTAAGAAAATCACTAACACAAAGCACTTTATTGCGGGTATCGACTGTAATAAAGAGTCTTATTGCGGGTTTCGACTGTAATACGACAATTCCTAACAAATCCACTTTATTGCGGGTATCGACTGCAATAAAGAATATCCTCATCCCACAACTCAGTTAAATAAAAAGTCAAGTAAATCAGCTGCTATATATCGATCAGGTGAGTACAAGTCAATTGCTACAGTTGTATAAAACAAATTTATATATTAATCATTTATTAAGCATTGGTTTCAGCTTTTTATATTATAAAATATATATATATATATATATCTTGTAGTTCTCAAGTTATAGCATTTATTGAACTTGAAACATTTAGTGCAGTGAATAAACAAATAAAAACCACTAGCTTTATACCAGTGGCATAAATTTCACTACACCTTTCATTTATTGCATGTACGCTCTGACTACGGGCAGTACATCCTAACTGTAGCCGTTAAAGAATTATTAGCTCTTCACCTATTCAGGTCAGCAATAATTTGTTCCTTAGTAACTGAAAATACGTAATTAAAAAAAAAAATATTATTTAATTTTTTTTTTATGATCTGAATAACGCTGACCGTACACAATCTGTAATTTTTATTAAACAAGGTCTTTTATGAAAAACTAGAATATTTTCTTTTCTATCACCTCCTTCCCCATGGAGTTCTGACCCAGAATCACCATGTATTATTATTATAAATTATTCATATAAACTCATCGAACTAACATGTTGGTAGTAGTCAATAGTAAATTTACGTTTTTTTTTTGTAAAATTACTAATTTTTTTCTACACATCTGATTTGTATTTTTACTCAAAAATTCTAATTTTGCTACAAAAATATTGTAAAAATTTTGTATAATATTCCCACATTATGCAGAGTAGGTACATAAAATAAAATGTCCAATTCCCTGTATTCCTGAAGCTCTCAAACAACATAGAGGGCTTTTAGAGACATTAAAGTTGTTGATAGTCATAAATATAAACTTAAGATACTTATAATGTCGACTTTGTCACTTAATAACTAAATGGCTCACTTATGGACCAATTAAAATAAAAACAACTTATGATTACTTCAAAGGGAATTCACTTTTCCGAAATGGCATCAAGTTGCAAATTTCTTTCTATTTCGTCTTCGGCGTGGTCGCCAAAACTTAGGTAGCGGGTGATGCCAGATTATGCCATGGACTAAGCGCCCAAATAAAGAAAAAAGATAGCCCAAAAGGCGCCGAAATGTTTATTTTTAATAAGGCTGAATTTCTGATAAAGAGGTTGCTATTTGATTAGTTTTTAACGATTAAATCGATTATAGATTGCATTATACTAGAAAAAGTATACATGCCCGATACTTTTCTTTACAAAAATTGGCTCTCCTGGTCCGAATTTTCGTTTTAAAATATTTATAAAAAATAGAAATATTAAATTTTTTAAAACTGCTTTCACTGCAATAAGTTGATAATTAAGCTTCCTTAAAATGAAAAAAAAAATTTCAATTTAAAAAGTTATGAAAGAAATATTGAAACGGTTTTAGTGACAGTCCACCCAACCACACCACACCAACAGCCAAAAAATCACCATTCTCGATTTGAGCGGCTGTAAACATTTTACTGAATCTCACTGACATTTTGTATAGAAGTTTGAAATTACATTATCTAACAAATTCTAAATGAACATTTTAACACTTTTGCAAATCCATACATTTTTGGGCCACCCTTACCTAATGTATAATGCTTTTGTTTTTGCTGTGAACTGAACATTTTCTGAACAAATATAAAATATTACCTTAATTAAATTCCAAACTTTTTTCTTTTTAGTTAGAATGACATGTCCAAGAATAATTTAATGTGAATAAAACCCATTAGTTCACTGTAGTGTAGACAGCAGGCAGTTCAGAGAGCTTCATTGCTGTCCTGATGAGATCGTCCTGCACTGCTAATCGAAGCATGCGAAATTTTGATTTTCGGCTACAACGCCAGTAACTGACCAGTACCCCGGTACTTGTCTTTTAAACATTACACGCATTAGTCGGAAAATTGCCTGTAAACTTGTATATTATACGGGTTTCGACAAAATAACCCCCTCTTCTATTTAGTTAGAATGAGATATCCACGAATCATTTAATGTGAATAAAACCTATTTTCCATTCAATTTTATATCGTTAAATAGAGCCCAAAAAGCGTAGGAAAAGCAGTGTCGCGCCCAATTGGGCGTTGGGCGCTTTTCATGAAAATCGAAGCGCAAATTTTGTAAAAAGATAGTCCTATTTGCGGAAAAGCGCCCGATCTGGCATCACAGGCGGGAACTATTCCTTCTTCGAGTGTATTGTCCGGAACGTGTAGCGAGCGGCCCGTTAAATTCATCGCTATTGAATTGCCACTTGGCCGAGCGGTTACCACCGGGGGCGGTGAAGGCCGATTTGAACAAACGCAGCAAGCGTACTTTGCAGTTAGTGAATGAACGAGTAGGAGTATGTTACCTGGAGGCTGGTGGTTTCTCCACCTCGGGCTCCTTGAGACGTCTCGCTATACTTATCTGGTCAGCTCCTTTCTTCCCTTTTTGTCCCTTTCCTCGTTAATTACTGGGAGGAAGGGAACTGAGTCACAACAAAAGAAGAAACAAAAACAAACTTTTTGAAAGTACAATTTCCGCGTTTATTTAAAAAAAAAACAAAAAACTTGACTTGGTGTCACTTTTATGCCACAGATCTGAAAACTTCGTGCACCTCGAACTCTTGCTACGCTTAATATGGCCGACTACAAAAATTTTCGCGCCTATACCTTATTGCTCTAGTCCGTTTTTGGACGTCTTCTTTTACTTAGGCTAGTTTCGGTCGATTCAGCGACCTCTATTTTTCAACTGCTCGTTAGTGTTAAGTTTTACATCTGTTAACTAATTTTAACTTATGATTCATTTTTTTAATTGACATTTGTGAAACTGATTCTACTTTCGATTTACTTTTAATTTACATGGGTCAAATAATTTTCTTTTCTATTTTTAATTACCTACTAACTTTAATTCATTATTTATCTTTTTATTTAGATTGGCGAGACTGGTTTGAATTATTCCGGACCTTTTATTTTCTCGATCTGTCACAGTTTTCATTGACTTTCACGTGTAACGAACATTGAGATTGTCTACCGATATTGGTCTTCTACATCTGTCAAATTTTATTCAGTTTTAAAGTTCCATATTTGACAAAGCTTTCATTCCCTTTTAAATTTTTATATTTCTATATTTGTCAAAGTTTCTATTCAGTTTTATATTTCTATATCTGTCAACGTTTTCAAAAAACAATTTATATTTCTATCAAAGTTTTCATTTATTTCTATATTTCTGTATCGGTCTAAATTTTAATTCAATTTCAAATTTCTATATTTCAAAGTTTTTACTTAATTTTAGCTTCCCACATCTGTCAAAGTTCTCTATTCAATTTCATATTCCTCTATCTGTCAACTTAGTTCATTTGCTGTCAAGTTTCAGAAATGCTACAATTATTTACGGACTTCGCGTTGTCATACCTGTCAAAATTATATTTGCTTTTCTGGTTTAAAAATAGAAATTATTTACTGATATTCATTTTCTAGATCTGTCAGAATTAGTTTGCTTCTACGGTGTAAAAATGAACATTACTTATCGGCATTCATTTTCTAGAGCTGTCAGAACTAATTTACATTAGTAGTGTGAAAAATGAGAATTATTTATCGACATTCATTTTCTAGATTTACTAACGGTAAGGTAGCTCATAGACTTTTATTTTTCCTATAAAGATCCGTCCGAGTGGTTCATTTGTAAAATTATTACGATGTCTAGGAACGAATCCGGCAAACTATTCGTGCTTCGCGCTGGTACGTGTGGGTCGGCCCTATTTGATTGGAGCAGATTTGAAGAAGAATTGTAGTGATGAGTCTACATCGGAATTGGGTTGGGATTGGAACAGTTTGACAATTCGAAATGTCAAGTTCGAGATTTTGTTTGTTGTTCGGGGGTGATTGTGAGAAAGTTTCTGTTTACGATGTTCAGCAGCTGTGTCTTCTTTTTTGTATTTGGATAACGTATTTGTTCCTGAGCATTTTCCGGTGGCACGTGAAGTTCGCTATATTTCAGCTGCTTGCTTGGATAGGAGTTTTCTTTCTGCTCCACAAATAGCTATGCACAATGCCATCGGATAGCGCTGTAATTCCCTACGGGATATTTTCATACGTAAAGGACGTGGCTGTGAAGAAAATCGCATCGTCGTGGCTGCATTCCACAGTGAGATTTTTAACCGCTTGGCTGTACTCTAGCTTTCTTCATGAAAGTAAAGCGAGCTAGGTGATTCTGTTACAATATATATATGTATAAATATAATTACTAAGTTTGATTAGATATGTATTAAATCATTAATCAAAATGTACTCACCAATCTAAAATGTGGAATCGACTGTATGGCGTTGGTAAATAGATAGTTAGTGATTATCTTGTTCTAGTCGTGCCCCGGAACAAGATACTTTGTTTCAGTCGAGACCCAAAACAAAGTTTGTGTGTTAGTAATGATCTTGTTCTAGTCGTTCTCCGGAACAAGATACTTTACTTCAGTCGAGACCCAAAGCAAAGTTGCAATTTGATTAGTAGAATTCTTGTTCTAGTCGTTCCCTGGAACCAGATACTTCACTTCAGTCGAGACCCAAAGCAAAGTTGTATTAGTAGTATTTATTCTAGTCGGAACTCAAGATAAATATCTTTATCGCAGTCGAGACCCAAGATAAAGTGATTATGTTAACAAAATTTATCCCAGTCGAGACCCAGAATAAATGTCCTTATCTCAGTCGGTACCCAAGGTAAAGGCTGTTATATTAATAAATTTTATTCCAGTCGATACCCAGAATAAATGTCTTTATCTCAGTCGGTACCCAAGGTAAAGCTGTTATGTTAGTAAATTTTGTTCCAGTCGATACCCAGAAGAAATGTCTTTATCTCAGTCGGTACCCAAGGTAAAGCTGTTATGTTAGTAAATTTTGTTCCAGTCAATACCCAGAATAAATATCTTTATCTCAGTCGTTACCCAAGAAAAAGTTATTGAGTTAATAATTCTACGTTGTTACCATTAGATAAGTCGATTCCAAATGATGCACAATCTATTAGAGCTGTATGCGAAAAGAGAAAGATTCAAGTTGGCCTGCGACTTATATTGCCTCTGAATTGCGCACGGCACCAACAAATTATTTTACGTTGCGCATAGCATCCAAAGTACGTTGACCTTAGCAGGTATGCGTAGGTAGCAACAGAAAAATCCGTTGAACTTAGCAGCTGTGCATAGGTCAGAAGCGTACATTGACCGTAGCAGCTGTGCAAATTCAAGTATTTTTGCTGCCATTCCTGATTTTGCCTAGCTAAAGTTATTATGATTATAATTATGCAATAAGATACCTATTACAACATTGCTAAATTGCTACTTTAGAAGATACATTTAACTGTACAGATGACTTAAGGGGGAAAACGCAAAGAAGCGCGAAAAAAAGCCATTTTTCTGAATTTCTTTAAGGCAATCTATAGCAGTAATCAAACCAATTATTTTTTAAATGATAAAACACATTTTTAAGAATATATCAAAATGTTTTTATTGAAAAATATCAAATATTCGGCGAGTAATTCTCTGGTCCGTAAAGTACCGCAAAAAACAGGCCCTCCACGATACGCACTCTTGCTTCATCTGTTATCATCCAAATAAAAAAAAAATACAAAAAGATTTAAACTGGACAGTATAATCTAGTCTTTGTCATATGCGATTTTGAAAATATCGATTTTTATCAAAATGGCGGACATTTGAATTTACATAGCAATTTTTAGAGAAAAATACGACCTTATTTCGCCAATTAAAAAAAAAACTAAGCACTTGCATTTTTTTGCAAAATTTAATAAAAAGTTTTGATGCATCCTTGGCGAACGACGACACGAAGAAGAGAGTCACGCCAAGAGTATAAAGCAGCCACATATGTGCGTGTTCAAAATCATGTGCAATGACAAGAATGACATTGCATAGGGTAATGAACAATCATATGATCGGGAAACATACAAAAATTGAAATAGGGTTCATCTAGAAAATAAAAATCTGACGTATAGTAATAGAATAGTTTCAACATTGTACACTGAAGATGTACACAATTAAGCAAATTGAGCTGGAGCGAAACTGGTTAAGTAAAGCCAAATAGAGGCCCACACGGCCATTTCCCCTTAATAAAAGTCCAAAAATTTTTGTCAAAACATATTATCACACAACGTAGTAAAAATTCGTATCAAGACCTAACGAGCTGTCCTGCTACACAGGCCAGCAGCTCCCCCATAAGGATGGCAGCAAGACCCTAACAAAACTAACAAACTAAACAGGACATGTAACTGGATGAAACACAACACATAAAAAAGCCGGACACATCATCTACACCACTTAATGGAAGGTTTTTCTAGTACCTCACTTAAACAGTACGGTGGCTAAACTAAGTGACTTACGGCCTTGGACAAGTGGTGCCCCACCTGCCGTACAACGTTTCGTCATGCTGCTCCAGGAAAGCTTCATGGACACAGATGACATAAAAACCAGCACTTGCATTTTTTTGCAAAATTTAAAAATCTAATTCCATTTGATATGCGTAATGTTATCGAAGACAAGTTACTCTCCTCTCATTGGATTGTGTCCCGGATTTGTTTATGTGGAATGTAGCCATAATGTGTCGATTGTTATCTCCACTAAAAACCTGCCTTATCGACGTGCCTGAATTTTTTCTAGTAAATCGAACAAAATTTTGTGATTTACTTGAATCAAGTATACTTGAAGTCAATACGCGTTTACATGATATTTTGATTACTTGATCTCTACTTGAAGTATAGGTACTTCAAGTATTCATGTAAACGTACTGATTGTTTCGTTCCCAACCTATTTTAAATAATTAGAAATACTTGGAATTAAAATCTTTTAAGCGATTTTACTTTCAGGTGGCTATTTAATGTTGGTTTCAACACAAGCATACGCAAGAAAACGAGACTTTTTGGGACATCCCAAGTTTATGTCATATTTCTGAATGTGGGTAGTAAATAAAGTTCGAGTAGGTACCCTTCTCTTTTCAAATCATCATTCAATTTCAGCAAAAAAATATATATAAGAATTTATTTCCGAGTGTATGCTTAAAAAATATCTTTAAAACAACATTTACACTTATGCACAGTACCCCAAAGCACTCAATTCTTTACAATTGATTGCCATTAGAATAATATTTTTAAAGGCTGTCACGTTCATGATACTTAAGAAAATGTGAGCATTTCGATTTATGCTGAAAAGTTCCAATTTATGCGGGTAAAAATTAATGCTGACGTGTCAGACCATAATTGAGATTGAAGAAGTAAGTCCTCCAGTATTTCTATACCTGCATAAAATTTCCACGTATGCATTTACAGTGTTAGCTTTCTACATTCACCCATTCACCGAGAATCCACATCGTATACTCCTTCTATACACTTCAGAAGCCCTTGAATTTACATTTCACAAGAGAACTAAGAGATCCTTGTTGGACCCGAACACTTTTCTAACGGTTTTCCGCTTTTATATATATATATATATATATATGCAAAAATATGCTTAGAACGTCAGGTATTATTGTCACTAGCTGAGAAAGTCGGAAATAATTAAATTTCTACGAACAGAATAGAATCAAGCTTACGTGCAGATGTTATTCAATGGCGATGTTTACATTTATTTTATGTGGAATATAATTCGATGTGGGTAGTATTTATTTGATGAATGATCTGTATATCAACGGTGAGATTGTGGAATTTGAAAAACAAATGAAAATGGACGAAAATTTCATAAGCTGTAATTTAATATCAATTAAATCTGTACTAATTTGAAGTAGTTAAATTGTTGCAAACTGTATGTTATGGTCACCTCTAAGCACTCCACCTACATAAATAATTAATTGGGTCAATATATAATACTCACCAGTAAACATAGCCAAGATGGCAGCCTGGCAGGCAGAATCAGTTGGCAGCTATGAAAAATGGACCGGCGGAAATTGGTGAAAGAGGAAGTGAGAGGGTCGGCTATTGGCGGTTTCTTTATTTTTAAGCTTGTGTGTTTGATTGTCGATCAAGATCAAGATTGGTGCATTGATGGTATTTATTTGGTTTATTTTTTTTTCAAATGTGGTTTCTGATAACTTATGGTAACTTATGATAATACGAATTTTTGTGATAAAATTAAACTGTATTCAGAAATCAGGTTACGTTTAATAACGAGGTAGGGCCCGGCGTAATAGTCTAATTTAATTTTTAATATATATTTTTATTTAGTGCTGTTCAATCTTTTTATGTTTTTAATTAGTGCCATTGCGAAGTTTGCACCATATTTTTGTATATGATAAAATCAAACTGTATTGAGAAATCTGTCCGGAGTTTAACGTGAGCATCTAGCTGTTAGCTTTATGGCCAGTTTTACAGTCGAGTTTAAACCAAGGTTTAGTTTAAACCATCCTCCAAGTTTAAACGTAGTTTAAACCATCCTCCAAGTTTAAACGTAGTTTAAACCAAATCGGGTTTCACAGTGCATTCTTTTAGTAACGTTGGTAGTACTGATTAAATTGTGAATTAAATTAGTTATCGCCACCATTGTGAAGCAATTTTTCAATCAATCTGTCAATCGGAAAAAGTAAACAGATCAGAAATAAGAAATATGTATTTATATTTGCTAATTTTAAATATGCTAACATTCAAAAAGGATGCAAATTTTAGCATAAGTGATGTTGACCTTCCCTAGTGCATAAGAAAGATATGTGTATAATAGAGCACAAGAATAGATTCGAAGATAAAGTGACAAAGTTCTTTACTTAAACGGAACCTAGCATAAAAATCAACGTCTTCCCACTCATTAAAATGATTTGGCCGATTTCTAATTATTCGCAGTCGTCGACAGAGTTGTAAATTTAACTCAAAAAAATCTTCTTCGCCGCTAGAAATGTCTAAATCTAACTCCATGATGAAATTATTTTCTTCATACAAACAAACTAAAAAAATAAAATTATCTTGAGTTTAAACCGAGGGATGGCACGGTTTAAACTCTAGTTTAAACCGGGGTTTAAACCAAACTCATTCGTCGAGTTTAAACTAAATATTTGGTTTAAACTCAGACTATGAAACTGGCTATTAATCTCACGGCAGTCTTAATGCACGGATTAGTAGACAAGCGACAATCAGCGCCCTCAAGAGTCAGAGCATATTAAGGTACGTGCGGCTAATAAAGCCCGGATGGTAATAAGGCTCACATTTAAAAACTCCTACTAAAATGAATCGCAGCAACCTCATACTTTATGGGCACATGCATTAAAGGCGGAACCACAATAGAAATATACGTAAGTACATTTACTTACGTAAAGCGAACACGCCCTTCAATTTAACAGGCGTACACAAATTAACTTTAACTCGTGTGAGGGGAACTTTCGTTAAGTTTAAATATCCAATTTTCAGTAAGTATAGTGCGGTAAGAATCGCACATTCCGTAAGAACGCGATAAGTCAAACAGTTAAATTATTATTAAATGATTAAAAGTGCAATGTAAAACTTAAAATGGAATAAAAATGGTACTGTGAATTAATAGAAAGCACAAATCTTTATTTAAATCAACTTCCATTTGTTAATTTTTTCACTTTTACCACTTTTCAAAATTGAAAACATTAAATATCAAGATAATAACTCTTACGGAATGAGATAGATATATATTTAGGCTAAAATTATCAATTTTTTGTAAGTAAACCTCAGTCTCGTTTAATTACGTAAAGTTATTCACTTCTATTGTGGTTCAGTCTTAAGTTGACACGAACGCCGTCGAGGGCGCGTTCGACAGCACGCGCCGCCATCTTGCCAGTAGCGCACGGTACGTCACCGAGAGGACTACGGCTGCTTGAAATTGTAGAACTTGTTTGGTTTGAACGATAGGTAATGTAGGTTATGATTTCGGTGTTTATTTTCGCCCACCATTGTCTTTATTTGATTAATGAGTAATTTTGTAAAATCTTGTCATAGGTCTAATAAGGCACACTGACGTAGACCGTACCTAACGTAGGCTTTACCTAACCTACCTCAATGAAACTAATGTCCCTATATATAGGATTATGATTGTGACATTAGTTTTGTTCCAAAGAATGAAGAATGTCTGGATTTACTCTGTTGTACGTTAAGAAATTTATAACTAAAGCTGTTGGGGGCCTTATTATCCCCCTGGGGAGTAAAAAACCCCATTTTTATTTTTATTCGAAATTATAAAAAATAACCGAATTTTGTTGATTTTCTAAGTTTTAGCGAGTTTAAAGGGAATCGTTCCGTTGATTAAGATTTTGAAAAAGTTAATTTTTGTTTTGGGCCTTATTATACTGTGATAATTTAACATGGCCCTTGGAAAAGGTTTTATAAAACTGTTTTTTTCAAATACTCACTTCTGTTATAGTTTTTCTATTTGTTTAGTTGTGTAAACAAATAAACTTCACGGAAAACTTGTTTTTGTAGTTCTATAACACCAAATACTTGCTTTATTGAATTTTTAAATTAGGTGGGCTTTGTTTGCCGGAGGTACCTTATATTCTGTCTTGATGAGTACCAGTTTATGTCAGCGCATGCTTGACATTGGACTTACTGGCAGGGTTGCTAGACAAAAAAAAACAAAAAATCTACTAACCTAATAACAAATAAAAGACCTAAACCGAGCAACAAATGCCTCCGTCAACTTGTTCGTCTCAACGGAAGTCAGTCTATATAACTGGCCGGCGCAACAGATAACACTAAGGCTGGCCAAGTCTCGTCGTGTGTGTTATATGTAAAAGGGACCTTGCTGTACTCTGCCCGACTGGAGGAAGAAGAAGGGTTGCTAGACTGCAACAAATAGATTTTCGTACCAACTTTACAAAAATTCACCTACACTAGGTTTATCGCAAAATTAATGAGAAATTACGGCAAAATTAAAACTAGAGATTGTATAGTAACATTTTATTTTATTTTTATATCCTAGATGAAATCTAACCAAATTTGTCATTCTGTTTGTAAGACCTAGAAATAATGCTAGTAGAGAAAAATGAGTTGGATACCGACGCATAATATTAAAATTTATTTTGATATTTGCATGATTTGCGTAAAAAGGGGGATATTTTCACCATGCTAGTATCAAGTGTTGAAAAGGATTTGCAGCATCAAAAACAGTAATGAGGGATTCCGTTGAACCTACAGAGCATTTAGTAAATTGCTCTTAGATTTCTTGCAACTGGAGAATATTTAACACTTGAATTTTATTTCGTATGGGTTGCACTGTAATTGGCTATTATTTTGTTTGTTTGTAGATCATCGCAAATTCATTCAAAAGGTTTTTCTCTTATACCTTTTTATATACTTTACGTTTTGTATTTTACAAGTTCTCAAAACCTTGATAACATTACAGTTTTTCAACTAATTGGCGGCCCCACCTTAAATCTTAATTACCTGATGTTAACAAATTTTTCTGAACTCCGCCGAGTGTAAAAACAAGTATAAGAAATTGATAAAAATAGAAATTTTTCTGAACTTTCCCGAATGCATAGAAAACAATCGAAAGGAAATTCATAAAAACTTCATGTTGATGCGCGACCTCCTCCATATCTGCTCGTCTCTCTCGCTCCCACTGTTTTCGTGTGCGGCGCGCAAAATCTAGACCGTCTAAACTAGTCTATGGTTGTTGCAGATGCTTTCGGCACTTTCCCCTGAAGTAAACGATGAGATCAGATCAAGCCTAGCGCCTAAAACTATCGTTCCCACAGAAAAATTAAGTTATAAGAAAATTGCAGTCCAATATGGAAATTATGGTGTTTGAACCAAATCCAAGCTACTTTTATATGAAAAACTCCTGCAATAAGACAATAATATCGGCCGCTATGCTCTTTTCAAGTCTTATTTCAGAGCATATACATGTACGAGAATTATCGTACATCAAGCATCGCTGCTTACTGGTGAATGCGAGACTCATCTCATCTCAGTCGATCTCTGGGTCACGGCACCCAGTTGATTTAGCGCAACTCTACGCCGAAAGCCAAATATCCAAACACGCATTAAAGCGACCTTCCTTCAGAACACCGGACGCAGTATGCAAATATACACAGGGACATACTCCTCTGTTCAAAGAAGAATGTCCGCCTAAGTTATGCAGACTCAGACACCATCTTTCTGCCCGCATATGGGCTACCACTGCTACCGTGATGCACGCCAATCGTGCTGTAATAACTACCTATTATAGTAGGACCATTCAGGGCTTCTCAACCTCGTGGTATCAAGCTAGCAATGTCTCTCGGCTACTCAATTGGTATGGCTTTGTAGTCTATGACCATAAGGTCATGGGCACTATCAGTGGTATCTTTACATGTAGGTAACCTTTTATAAGCGGGATTGGTTACTTCATTTGGGCCTAAGATCTTATTTGCAACGTCTAAAAATATTGTACATATCCTATACAGGCAAACACAAACCTAAATAGGTGCTGTCAGCGGGGACCACGGGAAGGTTAAGATATTCCTGGACCGGACTCAAGCCTGGAGAGGCTAGAGATTACGGAAATCACGCCATGCATACTAACATACATACTTGACTTCCATTATTCATCAACTACTAGATTTTATTAGTCTGACTTGCATGACTTCTTCTTCTTCTTTGTACATGACCCGGGGCAACATACATTACTTACTATAGTACCCGCAGGGTCAAAAATCTCATATTTTATTTCGCAGAGGCATGCGCCTATATATTATATAGTTATCCCGCCGTGTGAGCACTTAATTGTGCGGATATGATATCTTTCAATCATATTACGTTACTTCAGTATCCACGCAGAAGCAGAATATACCAATACGATCTTCTCTCTTCAATACAACAATTCAACCAGTTCAACAAATTTCTTCCATCAATTATGCATAATTTTCTCTTAAATAGCTATCGCCTTGGAAGCTCTGCGCTCCACAGTATTCTTTTCCGCTGCCCAAACTGAATACAGAAAGCTGGCATGGCATTATGGCTTAATCTCACGGAACTCTTAATGCCCGGATTAAAGATAAGCGACAATCAACGACCTTGAGAGACAGAATATAAATATTCTGTCTCGGGAGTACCAGTTTATGTCAGTGCATGCTTGACATTGGACTTACTGGTCGAAGCGAGACCTACCTAAAATCTCTTCCGATCTGTGGGTCATGGTACCCGGCTGATTTAGCGCAACTCCACGCCGAGAGAAAATCGTCTAAGCATACACTAATAAGCGACCATCCTTCAAATTCACGGACGCAGGATGCAATTTTGTCAAAAGAACAAACTACATACTCTGTTTAGAGAAGAATGTTCGCCTATGTCATGCAGACTTAGACAATCTCTCTCTGCCCGCATATGGGCTACCATAACCACTACGATGTATAAACTGTACACAATAAAAATAACAGACATCGCCCATAAGCTTGCTTCCCACAGCATGTGGTTTCACGGGCCAGGAAATTTGATGCGAACGAGCTCGCGTTGGGCCGCGCCGCTCCTATACATCTCCCACGGTGCGTGTTAGCCCGAGCTGATTTGCAGCACGGTGCCTAATTTTGATTGAACTGCCCATCTAAAATGCCGCCGCATGCAGAAAGAATCGTTGTTTCTGCAGCCGCTTTTGTATGAAGAAATGACAGGCTCGCTCGCCGCACTGCCACGGGCCGCCTTTCACACGCTCGGCTCGCACCCTTGAAGTTACCGACTCGAAATGCATCGGACACGCAAGCATAGGCGAGCTCCCGCCCCCTTGGACCAGACTCTGCCCACACGGCCACGTCGTAATGTCCCGCGCCCGCGCGGTGTCAGGCGTGGCCCTCGAAAACACGGGCCGAAAGGGCTGAAGGCTATGGGTAGATCATGCTTAGACAAGCAAAAAATTGTGTTGGTGGTAGGGAGTAAATCCTAATCGTCTCGCAGATAACGGGACTCACCTCCGTTTTGCAGTTATTAAAAAGCAACTAAAAATAAAGAAAGTCGCGAAGAAAGCATTCCTGACATAGAAATACAACATTAAGTCTGGAATGATACAGAAGTAAACCAGGGATTAGTATTAACAAATAGATTTTAACTATAGGAAGAGAGTACACGAATTACTACGGTATGGAGGTAATATGTGGATGCAAATATGGTTCACATTTCAAAGGAACGCCCATATTGATTCGAATTTATATCCGGCCATCTTTTTCATGAATCTATTGTGCTGCGATTATCAATTCGTTTGTAGCTAGAACTTTCAAAAGCCAAGCCATAGCTTCTCTGTGAGTTTTCCTGAAAGGGAATCGTCGGCTGAGGGAAGTGCCGTATCGAGGCTTCTCCGAGCCGCTCTAAAAATTTTTACCGACAGCTTTCTCACTAATGAGGGAGCCGGTGCGAGTGTTTACTTACCTGAACCTGACATAGGGATGGAGTACTCACATGGAAGATGCACTCTACTGTCTTTCAGGCTGAAGTCTTCACCATCGCAATGGCAGTGAAGATAGCCCTTGATATGGTGATCAAGGGAAAGGATATTGCTATCATTGGGCCATCCCACACGAGTATTCTTGATGTAGTATGCAAGTCAGCTTTTAGGCAAGAGGTGAAAAGACGCATAGAGATATCTCTTTGCATCTTTTTACCTCTTCCCTAGAAAACCGGTTTCCATACAGCATCAAGAATACTCGTGTGGGATGGCTCATTGACATTTAAGTTACTGGGAGACTGCAGGTCGTCCATGGATAAGCTGTATATCCACAACATAGTATCCCTTGAGTGGATTCCTGGTTAAATGGGGACCATGGAGAATGCAATGGCTGATCCTCTAGCCAGGTCTGGGTCTGGTTCTCCGTACATCTGACCGGAACCAGCCATAGGCGGTGCCATCCCGGTTATCGGGTCTCTCATCAAAGCGGATGTTCGTAAGAAGCATCAGCAGAGATGGGAGAACCTGAGTACTTACAGGTGCAAAAAACTTTTTCTTGATGGGCCTAATAAGAATTTCTCTGAATTTCTCTTGGCGTTCGGAAGGAAGCAATGTAGAACTGTGGTTGGCAACATTACCGGTCACAGCTCGCTTCACGCTCTTCTAACAAGGATGGGAGTTGTTGACAGTATCTGTTCTGTATGGAAGGAGAGCCTGAGACAATCGGACACCTTCTGTGTGCTTATTTGGCCTTCGCCTGGAGTAGACTGGATAATCTACGGTCTGCCTAAAAACCCTTCTCACCAACATCTGATGCGGTTCACGACAGGACAGTTTTGGTGATAATGTGTCTAGCAGAATAGCACAATGGGTCGCTCTGTCCTCCGCGTTTGGGATCTCTTGTCCCCCTGCCTTTTAATAAAAAAAACAAAAGGCTATAAGGGCAAGGCATTCACCGTACCTGCCGGGCCGTCAATCCGGAAGAACACTATTTACAACAATTAAAAGCTTCCTCAAGCACCGTGCGCTTTTCCCAAAATAAGCCATAATTGGAATAGCTACTGAAAGAAAAGTCTAGGAACTCAACCAGAACCTTGGATAACGGAATCAGGTGCAGAGGCTATGTGGAAGCTATATGCTCCCAATAAGACGAGTGAAGAAGGAAAAAAATCGTCGAAGATAGCAAAGGGCATTCACATCTTCCAATTAGATTGAGTTCACAGGTAGAGAGTACCGTATAGAGTTTTTATACCGTAGATGAAATCATTAGGGCATTCTAAGATTGTCATTCCGTTTGTAACGCACAGAAATAATGCTGGTAGAGTAATGTGAACTGCACACCCACGAGAGCGCGTGTACTTAGAGAGCTGACATTTTTCATGAGGGCCTTTTTTTTTTTTTTAAACGTGTGACGTCGTTTGTTCGGTCGGTAGCAAAACGTCAGAACTTGACTCTGGGTAGCTTCAGTGGAATGAGGGTCCAAATGACAACAGTTGGGTTGAGTTCAAATTAATTATTTATTCTTCTTACGTCCCTATTATAAATGTAATGTAATGTAATGTAATGTAAATAAGTGAGATTCTTGTCAATACTTCTAAATCTAATTTGAGTGTGGGCCAGGAGAGACTTCCGTTGTACACGTACTAACTAGTGGTTTCCGTTGCTCACGTACCACCACTAGCCCTCCGTTGTTCACGTACTTGTTGACAGGATAGCTTTCCGTTGTACACGTACTGACTATTGGATTCCGTTTGTACACGTACTACCAGTAGCTCTCCGTTCTTCACGTACTGACTTTTGGGATGGCTTTTCATTGCAGACATACTGATTATTGGTTTCCGTCTGTTACACGTACTACCGATCACTTTCCGTTTTTCACGCACTCGCTTTATAGGCAGGGGTGGAGGTGGAGTAGGATTTTCTAGGTCTTCCGGACAGGCCAGTTCAACTTGCTAGAAATTTTTGTAGGAAATTCAGGTAGGCGGATGAGGGTGTCTAAAGAATCTATATTGCCCTACTTATAATATCGATTCAAAAAGCTATTGTAAATTATACGAAGGAAAATTTCCTATAGAAAACTTCATACGTAGTTTTATTAATGTCTAGCCATGTACATACAGGTACAAACGTAACATTAAGTTCGAAAATAGGATGTCGGGTAACTCCTTAGTGGGGTTGCCATATAAAAATTTCGTTTTTTACTTCATATTTGGACGTTGCCTGAGAACGCGTCAACATAGAGAGCTGAACCGTTGTGCACAGAGTTTTCAATAGTAAATATAATTTGAAAAATGGACTAAATCAGGCAATCCCTTCTTGGTGTTCCCATATAAAAATTTAGCTTTTTCACATATACTATGAAAACTATCAGTCCTAGACGTTTTTATTTTACTGAAAATTGGTCATAATCATTTTTACTGTCTAACGAATCGTTCTAGAAATATATGCGAAAAAACACTTCAGCCATGAAACTTGCACAGAGAGGTGACAATACGAAATAACATACGGCCATTCATCTAGGGTATCGTAAGATTTGGTCTTAAACCAATTCTAGTTTCTTTACTTGTTTTGCATTAATTTTCTTTTTCTTACCAAGTTAATGGAATCAGAATTTTGTTGTACTATTGGTGGCCAGGACAATAACAGCCCAAAAGCAGCCTCGATAGGCAATAAATTTTTTTCGTAGGTATGCTGATAAACATTGTAAATTCTCACAAATTTGGTTTAAAGTAAAAAAAAAATCAAACCTCAGCTTCGAAGGTATTTGCTGTAAACTCTAGAAAAATCCAAACCATACTGAAACATCTCACTTAGTGTCTGGGTGGTGGTATAAAGTACGAGTCAACTGCTAAATCAACACCAGTTATTTGTCTGAAAGGACGACGAAAGACTAAATTTATTCAGGCTGAGAACGATATGCAAACTGTCTCCATGTCTATGAGATACAAAACTTAGCCACGTGGTGCACGAATTTTTAGAACGGAAAACCTCTACATTCCCTTGAAGTTTCAAAAGTCAGGTGTAAAAATATTTTCCTGTTTTTTCATCAGGACTTCTATGTGTGAGCACCAAAAACTTGGCGAATAATGAATTCTCGTTTGCACTGCACCTGGTGTGTTTTTTTGGAGGGTGGGAGGTGGCATATACACCTACGTATCTTTAGTAAGTCCTAAGGGGCTTGTGAATATGAGATTCTGTTGCGAAATATCTTCCACAAAATATATTATATATGTTCAGGCAAAATGGCAGGGAGATTTGAAGAATTTTTAAAGGGAATTATTTAGGGGCCTTAAATCCTTTTAGCATTCTTTGAAGCTTGCACTCCCCGCACCGCAGCAAACCATCCACACTTGCAATTGTGCGCGACAGGAATCACAGCTGTGCTGAGAGCGAAAATTATTTTCCTCATTAGAACATTTACGTAAAAGACTAGTTAGTTTAATTTTTTTTTTTCGTACATTTCTTAGTTCCGCATTTGATAACCAACAAGTGTGGAAGGAACGGCACTAGATGCAGGCCATCGGTAGACATCATTCTCAGCATGTAGCATATAGCATTAGTATTAGCACAGTCCTCCATATGAATGCATGTGCTTTCGTTAATGGATTCGCTAATGTCGTCATAATTAAAATTCCTGAAATGGAGCTTAAGGAGGCCTCGTTCTTAAGTTTGCTTTCTTAGTTTTTGCATTATCTTTTGAGATTATGTTATTACGTAAGGCTTTTAAAAAACTCCCATGATAATACTGGTGTGACGGGCAGGCAGCCAGAAGGGGTGGTGGATGTTATGAGAATGTACTCGAGTTTAATGGATTGTTTTTGACTTCGTAGCCGAGCTTTGAGAAAGTTGAAAAAAGTACAGTTCTGCTGAAGTTACACACTTTTTGAATTATAATATATATAAGGCAAGGACTCGTTCAAGACGATGGCCTTTGAAGGATATATGTTTGTATGCATGTGTGGCATGTGTATATACATATATATTATGTAGAAGAAATTTAGTAGTCACTTTTCAGGGGATAATGGTACACAATCGTTTTTAATATGCGGCTTGCGTAGGAGATACATTTATAATGATGGAGATTTTGTTTTTTTTTCTTGTATCAATCATAATAGGAAATCAAAATAAATTCCTTCAGATAATATATTACCAGGCAATTTGGTTTTATAGGGCCCGGATTCTGCAGTACAGAGAGTTGCGAATTTCAAAGTTAAGTAAGTGAATTATTTACAATAATTTACGTTTTAATTAAGAAAACAAAATAACAATTATTCGGAGAATTAGTTTTTAAAACTCTATAAGCACTTGAAAACTTTCGTCTAGATATAAGTATTTGTTTATCCGCCGAAAAGAAAAAAAGAAAATTCTCAAAATCATCTTTAGGTAGTATAGTAGAAATTAGTATAAAATTAAAAGTTAAATTCTCAAAAATATAACTTTTACAGAGTCCCACTTCTGAGGCCTTGCTGTAAATTAAAGTCAGTTAAAACACACACTGCCAACGGACATAGGACGACAACAGCTACCAATAATACATTTTCTTTTCCTTGCGTCACGCAGGAGGAAGTGTTTAATGCAGTTTTTTTCAATAAAGTCAAATTCGTTAGGTATTGGTCAGATACATCCTATAAATTAAAAAAATTGCTTATACCTATAATCTTGCCATCTTTAACGCATGTTCTAAACAATTTCATTTTTCATTCCTATTTTCCCTCCTCCTGGCTAAAGTTATTCCCATACCGATAAAGTCTCAATGGAATACCACTGAATACCAACCTATTGCGATACTGCCGTTTCTTTCCAAGATTCTCAAAAACTCCTTCCAATGTGGACTATTGTGAACGTCTAACTAGTTTTAGTTTTTCAAGCTCGACATCCAATCTCATTCATTTTTATCTTTTTCGTCGGTATCAGCAAGTTAGATGTAATGGAAATTCGTCTACCTTTTTACCAAACGCTAGTGGGGTATCTCAAGGCTCGATACTAGGTCCACTATTATTTTCCCTATTTATAATTGGTTTGCCGAATATTTTTTTTAATACTCAATATCACCTATACTCTGATGACTTACAAATTTATATATCAAGGCAAGTTGGCTTAATTGAAGATGCTGTCGATCGCCTTAATAACGACCTTTGCTCTGCAGGACATGAGTGATGTATTTCGAATAAGCTTCGCTTGAATTCTAGACAATCAAATGCAATTTTAATCTATAGGTAGAGACTGGATATGTTGTCACTGCTTCGTGTTCTACTCAATTGTGTCCTCTTATCTTATCGTGAAAAAGTACTGAATTTAGGAATCATTATCAACAATACACTTTCTTGGTCCAATCAGATTTCGAATGTTATCTCTATGGTGTATGGATCTCTGCGTAAGCTCTCTGTTGCGGCCTCCCACATTCGACTTTCGACTAGAATAATGCTGGCTAAGTCACTAATAGTGTACCAGTTTTTACTATTTGGTTCAAATTGGACTCTGTTTCCCCATATAAATTTAATATTTCATATAATTCTGTTCCTCGGTAAATTTATAATTTAAGGCGTTTGACCATATCGCGAACCTTTCTAGGACTATCCTTGGGATGTTCCCTTCAATAATATTCTTCTTCTGCTATTTCTTAATTGTGTTATCTCTTCTGGCAGACCTTTTTATTTATATGAAAAAGTCCGTTACTCCAAATATTCACGTAGTGTAGTAGTATGAGGTTCAAGAATGTATTGTCTAGATTGTTGTTTTTTTATTTCTTTTCTTTCTAATTTATACATGTATGTTGTTACCTAGTATAAGTCAACTATAAATGTATTTTTTATTTTTATTTTTTCTCTTTTTTTCTGTATAATTTTACTGCCTAATTTTTTTTATATTAAACTATTAGTTTTAGAGTATATATATATCATTCAATAAATTCTATGAAGAACTTAATACTGGAATAGGCTTGTTTATCCCTGAAATAAATAAACGCAATCAGAATCATTTCCCGAAATGGTATAGCTCCCAACTGATTAAAGTCCTGAAATCAAAAGATAAATATAGACGTCTGTTCAAAAAAAGTCCCCACTCTGAGATTTATAAAACTTTTTCTTATTCGAGGAAGCTATCTAAATCCTTGATTACTCAATGTTATCAAAAGTACGACGAACGCACTGAACATTCGCTAAAACTCAACCCCAAGGCATTTTGGGCTTTCAGTTAAAAACCTAAATAGATCGAACACGTATCTTAAAGTATTAACATTTAATGATGATTTCCGCGCACTTTACATTCGTATACTCTGAAAAAGACCCCGGCATTAAACCTTCCCCCTCTCCGGACAGTTCCAATATAAATATAATGTTGAGCTTTATTCCTTCAGAATCTGTTCTGAATGTATTGAGTAATCTTGATTGTGACAAAAAACTCGGGACCTGACGGAATTCCAAATATTCTTTGTAAGAGATGCGCACAAATTCTAACGGAACCGCTTAGTAGTTTATTCAATCTTTCAGTCACTAATAAAATCTACCCAGTATCTCTTAAAAATTGTTTCGTTATGCCGATTTATAAATCTGGTGACCCTAAACTCGTAATAAACTATAAACCTATTTCTATTTCTAACGCTCTTGCATTTATTTTTGAAAAAGTCGTTTACCATCAACTCCTATTCCAAATAAAACCATTTATCTCTGAAGAACAGCAAGGATTTTTACCGGGGGCGATCTACGATCACCAACATATCTTTATTCACAGACAAAATCGCGTGTGCTCTTGATGAAAATACACAAATAGATTCTATCCACACTGACTTTGCTAAGGCATTTGACAAGATAAATCACAAGCACTGTCTGTCGAAAATGGCACTGATGGGATTTGAAACAGACACCATATATTGGTTCCACTCCTATCTAACTAGCAGGGATAATAGCGTTGTATTTAATAGGCTACAATCCCCCTCATTTAAGCAAATTTCCGGAGTGCCACAAGGTACAATACTTGGACCATTGATTTTTCTCATATATATCAACGACATGCCTTCTCCTTTTATGTCTGATTGTTTATTATACGCTGATGATGCCAAGATTTTTAGAAAAATTAACAACGTGACAGATTGTGTTCATCTTCAAAAGGATATACTACGACTAGAAAAATAGTGCCACGAGAACTGTATTGAAATCAACGTAAGGAAATGTAAATGCATTTAATTTCACCGTAAAAAAGACCCCATAATCTTTGACTACACCATTCACTATACTGCTATTTCTCGTTTTGATTAGATAAAAGATTTGGGTGGGATTTTTGACCGAAAGCACCTCTTCATTCCTCACATTAATCTTATTACTTCCACATCATTTCGTTTATTAGGTTTTATCCTTTCTTTCGCACCTGCAAATCGTTTAGGTCGGTATCCTCTTATATCAGTCTCTATTATTCTTTAGTAAGGAGTATTCTCGAGTATGCTAGTCAGGTTTGGAGTCCATTTTGCTCTTCTTTTAGTGCACAAATTGAGGCTGTTCAGCGTAAATTCACCCGAGCTTTATTATATAAACTAGAGAATACCAATCTAAAGTATCATGAAAGATTAGCAAAATACAACTTAATCACACTAGAAAGTCACAGAATCTACTTGGATAGTACATTTCTATATAATATTTTAAATGGTCGAGTATATTGTCACGCACTAGTCTCTAGTATTGATTTGAACGTTCCTCCGCGCAACTCGAGATTCCAGGCCATCTTCAGACTACCTACTTGCAGAACTAACATTAAGGAGAAATCACCTGTCTACAGAATTACTAAATCGTTCAATACAAGATTTAACAATTTATGTAGATATATTTAACACTAGTCCTCTGACATTTAAAAAATTTATACTCCGCGAGATCGATTATTAACATCTTTTCTTTTTTGCATTACTCTCTTTTTACTGCTTCGCTTTCCCAACTCCTTAGCATTTGTTGGCTTCCACTTTCCAACTATATTTTAGTCTTACTTTTTCTATTTGCTTTTTCTTATCTTCTAGTTTTTTCATTCACGCTCTTTAGATTTTAAATTTAGCTTAATTATTTTTTGTATTTTGTATTTTTTATTTTTCTTCTTCTCTCTTTTTTCACAATATGTTTTTAGTTTTGTTTCTTTAGTTAAAAGTTTATTTTTTTTCATTTACTTTTTATCATTATCATTACTTTATCTTCTTCTTTTTTAAATTTATCAAAATTTATTACCCCTCTAATTGTAAGGTAGTATGTTATTGAAAATTTCTGTTTACTAATTTTTTAGCTTACAAAATAAATAAATAAATAAATATATATATAGAGTTATTTTTGTTTATACTATTTTCACATCTATCCTTACATATAGTTATAAGACCATTGGCATTAATTGGAGCATAATAATGATAATAATAAATAATAAAAATAATAAAATAAAACGTGTCTTAAGCTCCATGTATCCACTCTAATTCGGTAAACTATGAGTAGGTTTCGGTATTCAATTCATACCGAGTTCAATTAAAATTTTTGGAAAAAGTGGTAATTAAATCAAAAATACAAAAGTATACTAAGTAAAGCTATCTATTATCAGTAAAAATTAAGATCAATAAATATTTTAATATTAAAATTTATTCCAAATTACCAAAGTTTTACGAAGCGGCTAAATTTTTGTGTAGGAATTTTTGTATAACGCAAATACTGCAAAATTTTTGGGAAAACTTTGGTTTGTGAAAAGTCATTGAAGGAACACGTACTGAAATATGACAAACAAGTGAATATAAAACTATAAAAAATTATCAATACTATATTCCGTTTGGAAATAAACCGAAAAGTATGAGGTTAGTCACTGTTTCGTGGAAAAACTATTCGAAATCACAAAAAAATTCAATGGGACAGTTATGAAAACCCTTGACCTGTAATGTGTCGAAACGGTGAACGAAATTTTGAATTTCGGGAGGTATGACCACTGACATATATAAAATGGACTGCTGATACTACTGAAATTGCTTATATTAGGCGCTGTGGCAAGCACATTATCAGTGAGACAAGTGATGATATTCTCAGTTGGCTCACTGAGACTGCACTTTCGGTGAACTGTCTTAGCTTCATATTGAGCCATAAAATTCGAACGCAACCACTGAAAACTGAATTTTCTTGTCTCAGTTGACTAAGTTTCGTTATTTTGTGATTTTAATTACTGATTAAAGTTTAGTTTTCCTCAATTTGTTACTATCCATTTTCAGTGGTAAAAATTATTTTAATGTCAAAATTGGCAAACCAGCTGATTTGTTTGAACTGAGACAACTGAGACAGCTATTGCTCAAAGTTTTGTCTCAGTTGTCTCACTGAGACAGTACTTGCCGAAAGCCCCCATTATTTGAAATTATTAAGTCTGTTCGCGTACTAGCTTGAAAGTGCAAACTTGTAAAACTTTTTGTAAAGGCTGAATTACAATGGACACAACGTAACGCAACGGAAAGGAGAGAAATGTCAAATTTACGCAGCAAAACTGAGTTGAAAGCTAGCTGCTTATAATGGACGTATAGTTAATTTAAAGTTGAGCCACAAAATTGAGTTGAAAATCATGAATCCCTATTGAATTTGTTATTTATAATAGAAACTCTACAGGATATTACGGAACATGAAAAAGAATGACCCACAGCAGTTTTTTTTTTTTTAAACAACCAAGAACGAAAATACCAGTGTACGAATTATTGTTGAGTTTATTGAAATCCCTTGTCTTAATTATAAATTGTTTTATTTTCCCATACAGCAGCTATTAACAACGCTACTCAAGTTTCTTCATTATGCGCAGCTCCATTTGCGAAACATGCAAAGAAAACCAGTTTGACATTTCTCTCCGTTCCGTTGCGTTACCTCGCGTCCATTATAATTCAGCCTTAAGTTTTTACTCGAAGGAGTTCGCATACTCGAAATTTGAGAGAGAAATTGTTGACGTTACTTTTCCGCTCTGTGCAATTTATTATTTGATTTAACTAGAGAAAAATCGTCAAGTAAAAACTTGGAAAGTGTCACAAGTGATAAGCTTTCAGTCGGCTTTTAGTTATTTTTCAAATTTTATTTATTTTTCAAGTTTTTAGTTAGTTTTCAAGTTTTCAGTTTATCTTAAATAAAATGGAAAACATGGTACTCCTCCTCCAGTAGGAGTAGAGACGTAGACATTTCTACGTATTAAAAGTGGGTAATTAAATTTATTTATTTTACTACAGAAAGTAATTTTACGGCATGCATATTTATTTCAAATAGGAGCACAATAATTCAATAATAAAAAATTCTAAATTTCGAGTCTAATATGTCGTTGGTATGTATAAGGAAGCTCAGTGGAAAATTTGGCGTGCCAAACATCTCAATTTAACATTAATTTAAAAAGATATCGAGTTGTTAAAATTCACTTAAATGCTCCCAAACATAGCTGGAAAAAAAAATCCCGAAATGTTACAGAACTTTACGACAGAAACATTTTCAAGATGGAAGAGTCACTATCATGCACGGCGAGAAATATTTCTCATTTGGGTGCTCGGAAATGCCCGGTTACGACATGAAACATCACCAGATAACGTGAAATTTAAAGGCAAGCAGATGTTCGAACCAATAATTTTGGTGTATGATGTGCCATTTCGAAGCCAATGTTGCTAAAGCATTCATGGGGAATGTCAAAGAACCAGCTGGCAATTTTGATGTTTATATCGGGAGGTAAACTAAAATGATTTCCTTCATTCGAAATACTACGACAACGATGGCGACATCTTCTGGCTAGAACTGGCAATATGTCATTATTCGATGGTAACACAAGATCGATTTTGTATGGAAAGAAGACACGACGCCCAAATGGTCCAAAGGTTCGCCCTATTGATCATTTTTGGGGTATTTTTTGAGAGAAATTTATACGAATAAGTTAATTTTCATTATAAAGGGTTTTTTATTTTCCAACAAATTTTACAACCCCCCATATTTATAAATTTTATCTTGAAAATGGTTCTAAAAATTTTGGGTTGAACTAATTTTCAGGTGTGCGATAGGGATTTAGATAGATTCTGTCGTTGGAAGAACTCATTTAGGTTGTATTTAGCGGGTAATTAGGGGGTAATACTTGATTTTGTAGGAATGGAGACAATTTACTGTTGAGGCGTGAGAAAGCGATTATCTAGGCGTCGGCTATTGTAAAGCTCATTTAGGGGTTATTTAGGAGGTATGTTGTTGGGGTCAGAAACTAATTTAGGGAGATTGATGTAAGAGGATTAGGTCTAAAATTTGGGGAGAAAAATTTAAGGGTTATTTATGGGGTAATATTACTCATTTAGAGTATAATTAGGGAGTAATATTGGATTTTATTGTAATGGAGTGAATACACCGTTTGCGAGAAAGCGATTTAGCTGAGATTAAATTTTTGAAAAGTACATTTAAGGGATATTTGAGAAGGTATTTAGGAGGTAATTAGGGGGTAATACTTGATTTTGTAGGAATGGAGCCAATTTACAGTTTGGGCGTGAGAAAGCTTATTTAGGGGTTATTTAGGAGGTATGTAGTTAGGGGTAAAAAGCTCATTTCGGGGTACTTATAGGATAATTCATAGATAATCGTGGATATTGATGAGCCTGGGTGAATGCATTGTCGTCGAGTACAAGAAGATTAGGTCTAGAATTTGGGAAAGTTTTCTAAGGGGTATTTATGGAGTAATATTACTCATTTATTAGAGTGTAATTAGGGGGTAATATTGGATTTTATAGTAGTGGAGTGAATACACCATTTACGTGTGCGAGAAAGCGATTTGGCTGAGTTTAGATTTTCGAAAAGCACATCTAAGGGATATTTGAAAAGGTATTTAGGAGGTAATTAGGAGGTATTACTTGATTTTGTAGGAATGGAGCCAATTTACCATTTGGGCGTGAGAAAGCGATTATCTAGGCGTCGGCTGTTGTAAAGCTCATTTCGGGGTTATTTAGGAGGTATGTTGTTGAGGGTCAGAACATCATTTAGGGGTACTTATAGGATAATTAATAGATAATCCTGGATATTGATGAGCCTGGGTGAATATATTGTCTTCGAGTGGAAGAAGAAATTTTAATGGGTATTTATGGGGTAATGTTATTCATTTAGAGTGTAATTAGGGGATAATACGAGATTTTGATGAAATTGTGTACTTTTACCATTTATGATTTTCAAATATTACCTTAGATTATAGATTTCAGGAAGAGCTTAACAAGAAATTAAAATTCAAAAAATCATTGTGTGTAGCTTCAGAAAATGTTGCCCTATTAAATATTCATCATTCAGTGACAAGTTGTGGAAGATTTTTCTCAATGCATGCTTATTTCCTTTAATTGCGACATATCCTATATTTACTATCAAAGTTATCATTTTTAAAAATTCTCAAGGTGGTCAATTATTACCGATTTTACATACCATGACTTAAGTGTATACAAAACTGCTATTTTGAGAAACGAATCTTCAATTCTCAATATTTAATCGCAAACTTTCGTGGGGTGGGTGTCATATCCCAAATCATTCTTCAAATATAGCGCGCTGTTATATAGAAGAGAGGTCGCAGTTTCTTGTGTTTATCCTCTTCTTACTTGTATCCTAGATATTTTCTGTCAATAACATCAATTTCCATACGAATAGGGTCGAAACGTCTAGGATCATATGTATATATAAAATAATATGGGGTGAGTGGGGTGCACTTCACTTCTGACTCTTAATTTCAGTGCATGTGTCGAGAAGATGCTCCCGGATGTGAGGCTTTAACGTAAATATTTACACGTACGAAAAACGTAATTTGTTTACTTGTGCCTGAATCTGAAACAAAAGAATTCCACAGGGAAAGATACCACGAGGAAGACGTATCAAGAAAGATGGCAGGGGAATGGAGCATACTTATTTGGGGATTGTACAAACTTGCAGACATGCTTAAAATTGCAAAAGGAAAGATTACAGATATGGCATGCAGTGAAAATTGCTCCTGTGCGAGGAATAAATATTTAATGGAAACGTCAAGGGAAAGGTGGAACTGATGAGGAATTTATTGCTTTTCTGACTGACTTGAATTGTTGGTGTATGCTTAAAATGATGTGCATGGAAATAATTTTGTTCGGCTTCTAGATAAAAAAAAATATTGTAGGATTATAAATACTTTTGTAGTTATTTTAGATCCTAATTGAATTAAGCTAAGTTAGAATTGAAATGAATGCGAAAATGGGAAAAATTGATATGAATTATATTAACTCCAATTCTTACTCTCCTATAAACCAATTATGGTTAAAATCTATGAAGCTATCCATGCATGCTGTAATGTGTAGATTAGATCTTAAATATTTAGTTATGTTTGCCTAGAATTCCTAGATCTAGAAATTTAAATATGTAATTTCGTTCCTTGAAAAGAGTGAACATGTCATTATAGAACTAATGGAAAATTTGGTGCATAGTGTGGAATGTAAATAACAGTGATTAACCTTTGAAATGGCATGGCAGATATGTTTGATTTGACAGTGTTATATAGTTTGACATGTCATCATGGAAAAGTATACGGGTGAACAAAGTTTATAAGGGATTGGGTACGAGATCCAGAAAGACAAAATCCAGAATGACGAACTCCAAAAAGACAAAATCCAAAAGAGACATTATCCAGAAAAGGCATAATATAGAAGTGACAAATCCAGAGGCGACAAAATTGAGAGGAAATCCAGAAAAAATATCCAGAAAAGATATTAGCGCGAATATTTTGTATGGATTTCCTCTTAGTTTCAATTCTTCAAATTTATATCTGATGGAAACCTGTGTCATCCAGGATGAAGTTCTGGTGCAACCTAACTGTGGCCAGTTTATATGCATATGAAGAAAGGTGTGGCTCAAGGAGTCCTTTAAATGTGTCCGCGATTAACGATTTTTGAGCCTCACCTTTCTTCATATGCATATAAAATGGGCACAGTTGAGTTGCACCAGAGGGTCATCCTGGGTGACACAGCTTTCCATCAAATGTAAATCTACCATCAACAAATCCCAATGTGTGTGCTGGTCCAACCAGCATATACTCAGCGCTACCATAAATAGCTGGGAGAATAATCACAAATGCCTTTATTAGGATAAGACTTTTCTCTATCACCATATCCGACCAAGTTCCCAACCAATATTTATCCGCCCTTCTTATCGTAAAGTAGCCATCATCCACGAATTTATAGTAATCATTGATCTCCAAGTGAGACTGTAGAATAAATATATTTTGAAGATACATGTGAAATGCTTTTACGTATGGAAAGTGACCACTCTTGGGATAGATATCCTAAGTTCAGATTTTTTCGGTGAACTAATAGATGCTTTGTCATTTCAATTTTAATACAGCAATAATGCTGTTCTCACGAGTATATTCTTTTCTGCACAGTCACTGTCACTGTATGCAATCTCTCCAATTTTTCTTTTTTATTGTCTCCTCTCCTGTTACTGGATTTTCTTAAAGTGGTAAGTCCTTTATCTTTAACACTCACTGTATCTCCAGTACAAAGGCTTTCCTCGCAAATAAAACAATTTACGTCATTTGTTATGTTTTTGATCAAATGAATAAAGACGCATAGAGAAGATGTGTGTCGCACAACGTTTCGTCACCAGTAAGAAGAACGGACATCTGCCGTTCGGGGTTTGGAGTTTTAACCTCCGACTCGGGTCCTAAACGCGTTCTGACCTGCTAGGGACTTGCCATTTAATGCCTCTTCCTTCACTGTCTCTCACTTTCTCTCACTCAATCTCTTTGTAGTTTCAGAGAATAAATTTCAAAAACATATATTTTACCGATTTTACAGCGTACAGAAACAAAAAAGGCATCAACTTCCGATTACAGCTAAAGTATTGGAGATACAAAAAAAAATTCGTTAAGCTTTTTTATATGGTATTTAATAAGCTATAATTTTGTCTAAACTATTTTTTCGTATCAGTTATAGTTGCCGAGATATAGGCAAAAAAACTGAAAACGTGTACCCTTTTTCCAAGATGGCGGCTCGAGCGCAACAGATTTTGACATTTTGACGGGAACTTTTAGTATGTTGAATGGGAAGCTGTAATAAGTATATGTTACCAAAACTCAGATCTATACTGATTAATGTTTTTATTTGTCGAAAATTGATCTAATTTGACTGGACTACCTGGAAAATTATATGATTTTAGTGAAAAAAAAATATTCTTAGCGTTGATACTTTGTCAACAAACAAAATTCGCGTTTTTATAAAGGATTTTTATTATTCATAAAATATCACCGTTTTGTGTGGATTATAGTTGGGTGGCATGATTCAAAGATTAACAAGATATGGTCGAATTATCTGTCAATTGGTTGCTTCACCTCATTTGGAGACAAATGTCACGATTTTGTTCGTCTCAATTCCAATTGTCCTTATCAAAGTGAAAACAATTTTCTATTTGGAAATTTCTTTCTTTTCTCACTAGCACATAATTACTTTTCCCGAACTGATTTAAATGAAGAAAAACTGAAAACAAATCCGCTGGAAATTACATTTGTGTCCAAATGACGTAGTAACACAAATATATCCACTGGAATCGGCTATACGTTGTTATCTTTATATCATGGGTCGGGTACACATCATCGGTCCTTATTTTTTTAAAAAATATTGATTTAAATGGAATGTAGATAGTTTCAGTAAGAAGTGTGACTCTTCATTGAATTATTAATGAAAATATTTGATGAATATTTCGAAAAAATTATTACATTACTTTCTATGGAGCTATTTTTACGTTATTTATCTACGCAAATAAACTACAAATCAATTGATAAATTCAAATCAAATATTGAAACCGGCACGTGAAATTTGTCCTCTTTGATCTATATTAGAAGAAGTTGTCTAAAATTGGGCTTGCTCATACAACCAAAATCGAGGTAAAAAAATTGAATACCCATAACCGAAAAACGAATGAGTAATTTTAGCGTATTCTATATCCCAAAAAATTGCTGGGTAAATCCAATTATCCTGATAATAGCGCCAACTGGTAGTCGCTAGAAATATAAAATTTGTGTGAGCACATATTCAGCGATAGCCAGTGACAAATTCTTAGAACATCCCAATAAGCAATTCGAACGGAATTCCGTCATTTTTGACGAGTTTACCTGGAAATCCGTACTATTTGCGCACGGAATTCCGCTTCTTTGGCCGAAGGGAACTGCGCCGAGATTCCAAGTCTTTGATTGTATTGGTAGATGGAACTGAACGTGGAAATCTATCGGATTTCCATGTTATTTCCTTGTTATTTTCGCATGGAATTCCCAGACTTTTCCATGCCATTTCTATATGGAATTCCTAGGGATTTCCAAGCTTTTTCTAAATTTTTTAATTAAACAGTGGAACATAAATAATTTGTAAGATGCAAAGCAGTAGAAAAAGTTTCGAAAGTATTTTGATTGATTGATTGATTAATGAGGTTTGGGACCCCTTTCAGGTCCCCCGAACGAAGGCCAAGTCAAGGCCCATTGTTCCCCCTCCAGACCCATGAGCGATCGGTCACAGGTTCCAACCGGACGCTCTTATAAATTTCAGTATTGGCTCCCAGCCCTCCTTGCCGGCATCATGCAACTCTTCCAGGAGGTGTGAACCAAGAATTCTGTAGCGTATTCCTGAGAGTGCCGGGCAGTGACATAGAAAATGGGTCACTGTTTCGGACTCCTCTCCGCAACCCCTGCATATAGGATCGTCAACAAGTCTCATCCTGTGAAGGTGGCCCCTGAGAGAGGAATGCCCAGTGAGAATGGACACCAGAGTTCTCAGGGTTGGCTTGTTGAGTTTTAGGAGCTTATTCGTATAATTTAAGTTTGGTGTACCCCACAGTTCCTTTGTTGTCCTGCCCGTGGGATCTTCTAACCAAAGGCGACTGTGTTGGCGGTCAGCCCAGCTTGAAATGATTGAGACAAGGTGCTTTGGTGCAATCCCGACTGTAGAGGCAGGTTCCTCTGAGGCTGCTCCAAGACGAGCAAGTTTGTCTGCCCTTTCATTCCCGCTGATGTTGCTGTGCCCCGGCACCCACTGCACCATCACCCTGTTATTCCGAGAAAGGGAATTCAGGGTGGTTTTGCACTCCATTAATAATTTGGAGGTTATAAAGGGTTTAGACAAAGCTTTGACAGCTGCTTGGCTGTCCGAGCAGATGGCTATCTCCTTATTCTCAGTGGTTGAGTTAAGGAGGTGTCTTCCCGCTTCAAGGATGGCCTTGACTTCTGCCTGGAAAACCGTGGAGTGGTTTTCAAGGCGAATGGAGAACTCAATTTCAGGCTCTTCACACAAAACTCCCGCTCCGGTGCCTTCATCGGACTTAGAACCATCAGCATATATTATAATTGGGTTTGTCAATGGTTGAAACACGGAATGCGATTCCCATTCTGCCCTGGTTGGAATTCTATGCTCAAAATTGCTTTCCAGCATGGTCTCGAGGAGGTAGTCGCTATCTCTGTCAATGCCAGGTGTGATAGACTGCACGAACGAAAGTATAGAGAAAATAGTCAAACTGCCATGACTTGAATCCTTGCAAAATGCTAAAATAGAGCTTGATAAATTTCGGAATAAAGTTTGACAGATTTACCGTTTTGTAAGAATTAAAGTCATGGCACCTTGATTATTTTCGCTATACTTTCAAAACTTTTTCTACTTCTATGCACTCTACAAATCAATTCAATTCGCAATCGCCTGTGTTTTGCAGAACACTACACGGAACCAAAAGAACACTGCTGATAAAACCCATTAACAATTTTTCGCACACCTCCAACACATCTGTAAAGCTGAAAATGGCGTTCGCTGTAGCGTGTAAAAACAGCTATGTGTGTTAGAATGCCGTTACTTTTTTCCGCTGGAATTCCGTGCGAAAATTCCACATCTGGATTTTTTGCTTATTGGGATATAACTAAAAGAATTGAAATATCGGTTGGAAGCCCTGTTGGTGTGAGAAAGGGCTCTCAGTTCCTTGGCGAAATAGTGGAAGAGCAAGATGAATTTAACTTATGTTAACTTGCTAATCTCAATTATATGTAAACGTCAGATTCGTTTTTTTTTGTAGGTTATTTTATTTTGTAAGTTGTTTTTTTTAATAAAAATCTTTAAATTGGTTAGTGACTTAACGTAATTTTGATTAAAAATATTTGAAATTACCATTTTGTGGTTAAGCCTTGGATCTAAATTTATGGACATTTTAATAGTGAATTGTGCTACGCGGTGCTTTTGCAATAATCGCCGAAATAATCCCGGAAAGACGCTTTTCAGGAAAGTTGCAGTCGTGAAATTAAACTAAAAAGTTTATGTTTTGGAAATAAAAAAGAAGTGAAAAGCATAGGAAAATTAAAATATCAAGATAATTGTGTTCAAAGTATTTTCCTTGTTTACATTTTTGTGTTCTCAACTTTTTTGTTTGTTTTTTTAATGTTTCAGTGGTAGCTCGCAGTTTTGTTTGTATATTAAATAATTGCGTCAAACCCTTCTTCAAAAATATTTCAAATTTACTATTTCAAATGAGCACAACAAATATGTATATAAACAGAGTTCTACATATATTTGGAAATGCCGCAATTTTTCGGACTTCGAGCGCTTCGTTTACTTATATATTCTAAGGATAAATAATTGAATTAATCCAATTATGCATCCATACTAAATGTCAGAACTGTGCGTTACCATTCAAAATACCCGGATTTATGTGTATCAGGGGTCTCCTTTAATTAGGCCTAATTCAGTTACCCTGAAGCAAATACTTAGTTAAATTTACCCTATGTGTATGCACAAGTAGTAAACACATTCCAACCATAATGGCATTTAATACAGTTCAATATAAAAATTGTAATTTGATTTCCATCTCAATCAATTATCAACATATAAAATTACTGCGAAAGGTGAAATATCTTACTACATTGTTGAGAAAATTTCGATAAACCGGTATGTTGTGGGAAATTATCACTGAAGTTTCAACGAATATGAAACTGGCAATAGTTCAATAAAACCACTTTTTGACAGGTGGCTCATTTCAAACTATAGCAGGGAGCTCATTAATCCCTTTATGCCCTAGACACACAGCACGATCTAATGAATCATTAGTACATACTAACTATTCATTAAAATGCAGTGTGTCAAATAGTATACTACGTCATTATGGCTCGAAAATCAGATCATAATGAAGTCTTCCTTCGTTATAGCTATATTGAGGAAAAATGTGCTAGATTTGGCATATAATGTAAGTCTAGAGCTCCGCTGTGCATCTGCCGATTTGAAAAATAAGAAGAAGAAATGCAAAGAAATGCAAATCACAAACTTATTCTTTTTAATATTAAGTTTTTCTCATTTGTAAATTCTTAAATTGAAAAATAAAATAAATAGAAACTAACAACACACCTTGTCAAATGAAACGCATTGACTAGTATTTGTGTGGGACCGGAAATCGGCAAATTCATCGATTCATCCCGCGAAAATAGACGACACCAGGCAACCAATTCATCGAATATTATCTCATGATGACCTGATTACATGTAGAAGCAAAAATTCGCGTGATCTTTCATTTCTTTGATTCTACAACGCCGATTTTGCACGTACACATGAAATCAATTTTCCGCAATTCATATTTTCACACAGACGATCGCGCGATAACTCCTGAGAAATTCAAATTAACTTGAATTCGAAAAAGTCATCTCGAAAGATCGTGTGACCAAAAGAGACATCGCAAGATAGTTTCGTCAGCAGTGTTGTCATCATTATAATACTTTAAGGCTGTAAATTATTCTTGCGAAGGCTCGCGATGTCTCATTACAAAAATTTGCTCGAAATATTTCACAACGTGAACACACCCTTAAGGTTTTAAATCACTCCAAATAAGATTTGTAAGCTAACTGCCAAAGCAATAATCGAGGTCATAAGGAGGCTATATTTAGCTTAACCGCTTTAGCGGAGGACACAGTTGCCTAATCGCCCCTACTGTTAACCTTAACCTTATGCAATGGCGGTATTGAATGATGTCTGTTATCTCAGTAGCATAAATAGGTGCTGCTACAAGTTTGTGAATCATGAAAATTGATGAAACTTCCATATGGAATTTGTATAATGTATAATTTGTCGTGGCCTAAAAATGCGTTAGAGTGACTAAGAATTGTGAAAGCGCTCAGCACACGACAGGATCAATGATAAAATAAAAAGGAGAAAGTGAAACTGCATACACTTCGATGCCACAACAACAATGTTGTCGCTAAACAATCCTTTGACTAGAACGTACAACGAAGTCGTCAAATTAAAAGACCTACGAAATAATGTTGCCAAGCAACAGCAATTGGAAGATTCTGGAACGAGTTTGACCAATGTATAAAACTCAGGCTATTGGAGAGCTACTGTTTTCGCCCTATGTTCCACGAGGTTCAACTATATCTGGATTTTATTCATTGTACATTTAACATAATGGAAAACAAACGTTAAACGACGCCGAGCTCCAAAAAAAAAATAGTAATAGTGTTGAAAAAGGTCTTTACATGAATCAATTCAAAGTGTACAAAAAATATTGAAAAGGTAAAATAAAGGAAAAAAGAGATTGGGAGCTTTTTTACCTTTATTTTATACCGAGGACAGACTTCCAGTTTCAAATTGAGATATTGATATTGCAATTATGTCATATTGCAATAATAGAATTTCAGAGAAACACCTGCAATTTATGATACTGAGACATTAGTTAGGGGACTTACATTTGATTTATCACTTGTCATTTATTTGTCAGTTGACTTAAGAAAGTTCCGCGCACGTACAAAATGCGAGAGTTGGATTTCTCCTTGCTTTATCTAATTCTTCCCAGGGTCACGTTCAGGTATCTCTAATATGTTCGGCTGGATGTTACGATGTGGCGACGTATGGAGTAGCTGTATAAGTTCAACTCCTGTCGCAGATATGGAGTAGCTGTATTAGCTCAACTCCTAATGTAGAGGGGAAGTAGCTGTATAAGCTGAACCCCTAACGTAGAGGTGGAGTAGCTGTGTAAGCTTGACACCTAAGTAAAAAATGGAGTAGCTGTGTAAGCTCAACTCCTCTCGTAGATATGGAGTAGCTGTATAAGCTCAATTCCTAATGTGGAGGTGGAGTAGCTGTATAAGCTTAATTCCTAACGTAGAGGTAGAGTAGCTGTGTAAGCTCGACTTCTAAGGAAAAGATAGAGTAGCTGTGTAAGCTCAACTCCTAATCAAGAAGACCGTCGACCGAACTGAACTGACTGATTGACTGGCGTTTATTTCACATTTTCTTAGTCTATTTACACAAAATGTTCTTACTTTGACTACTAACTATACACGGAAAATGTGGACTTACTTCCGACTACGGAAGATGTGTAATTTACCTCCGACTGTGGACGATGTGTATTTTACTTCCGACTTAACACTTTGTGTACACAATGCTCACCTACTTAGTACAAAGTCTTAAGTCATGCAGATTACATTCATCTTTTGTTGTTAAATAAATCGCGGTACTCGTCGTGTTTTTATACATACAAATGTTTTGTAAGAACCAGAATTATGAACTCAAGTCGAACGCTTGCAGCTTATTATTTATTTATGATGTAATACTTGGATTGCAGTAAGCAATTGCGGCTCACTGCACTACCCGTGAATTAACATCTTGCTACTTACATACATATGTTCTACCTCTGGCGAAAAGTCGTCGTTTGCAACATGAGAATTCTTGCGCGCAGGGGTATTGCGACATCTTCGCTATTTTACAGGTGAAATACTTGACGTTGGACAGCGAAAATGATATATGTAGGTATGTATATGCATTGCTTTAATTATGTTTTCTTTGGGAGTTATATTATGTATGTAACACGAGCAAATATTGTGAAATTACTTGTCTATATGGAAAATAAAAACGAAATAGACACTTCAATTTGACAAGTGTCAAATATTAAATGTCAGAAAAAATTGCAGCCAATATTGCAGCATAAAATTCAGTTCTAAAAGGTTCGTGTACTAAATGATTATGGTTTATAACTACGGTTAGGTTGCAATAAACTCTCTATACTGCGAAATTTTACGCAACTACAATATTAAGTTCCAATGTTCCATATACTGAGTGTATACCGAGTGTATACAGAGTTGTTTCTCAGTATATAGAGACACATTTGCGATTTAGTGCATTGTAGATTGAAACCGCAAGTCTATCTCCGATATTACCTCTTCAATATTTTCTAATTTAAAACGGGTGTGGTGTGCAGTTGAACTTTTTTATTGTTTATGTTTTATTAAGAATTTATTTCTATTTTTGTTTGCTGTAAATCAACTTATTCCATAAATGTATATTAGATGACACTTACCGTCTTAAATCCACGATACATAACACGAATTTCTTGTCTACTGAATTTCGTTTGTCGACATAAATCCTCGAGGGCAACTGGTATTGGTTTAGGCACACGTGTGGGTTCTAATTCATATACAACCTCCTCAATAGGACTCTCCGGTGGTGATGCCATTTTTCAAAATTTTCCCTGTTTTTTAATTCGTAGTATTTTTTTTTGTTTTGTTTAGAATGTAGTTATTATTATAAAAAGTGTTAACTTCTTTTGCAATTCATAAAAATGGACACACATGCCAAAAATAATATGTCCTCCACGTTTGAAACGAGCAACGTTGCTCAGTTAAGACGTCGAAGCCATCCTCTGCTACCTGTAACGACAAAAAAAGGAGAAATTATAAGAAATTTGTCTTTTAATGAAGGAACATTTCAAAATTTTCGTTTTATATAGGGTGATTAGAAAGGAATTTAAGTATTTAATAATGGAGTCGGGTATGTGCATAAAATTATATGGTGCATGAAAATGAATGAGTAAGTAAGATCCGTCATTCTGATAGTACAGGTGTTTTGTGCTTTTGGACTATTTTTACTTTTATTATAAGGGTGTTTCCCACTAGGAGGTCAATAGAGCGGGAGGTGATAGTGCTCACCTAGATGAACCAAAAATTGTATGGAAGGGGGGGGGGCATATCAACCGGTTAGGAGTTACTGAGTGATTAAGAAAAAAAGCTAGTTTTTCACAAAACACCCTATATCTTTAAAACTACAGGGCGTTTGGTCACAGTTAAAAGGTCGTTGTATGCAGAACTTCATGGCCTTTCCAACAACTGCTCAACTACCTCCACACCCCTCTCCAATCATGAATTATGGTTGTCTAAACTAAAATTTTCGGATTTTCTTGCCTTTTTTTTTAATTTAACCTCTATTATTTTTGAAAAAAGGTCGTTAACATAACTTTTTTTTATATAAACTATAAACTGTAGACTCTCGTCTTTAAGTTGACCTATTACACCCTATGTGTTAACTGTAGCCGTTAAACAGTTATTAACTCATAACCTATTCAGGTCACACCGAAATTAGACGACATTTTTTAAAATGACGTGCTAAGGGAACATATTATCGTTGATAATAGGTTTGAAAATAGGTTTGAGAATAGGCTTAGAGCTAATAACTCTTAAAGGGCTTCAGATAGGAAATTGGGTGTAATAGGTCAACTTAAAGAGGAGAGTGTACAATTTACAGTTTTTATAAAAAAAAGTTCTGTTAACGACCTTTTTTCAAAAATAATAGAGGTTAAATTAAAAAAATAATGAAAGAAAATCCGAAATTTTTAGTTTAGACAACCATAATTCTTGATGAGAGAGGGGTGTGGTGCTGATTGATCAGTCGTTGAAAAGGCCATGAAGCTGTGTATACAATGAGCTCTTAAGTGTGCCCGTACGCCCTGTAGTTTTTAATATACAGGGTGTTTTGTGAAAAACTAGCCCTTTTTCTTAATCACCCTGTAACTCCTAAACTGTTGATATGCCCCCCCCCCCCTGCCATACGATTTTTTGTTCGTCTAGGTGAGTATTATCTGTTAAAGGAAATGCCCTTAGGAGAAGGATGGCGAAGGACACAAATTATAAGTCCGGGTTGCTCTGTACTTCAACTTAGAGAGATTTATTGACAGCTTATTGATACATAAAAAAGGTGTGACAACTTAACTAAATTATAAACACAAAAGTGACAATATAGCAATTCAAAAGTTACAGCTTGATAAGTTCAGCAGATGGCAGATCCAATATTGATTTGGAACTTTAATATCTTCAACACGCCACCTCAATATTAGCTCTGTGGATAATGAATTCAATTTAAGAACTCCTAATTTCTCAAAGCTCGTTTCATGTCGTGCTATTGGTAGACTTTTGGTCAAAGCATCGGCTGGCATTACATCAGTAGGAAGATACTTCTGCTGAACAACATTGTTGGAAATAGCTTTACGTATGAAGTGATACCGGTAATGTATGTGCTTGGTCCGCGTATGACGACCTTGAAACACAGCCATACTTTGCGCACTTTGACTATCATTGAAGATAGGCTCCTTAGAACATAATCCGATCTCTTCTAGTAAATACCTGAGGTAAGAAGCTTCTTTGGCACCACTTGTCAAGGCTACATATTCGGCTTCGGCACTGGATGTGGTTACGATGCGTTGTTTTCTTGACTCCCACGATATTGCAACTCCAGCGTAGACGAAAGCATACCCAGTATGAGACTTCCTGTCATCAATGTCCTCTGCCCAACTGGCGTCCACGTATCCAAACAAGGGTATTCCAGTCCTACGATAGGTCAACCGCGTATCTTGAGTACTGTTTAAGTATTTTAATATTCTGATAGCTGAAAGCCAATGTTGATACCTAGGATCCTGAGAGAACTGAGCGAGGATATTTACGCTGTAACAAATATCTGGTCGGGTGTAGACAGCTAAGTGCATCAAAGATCCTATCAGTTCTTGGTACTTTACCGTATTTACTTTCCGTCCTGAAGCTCCAGCAGGGTCTCTTTCGAGTTTTAATTTATTCTCCATTGGTGTCTTGCATTGCTTAGTTTCTCAAAGTCATATTTTTTAATAAGTTTAGAATGTATTGACGGTGGCATATTGAAACAGTGTGTGAGGGTTTGTCATGCTCGATTTCTATACCAATACACAAGTTCGGTTCTCCAATTTCTCTCATCTCGAATTCCTTGCGTAACCTTTCTTTTAAGTCTTTTACACTTTTTAAATTGTTTGTACCTATTAATAAATCATCCACATAAACCGTGATTATTGTAAATTCGTTGGAGGAATTCTTGTAATATACACACTGATCATAATTTGAGTTATTGTAGCCAAGTTTCTTAAGCTTGTCATCTAGCTTACGATTCCATTGTCGACCAGCTTGTATTAGTCCATAAAGTGCTTTGTGAAGTTTGCAAACCTTTTCTTTATTTTTTTCTTGCGTAAATCCTTCGGGTTGTTCCATAAATATTTCCTCTTCTAAGTCTCCATGCAAAAAGGCTGATGACACGTCTAGTTGATAGAGGCTTAAGTCCTTCTCTGCCGCGATGGCGAACAGCAATCTAAGTGAGCTCTGCCTTACTACAGGGGAAAAAGGTTCATTATAATCTACTCCCTGTTCCTGTGAAAACCCTTTGGCTACTAGTCTAGCTTTTCTTCGAGCAACTGCACCATTGTGATCGCGTTTTGTTTTAAACACCCACCTGCAACCAATTATGTTTCTTGCCTTTGGGCGATCAACAAGTACCCATGTTTTATTTCTGGTCAATGAGTTGAACTCTTCCTGCATTGCAGCTTTCCATTCCAAAGCATGGGGTGAATCGTTGACTTGCTTCAATGTTTTAGGATCAACGTCATTATCGCTGCTATTGCGAATTAAAACACATATAGCCTGCAGTGCAGCTTTCCGCTTCGGCACCAAATCATTACAACCTTCATTCGATTCCTTGTCATTTAGTACTTCAAAATCACATCCTTCCTCCTCCAGTTCTTCCGATACACTTGAGGCTTCACTTTCATACTCGGATTTTTCGCCAATCTCCATCGATAAGTCAGAGCTGATGTCAATGCGCTTACTTTCTGTTGCTTTTAGGGTAACATCAGCTTCATTATTACATACTTCTTCTTGAAATGCAACTGGTTCACAATTTTTCGGTTCAATTTCAAACTCATAAAATCCGTTGTTATTCTCTTTTGCGATGACTTGTGATATTTCTTCTAGAACTCTTACATCCCGGCTTTTTATTACATTCCGAGTGCCTCTTTTCCAAAGACGATAGGCTTTGGATTCCTCAGAATATCCGATTAAGGAGTATTCTTCACTTCTTGGATCAAACTTGCCCTTCACCTTTTTGTTTAACACGAAACAGCGAGCTCCGATTATTCTCAGGTGGTGCACTGAAGGCTTCTTTCCTGTCCACAATTCTTCTGGAGTTTTCGTTTTGTTCAGTGATGTTGGGCATCTATTTCTAATGTATACGGCACTGTTTACCATTTCGGCCCACATAAACTGAGGATAATTCCCTTGAAGCAAAAGGCACCTTGTCATCTCCGTCAATGTTTGATTCATGCGCTCGGCTATCCCATTTTGCTGGGGGGTATATTCCGTTGTTAACTCCTGCTTAATTCCCCAACTTTCCAGAAAATCCTTAAAAGCGTTGCTTGTATATTCCGCCCCGTTGTCTGACCTCAGATTCCTAATTCTTTCTCCAGTTTGGTTTTCCACAAAAGTTTTGAATATTTTAAATTTATCCAGCAATTCGCTTCTTTTTCTGAGAAAGTATACATGAACTTTACGAGAAAAATCGTCGATAAAGGTGACAAAGTAGAAAGCTTTTCCCATAGATTCTGTTCTCATAGGTCCGCAAATGTCCGAATGTATTAATTCCAAACGACGGGTAGTTGTTTTTTCACTCTTTACTGGAAATGGTAGACGGGTTTGCTTTCCACGAATGCATGTATCATACTGCATGTCAAGTTGATTAAAGCTAGGTAATCCTTTCACCATATTACTAGCTGATAGCTGTTTCAGTGATTTAAAGTTTAAATGTCCAAGCCTTTTATGCCACCTCCCTAATTCCAGTTCATGTTCCCCTGACGACAACCTTGCTTGTTCTTTTATCGGCTGATTTCGCAACAAATACAGCCCTTTATGCTTTTCTGCTTTTATTATTGTACCGCGATTACTTTTAATAATTGCCGCCGCTTTATCAAAAATTATTTTGCAACCATTGTCCGTTGCTTTACTTGCAGAGATTAAATTTCCCCGAAGATCTGGTACATATAACGTATCATATAAATTTATCACCTTTGGTTCACCGTCGATTAGCACCGAGAGTTGTACTGTTCCTATACCTAAGGCTCTCACTTTATTATTATTGGCTAGCTGCACGTATCCACCAATCTTTCTCTTTAATGAAGTGAAAAAATATTCTGAGTTACACATGTGTGAGGTCGCGCCGCTGTCTATACACCAAAATTCATTAGTTTGATCCCTCATCCTCATATTTGGTATTGTCACCTGTAAACGATTGCGACTGATAAGCAATAAAACCGAGTTCATTAGTACAGCTAGCCCTTTCTGCTGAAAATTGTTTTTTACAATATTTTGCCTTGTGGCCCTTTTTTCCACAACGACGGCATTTAAATGGAAAAAATTTCTCTACATGACGATTATTATCGTTTTGCGTGGATATGTTTTTAAATTTATGAACTTGGAAATGTCTTACCTGAAGAGCGCTAGAATTTTCCTTCTTTTTGTCACCTACCTCCATGAATCTGGCTCGCACCGTTTTCAGGGAGGGAAATTCCTTAGCAGCATCAAATGCGGCTTGTACATCCTTGTACGTTTCAGGTAGACTATCGAGCAAAATAGTTACAAGGAGGTCCTCGTCTAATTTAGAGTCTAATTCCGTCAAGCGCGATACAATCGAGCTGAATTCCCGCAGGTACTCATCCATCGTCTGAGAGGGATCCATTTTAATATTCACCAATCTCCTAAATTCTTCTGCCTTCTGCCTTGTACTTTTCCTGTCGTATAATTCTTCCAAGAAGTCCCAAACTTCTTTTGAAGTCTTAAAACCTTTCGTTAATGCTACTTGAGGTGGTTCCATTGCTATGAGCAACTCACTCCGTGCACCCATGTCACGATCATCCCATTTTGCCTGATCATCGTTCCCGGTAGCTGGTCTAGTCTCTTTTCCTTTTACAATATTCAGCAGCCGTAATTTGTGCAATATTCCTTCCATTTGTACCTTCCACGTTCTATAATTTTCCCTATAGAATAGAGGAATTCTTCTAGATATGGAGATCGACATAATTACTGGAAATAACTATTTATTGTTAAATAATTCCTCAAATATATCTTATTCCTTTTGTAGTGCCGAGTATTTCACGTTGTCTGGGCCCATAACCTGTTAAAGGAAATGCCCTTAGGAGAAGGATGGCGAAGGATACAAATTATAAGTCCGGGTTGCTCTGTACTTCAACTTAGAGAGATTTATTGACAGCTTATTGATACATAAAAATGGTGTGACAACTTAACTAAATTATAAACACAAAAGTGACAATATAGCAATTCAAAAGTTACAGCTTGATTAGTTCAACAGATGGCAGAGCCAATATTGGTTTGGAACTTTAATATCTTCAACACTATCACCTCCCGCTCTATTGACCTCCTAGTGGGAAACACCCTATATACCTAGACCCTATAGAGATAATTTACGTATCAAATTATAGTAAATCATCTAAGCTTTCCGAACGGTAGTTGTTTATTAAATTGGTTAACTTTTTCAAGCCATTTTAGTTAATTGTAACAAAAACACTTGTAGAAAGTCGCTTGTAGTTTCGTGCAATAGGCCTCTCATTTGGTTTGGTGTAATCATAACAACAAGAAAATATGGTTCATCTAGCTCATCTACCTCAGGTATAGATGTCACTTTTCTAAAAGTTTTGTATTTTTTTTAAATTTTATTGAGCTTGTTCTTTGACACAGAAATTTATTGTTAAGAAGAGTGTTGTGATTAGTTAAATTGTGAGGAAATGTTTAAAAAATCATTTACGAGATGGCATCAGCATATTTTGTGGGTTCTTGGACCTATGTCAAGGGTTATCGAAATCGACGTATGATAACATAGTCCAGCACATTCACTCGGCATCGGAAGCGATATTTAATATATAGTCACTCAGAAAGCAGTCAAAAAAGAGCGAGAATAGAACGCAGAAAACAGGAACAATGAAAAAACGCTGCTTCACGTCATTATACAGTGTAACAACTGTCATTGGACACTACAATGGTAAAGTAATCGACCTCATCGTAAAAAGTGCATACTGTCACAGTTTTACTCTAAACAAGGAATCACTAGACGACGACGAATTTGAAAAATGGTACGAAACTCACCCAGACCAAAATCATGCTCTTCAAATCACAAAGGTTCAGCTGGGAAGATGGAGGTGGATTCTATCACAGAAATGTTTCTACGATCTGAAGAAAAATTTCGCGTAAAATATACAAATTACATCGGTGACAGTGATTCAAAAACTTTTGCAGGTATTTTGAAGACCAATCCGTATGGCAATGATTGTCCTATTACAAAAAATGAGTGCATGGGGCACGTACAAATCCGCATGGGTTCACGACTTCGAAATATAAAAAAAAAGAATGGAAGCTCGGTGGTAAGAAACGGTTGACAGATGGTGTCATAAAAAAAAAACTGACGATTTTTGTTGTTTGGTCATTAGAAGGAACGTGGATTCTGCCCACAAGATGAAAGAAGCTGGATTATTATTGTTCAACTGATGAATCGCATTGTCCAGTTGACGTCGACAGTTGGTGTGAATGGCGGTGCAAAGCTATATGAATAAATTAAAATTTTTCGAGCATCCCGATTAATGGCAGAAGTTGAGAAAGATATTCGCCCAATTTATGAAGATCTCTCCAACGATAACCTCTTTTAACGCGATGCTTAGGCGTTTATACTCAAAATTCCAATGAGTCGTTCAACGCAACAATTTGGCTGATCACTCCAAAATACCTCAATTCGGGCCAAAAAATCTTTGAAATTGGCTGTAGATATGTTCAACGATGGGTATTCAGCAATTTTGAGTGCCATGCTGTTGCTGAATTTGAGTATATGTCAGCAGTGCAAAATGTTTGCTGACATCGCTGACATGCAACGGATCGAGAGACAGAACAAGCGCCAAGTATTTAGCAGTAAGAAGGCTCGTACAGCTCGTATACTCGACTCGATCAAATACATCAAAATGAGACTTTTGAAGGAGTAGAAAAACAGTTTTATGGACCAGGAATAGCTGATTAGCAGATTATCAGTGTAAGTAACTAAAAATTTGTATTTTTTCACGATTTTTCTAAATTGGCGGGAGTGATAGCTAAAAAACTAAACGACCTAATTTAATTGAAACAAAGTTTTATTTTTTATTCAGTATTAAATTCTCTTCTATGTGCACTAAAAATGTATATTAAAAAGATTATTTAAAAAATGGTTATAGCACCTTAAAGTTGAATTTTTTTTAACACATTTTGTTTTGTAAACCCGCCCAAATTTTTTATTTCACAATTTTTTCTGCCTTTTTTTAGTTCACCCAGAAGAAACATTTTTAATAAATTTAATCCTTTTTTGGTTTTTGTTTCAGTAAAAAATTACGAAATGGATCTTTCCCGCCGATTGAAGACTACAGCCATATGACGCTCTTAGAAATTTATTATAATTTTTTTTTTACTATAAATTTTTTTTTTGTATTCGTTAAATATATATAAAACCATACCTCAAAATTCAATACCTTCATTTCTCTCTTTCCTTTCTAAAAAAAAAAATCAGAAAAAACGAGCATTTAGAACATTCTAATTCAGGACACCCCCTTAAATAACCAATCACTTCAACCTGAACAATGTAATAGTACTCCTTAACCGCTCTACGGTAGCATGGGTTCAGACGTACAGCAATGATGTGACAAATTCAAAAACCTTATATTCTTGGCCAAATAATCAGGTTAGCCCTTGTATATAAGTTTATGAGGAAAAATAGGTAACTCTACTTTTGGACAAATATTTATTTTGAGTAAATCTCACTGCTTCGAGGCGTCGACCTTCAAGCGAATGAAATTCGACGCTTCGAAGCTATACCATGTGAATCGTGCTCAATATTTGTAACGCTATTTTTACCCACTTTTCATTGAGCTATTGAGCTACGAGCCTATGCGAATCCAAGTCTTCATCTTCGTCTTGCTATTACATAACATCGAGTCAACCTCTATTCGAATCCATGTCTATGCCACCGAGCTTTGCTACTTTGTATAACAGTTTAGACATCTGGTTAAGTTGATAATCGAGTCAAGAGTCGAGTTGACTATTTTAAATAGACAACATGTTTTGAGGTTATGTTTATTCGCTGGCTGTCGAGATCAAGCTAAGCAAACGAATTCAGACGGGTTAGCTTCGTCTTCGTCTAACTATTATAATAGCTGGGGTTGTTGTGTTACATCACCAGCTGTAATAAGAAGACGAAGACGAACACTTGGATTCGGACAGGCCTAAGAGCCCATCCTGACGGGTCGGTACGACATTGACTCAGTAAGCGTGTAGCATGCATGCCGAGCCACTGTCGCCATCGTGTATTTAAATCAGTACCCACACATGGGTCTATACTGTGCGGTTGAGATGCAACATATTTTCGGTATTCAGCGTTGCGACATGCCTTGTCAGTAGAGAAGCGGCATTTACCGAGTTGAGAAGTGAATTTTGTCGTGAAATTAACAAAATGTCAGCTGATTTAGTCCATAGCATGTCTGACCGTGAGGGAGCTCCATGCTGTACAACATCGATGGGATAAATGTGGTACCGATACTATGTCGCTACCGTACCAACCCGTCAGGGAGGGACCTAAATCGCCTGATACACGATGATATGCACTGGAGACTAGACATGTCGTAAACACCGGTTTTTGTATCGAGTGTGTTTCAAACTATGGTACACGTAGTTGATACACGTTCTTGAGACAGCAAAGAAAATTCATCATATACGCACACAGACTGAGTACACGCAGGCATATGTAATAAAACACTCCCCTGGTAGACATATCATGATGAGCTCATCAATGAGTTCCTCATGAGCAATCAGATGAACGTACTAATGAAAATTATACGCGTTTGAATCAAAACCGGGAAAAAACTCATTTATTTACTTATTCACAGATATAGTGTGCATGAGAATTGCATCTCTTTCATTTATGTAGAAATGTATGCTGTGCTTCTCTTTTGTGCATTTGACAATATTAGATGAGCACCTTCGATGAGTACATAATGAGTGTCACGATGAGCTTATTAATGAGCATGTCAATGAGTGCCGCGATGAGTTTATTAATGAGCATAGCAATGACTGTCACGATGAGCTTATTAATGAGCATATCAATGAGTGTCATGATGAGTTCATAAATGAGAATCTGATTTTACGATTGATTTCATATATTTTTCCGAATTCAAGCTCCGGTTGCAAATCAAACTCTAAAACGCTGAAACGTAAGGATTTTGGCATAACGTCTTGTTCAGCATATGGGCGATTGTCTTTTTGGCGAAAACAAATAAAAAAATTTATTTAAAATAAATATTTAAAAACTTAATTTTCCTAGAAATGTCATCTGACACGGTGATGAAAAGAATAAATATTTATTTATTGTTTGTTTAGTATATAGGGAGCAGTTTCATGATATCCAATGAGCCCTTCGGTAAGATTTAATGAATGCTCATCAGACGGCTCATCGGGACCTAATTTGCTATATATTTCTTCATGAATTGCAAAAACCTTGAAATTTTTCAGTCACATTAGTATTGGTTTACATAATAACTGCCAGCAAGGGGCAAGAAACCAAGATAAAACTGCTAGCAATATCTACTAGGGTCGTGTATTATCCGAGGCTAACCATCTGGGCTATATACGAAAATGTTCTAAAATAGTACTAATGAAACCAGTGTTTAGTACAGTGTATCTAGTGTGTCACCGGATTAATAGATCTTGCATGACTATACAGTTTCCCACTTTTATATAATATAAAGCCAAGATGGTGGCTAGATTATGGGGAAGAGTTTAGAATGATCCGTTTCGATTCTAAATTAAAATCTTCAGCAGCAAACTATTCTTTGTAGGGTTCATCGTCATATCATGTTATTTAAATGTAGAAAAGTAGGATTTAGATGTCTGCATATATACTGACAGCCAGACGGCCATTAATTAAGGTGTTGGACGGTGGTAAAATAAATGCTTTTGCAGTTAAATAATGAAACCTAGCAGAGACTCTCATATGGCACAAGGTTACATTACACTAAGTGCCTAGACATAGAAATTTCGAGTGAAATGAGTTAGCACATGAGCTAGCAAAAAAGGGTTCTGAAATGGAAAACTCGGATCTAATATCGTATATGGGAATTCCGATCGGAACTCTAAAAGGCAACTACACCAACGATATCTATAAAAAGGGCTACTCATTATTCATCGGTAGGTCAATCGGGATACCTACTGTATTACGAGGCATTTATTACCTCTTTACAACAGGAGGTAAAAAAATTGAGCTCCTAGGGGGAGCATAGCCGACATTAGGAAACTAATAGGGTTGGTAACAGATTATTGGGTCATAGGTAACCAAACTGGGAGACTGGATATAGAGTCAAAGAAATTTTGTCGAAACTGTAAACCTCATGAGGAAATCAAATCATATGCTCTGTGAATGTCCTGCACTAGCGATCAAAAAAGGTGAGCTTACTTGATATCCAGTTCTTCCTGGAGCTGGGAGCGCTGCGAAGTACAGTGCTTAGAAAGAGATTAGTTCCGGGGATACTCTCAAAAAGTATAGATTTCCATGAATTTATGGGGCACAATTGACCCGACAGTGACCTAAGTCAAGGAGGCTAAATCTTATCTTGATTGCATTCCTCTAAGCTAACCTAACACAACATTCTAATATATTTTTGTAATTTTACAAAAGCAATGAAGTAAGTTCTGTTGAAGAAATTACATACGTTTTTTTTGTTTTGGTTATTGACGTCAATGAAAGCCGGCTAGATTTAAGTACAATTGATTCGAATAACAGCGGGCACACACAAAACTTGGCAGTGCAATAAAATAAATCATGAAAAAAATTGGAATTTGGATAAAAAAATGTTGTCTTCGTGAAAAATATTCAGTTGTCCTACATACATTTTCTACGCATAAACAATCGTGTATACAAAGTATGCGTAGACAGCTCTCGCCCAACACTGATTGCTGTAGCAAAAGAAAATAAATAAATTAAGCCAGCATTAACCTGAATTTTGTATAATAAAATGCAAACAACATTTTGTGCTAGTACTAATTCGAATTGTTGCTTTTTCATTTGTGAAATTAGTCCCGTAATACCAAAAATACTCATCGGTCTGTAACAGGTGTCTAGAAATGTCTCATTTACATCAACAAGGAATTCTTGGCAAAACTCACCTCTATCATAGACTTGGAGAATTTATTATTTTGAATATTTTGATATTGTGCCAAAATCGCGACCACTTGGCTACTATACTTCCTTGTGTTTGATATTAAAAAGCCGCCGATAGAAGGCGACATTGTAATATTTATCAAATTCTGCTTATATTCTTTCTTGCGTATTTCATTTATATGTGTACCTACATATTTACAAAATACCAGGAAATACATAACGAAACTAACTATCCTTTACATTATCAAGATCTGATGGAATTTCACAAATCTCTCTGTTATGATAATATCACGATACAAGCAGCACCACCTGTTAACAAAAAATGTAATGTATACAAACTAACCTAAAAATAGAGAGAAATTTTTATGTTTGTTGGACTGAAAGAAATTTTTATCTAATTGTAATCCTATCTAGATTTAATCACAAAAGAAAATGCAATGTCCCCCACCCATCATTTGGCCTCATTCGAATGGGTTCGTAACTCGCCCTACAGTAATTAGGCTGAGCCTATATATTGGGATTTATGGTAAGTGACTGAAGCATTTAATTGTCCATTAACGTGAAATTTTTTTTGGTTTTGCGGTCAGTCCTGTTAAACGATATTTTACATATGTATGTATGTGCATATATTGATTTTGCTAAAAACGTAGGGTGTCGTGATCCTTTGAGTTTAATGGCATTTCAGTGAAGGTCAATTGCACACCATTAATGCAGCACTATCCCCAGTAATGAAATTTCTCATGGGATGAATTGAAAAATTGAATTTTAATGATGTGCTAAATGATTCAAAATAATTTCTATTTAACATATAAGAGAGAGGGAGATAGAAATATGGATTTACATATGTATTTTAGTAATATATTTATGACTGTTGACAGTTATTAATGCCATTAAAGTTTGTCCAATTAAAAAATTTACAACATGACACTTATAGACGGAAACATGATTTTACAATTAATTAGAATATTTTAATTGAGCTTCTGTAGAAGTTAAGGAAAGCGCTAAGAATAGACTCAAAAGTGACTGAACTGTGACATATGAAAATGTTGCTGTGTTTTAGTGTTGTCACGTCTGCATCTACATCCCAATTAGCTGAGTAATTTAAAAAAAAATATATATAAAAAATTAAAAAGGTTTCATTCAAAGAAATTAAGGATATCGTAAAACTCTATGGCAGAGGTATATTTTTTATGTAGGTAGAATGCTTGGGCAAAGGTAGAAAATTTATCGTTTAATGAATTTTAGAAAAGTTCGTGACAGAATCCAAAATTAGACAATTATTTATTGGAACTTTATCACTGGCTGATTATTATAATTTTAGAATGATGTATGCACAATAATAATTTTTTTTATTTATATATGCTCTTTATTTTTGGCTCTTTTTTGTGACTCTTTTAAATATTCCTTAAAACTAATTGGCAATAGGCACAAAATCGTATAAACAGATAATAGCTAAACTAAACTAAAATTATAAACGGTCAATAGAGACAATTAAAAACAATTAGAACAATTAGAACAAACAATAGACAACAAAAATGACTAAATGTAAAAAAAAATGACACAAAATTTTCAAAAGAGACTAAAAAACGGGTACAAGAATTTTGAAAAGCATCTAAAGGATAGACAAAAAATTTAGAAGTCCCAATTTTGAAAATTATGGATCAAAAATAGTAAAATTTCGGAACTTTTACTCGTTTTTTTTATTTAACTATTATTTTTATCAAAAAACACGTGATCAATATCAATTTTTCATATTGAATTTAAAAAGCCCAAAAGCTTAGCTTTAAAATGACCTATCACACTCAGTACCCAAAATGTAAACCTTTCTGCGTTTTTTGCACTTTTTCTTAAGCATCTCCAGTGAAAATGGCTGAAAAAGCTCAACTCCAAAAGATAATTGCCTACTTTCTGGCATTGATTGATGCACACTTACCGGCGTAACACGAGCCAGGACAGACAGGCATCGACCAACACCGTCATTTTTCGTGCACATATAACGACATAAAACGGAAAAGAAACTTTCAATTAAGGCAGATATCGAGAGAAAACGATAGAAATCTGATCCCATTTTCACTTCACAACAGCTAGTAGACCAGCAACCGACAAATGCCGGTTTGGTTTCTAGCCACCGATAGCGACCGGCAATGAAGTTTCCGTTAAGTTCCGGTATCTGCCGGTGCCGGTTGATGTGAATTAGCTAACATCGTTTCATATAAAAATATTTTGCCTGTCTGTGTCGATTCGTGCTGTGCTGGCAAGTGTGCATCGACTTTTAGGCGTCCGAACAAACTCATACTGTTGTGGCGTAGAGTTTTCAAAAATATACAAATCTAAATAAATATGCAAACAATTTAGTGAGTAAAGAAAATATTTAACACGGGAAAAATTCCTGGAAGACGGAGATTTTTAACATTTTGCTTTCTTGGTCACATCTCAGCGGGAAAAACAGCACTTTAAAAGTCCTTTTCAAGCATTTGTACGGATGCACAAAGCGCTTCGATTGCGCTTCAGTTTTATGTAAATTTAAACATTGCATGTCCGCAGAAGAAAGCGCTTCCTTTTAGCTTCATTCTAATTGCTTTTAAAGCACTTTATGGGAAGCAAATTTGAAGCTCTGCACGATTGTTGAAGATACAGTGCCGGCCACAAATATTTACCAGGGTTGCTTTTAATTGCAGACAATTGAATTTTGACATAACAGCCGCCGATCTGTAACAGCATACTTTATAATTTTATTTATATTTTATTTATTTTTATTTTTTTTGGAAGCAATCAATAACCCTGGTATAAGCGCTTCGAATCTGCTTTCTTCTGAAGCACTTGGAATTTTTCCAGCTGGGATGGAACTTTCTAGCGTTGTAGTACCTAGTTTTGATATTAACACTAGAGCACACTTGAGGGGGACATATGACCCACAGTATTTTATTTTGCTGCAATAAGTAACTTGCTATAGCTTGGGGTGCTTGTAGGACTGTCCCAGTGGACAAATGGTCGTGTATGAAATTAGGCATGCAAGAATTCATCGGGGACAATAAGTATCAAAGAAAAATATGTGTATATGTCTTGCAGAAAGGAAGTCAAACCCCACTTTGAAGTTCAAGTCATGAGAATGCCTGCCCGTACACGACTTTTTTTATTCTTTTCTAGTTGAAATTTCGTTGATGGGTCATTTGCCTAAATGCCGTTGCAGTTTCAATTCTCAAGTTTAAATCAGGTTATGTGAAATACACGTGTGCTAAGGCCGTATCACACTACATTTTTTCCACATTTTAAATGCATTGAAACACAGAAAAGTGTCAGATTCGCATAAAAGAGATAGCAGGAATTCTATGAAAGAGATCAATAGTAATTCTCAGTACAATCAACTGTCAATAAACTGTCACCCATTCTTTTGTTTTTCTAATTCTAATAGCACGGCTATATTAAGCAAATATGTATATGTAAAACATAAAATCTTTAGATCTGAATCCATACTTCGCTCAAATGTATTCACAATCTGTCAACTGCCAATGTCAAATTGTCAAAGTTAAGTTCCCGGGAACTTTAGTTTTGTTTTGTTTTTTTTTGTAAGAAGGCAAGGGCACAGGTGACCCTATACCTACAGCACGGAGGCCAAAATGCCCCATTGTGCTGTCCTGCTAGAAGGGCAATCACCAAAACCTTCCTGTCCTTTTAATGAAGCGCATCAGGTCTTGGTGGGGAAGGCTTTTAAGCTCATCCACAGATAGAAGGGCAGACCTTAGAGTATCCAGCCTGCTCCGGGCGGAGGCCGAACACGCAAACAAAAAGTGTTCGGTTGTCTCGGGCTCTCCCTTCAGGCAGGACACATACTCAGGGCTATCAACCACTCCCATCCTTGTTAGATGAGCGTGAATTGAACTGTGGCCAGTGATGATGCCAACCACAGTTCTACATTGTTTCCTTTTGAGCCCCATGAGAAAATCGGAGATATTCCCATTGGGCCCATCAAGAAACAGTTTTGTACACCTGCAGGTATTCAGGTTCGACCATCTCTACTGATGCTTTCTACGAACATCCGCTTTGATGAGAGACCCGATACTCGAGGTGGCAACGCCTACGGTGCGCGGGTTCCGGTCCGAGAAACGGAGAAACAGAGCCAGCCCTAGCTAAAAGGTCAGCCCTTTCATTCCCCCAATCCTCCAGTAACTTAGATGTTATCCGAGGACCACTCAGAGCCATCAAGTCTGCCTGACTGTCCGAGAGTATAGCAATGTCCTTCTCCTTGATTTGCATGTCAAGGGCCAACTGCGCTGTCATCGATATGGCGAAGACTTCAGCCAGGAAGAAAGTGGTGTGTCTACCAAGTGAGTACTCCATTCCAATATCAGGCTCAGGAAAGTAGACACCCGCCCCAGCTCCCTCATTAGTGAGAGAGCCGTCGATGAAAATCTTTAGAGCGGACCGGGGAAGGTTCGATAAGGCACTTCCCTCAGTCCACGATTCCCTTCCAGGAAAGCTCACAGAGAAGCAACGCCCAAACCGAAGCTCAGGTATCATCGCATCACATGGAATACTGTCCAGAAGGATCCCAAGTACAGAAAAGCCAGTCCAGCCGTCCTCCCAACATCCTCATGAGCGGAACCTGCACACAGCCCTTTTGGCATCTGCCTGAATGACTAGATCCAGGGGTGGCAGATTGAGTAGGACCTCAAAAGCAGCAGTAGCCGTAGATCGCATGGAACCCGTAATATCCAAGCAAGCGAGCCTTTGCAGGCTTGCCAGCTTCCGGATCGCAGTCACCACAAGCGTCCTTGGCCACCATACACAGGAGGCATATGCAAGCATGTATCTTACGATCGAGGTGTACATCCAGTGCACGACCCTCGGTCTCATGCCTCATGTGTAACCAAAGGTTCTCCTGCGTTGGGCGAAGACCCTCGTGCTTTAACTTTTTCCTCTACATGCAATCCCCATGTCAGCTTCGAGTCGAGGAAGACTCCAAGATGCTTGAAATGAGGAGAGAGTTACAGAGTGTGTCCAAAAAGCTTTGAAAGAACAAAGTACCCAAGCTTACGTCTTCTGGAGAAGAGCACCAAGCTGGTTTTTGTTGGGTTAACTGTCATATCTTGACGGGTGCACCAGTCCTCAGCAATGTTGTTGAAATTTTCCAAATTTCCAAATATTTTCCTGGTATCGCTAATCGATTAAACTTCCTTTTCTATCGAAAATACATTTCTTTCTGCTGGGCCGCTACTATGGAACTTGAATCGAGTAAATTTCATACGACTTCTAATAGTTGAGTTACATAAAAAATATTTAATTAAAAATTTAACACGAAACTTAGCTATAGGAAGCGTTTCGACTTTACTCGGTTCGAGTTACATAGTACCACCCTTTGATCTGTAGCCATTGGGCCATCCCACACGAATAATCCTGATGCAGTATGCAAACAGGTTTTCTGGGGAAAAGCTGAGAAGAAGCAAAGAAATATCTCACTTATTCCCTAAAAAAACAGGTATACATACTGCATCAGAAATATTCGTATGGGATGGCCCAATGATTGGTCGTCAATATTTTCGTCGGGGAATATTCTGGAAGTTTTCTTGGATGATTATTCTTCAACGATTTTTCATTGATGATTATTCATCGATGTTTTCATCGACATTTACTCCTACAGAAAAGCATCACTACCCTACCTAGGACATCCTGTTTAAAATTCATTGAAGTTTTCGTGCAGAAATGGGTCAATGATAGCTGCCAACAGTGCAATACGGCTTCGATGCGGTATGCAATAACTTTCCCGCTGGGGTGTTAAGTTCAGCTTAGTGGAACTGGGGTACAAATAGCTTGTGGAAATTTTCAAAAGGCAATAAAAATTGTTAATATTTTTTCTAAATGCTTTTATTTTTATACCCTAGAGGCCTAGACGAAATCGAAGCAGTATAACTCGAGAGCTCGTGTCCTTACAGAGCTGAAATTTTGTAGACTGACTTAAAAAAAAACACCTAAAATTAAGTTCGAAAATGAGACAAATCGGGTAATTCCTTCGTAGGGTTGCCATAGAAAAATTTAGTTTTCCACTATATATTTGGATTTTGGATACTGCCTGGGAATGCGTTGGCATAGCGAGCTGAAATTTGGTTATGAAGTTTTCATAGTAATAGCAAATAAAATTTAAAAAATGGTATAAATCGGGCAACCTCTTCTTGGTGTTGCCATATAAAAATTTATAATTTTTACGTATACTGTGAAAATGATCAGTTCTAGATGGTTTTAATGTACCGAAAAGTTCTTCAAAATGTGAAATCCTATAAAATTGGTTATAACCATTTTCACTGTCTGACGCACCGATTTAGAAATATATGCGAAAAACCACTTCAAGAATCAAACTTGACAGAGAGGTGATCATACAAAATTACATACGGGCGTTAATCTAGGATATCATAAGAATTGATCTTAGATTCGTAACCCCACCAAAAAATTGTTTTCAAATTACATTTTTTTATGTTCATAGCTCGATATCACAAAAAGGGTCTTATGTTTTTTTCGCTATAAAAAAACGTCCAGACTGTCCTCTTCAAAAGAGATTTTATTCGTAGGTTTTGACAATCTTTTACCCTTAAAAGATTGTACGGAAAAAATGTAATATTCTTACCTGCCCTATACAACTGAGACTACCAAAAATGACAAAAGACTATCAAAATGGAATGAAACCGATTTCCTAGCTTTTCTAGTACTCAGGTCTATGGAATTCTATCCAAACACTGGTGGCTAGTCTTAGCGGCAAGTCTATAGTACGCTCGCAAAAAGCTTGGGGTTTGATTCTATATGCTTCCTTCAGAAACTTTAAACTTATTCCCAGGTTAATGCCATATGAAATGAGAATGAACCTCGCCAAGACACCTGTGCTGGCTCATTTTACCTTCGGTAGTCTAGTCTTTACAAGATTCTAAAAAGTTGCAAGACAAGATTGACTGTGGCATTCAATTCAATGACAATGTTTGGTTCATTCATGGTGTGCGCAAGGTTTTCTCATGTTTCTGCACTTTCGTTGACTATTTTGAAGGGGTCTCTTTAGAACTTATTCGCCCTGAACAATCAAGTTACCTTTACGCATAAATATGGAGTTTCTAAACTCTGTCAAACATAGAAAAATTATATTGCCACGTTGTGAGTCGTGACTAGATGAGCGTGACTATACCTTGTGGAGGCTATTCGTGAATGGAATCGTCTTCTATAAGTTAATATTCAGCTGGCAACTTTTGTTGGAATGTTTGTTAGGCTCTTGGCAGCTGCACGCCCCACCTTATTTCATGAAAATGTGCTTCGATATAGTTTGAAAAAACTGTTGTTACATGTACCACGCCAGAGGAACTTAACCTAACACGAAGATAGCTCCAGAGGTCAGTAAAATGGAAAATGCACTCACTATAGACGGTGATTTTCCTGAAGATGTGATAATCCTCTAATAATTTTAATGTTGTCCTTGAATATAGTTGAAACAAAATAGTAGGACACGACCTATCAGTTTAAGCAATATTATTTATAATTTATTTTCAATTCTAGAATTTCTTGTATAATTCTTTCACCGGTCTCATTTATGGGACTTCTGTTGAACATTAAAAATTAATAGAAAATAAAATACTTCGGTAGCGCTCATAAAGTTCCTTTTCTCTACAGGATGTGTTTTAGATGTTTAATTTAAAATACTTCCGTTTTTCATTGAAAAATATCTTCCTGTCGAATGCACATATAAGTGCACATTGAATCCCCATATAGGAAGTGGGTGAAAACTAAAATGCGGGAGTACTTAATGGAAGGAGGTGAGGGAGGTAGCAGAGTTCTTAGAAAGACTGATCAATTCGATTCGAGTGATGTTGGTCTCGGGGTGGTCTCTGATTACCAATCCAATAGTTGTAAAAAAATCACTTGACAAATGCCAACTCAAGCGAAATATCCTTTAAAGGGACTCGCAATCAAATGGATCTGCCAACTTTCGATTTTTCCTCATTCTTTCTTTTTCATGTAGTGATTGTACAATATTAGTTTACGGTGTTACAGAAAAGTATTTGTATTACAAGTGCGCAATACATTTTTTGGTTCTAAATTGTCTTCTTGACGAAATGAAAAATCACAAAGTAAAAATCACTAAGTACAATCACGTGTTCGGTTTTTTTCGCAATTTCATATCATGTTGCCAAATTTCCTTCATCCACAAGTGAAACAGGAACAAGTTTTCGTATGAGCATTTTCTTAATTATTAGAATTTATGATTCATGATTTCTGTGCAAGTATAATAAGAAAATATTTTTTCGAGGGTGGTAATTTTGAGGAAGTTGTACTCCATATATTATAAGAGCTACTCTAGTGGTAAGTATTAGAAGAATTGTACCCCGACTGTCTTACACATACAAATATTGGAAGAGATAGAAAGGCTACCTAAGAATATAAAAAAATAACAAAACTGTTTAGAACAAGGCATGGTAGGACCAATTCCAATCCATGGAGAGCATTAAGAATACGGCCAGATTTCAATTTAATTTCAATCTCAAATTCGTGTACAAAAGAGTATTTTGACTTCTTATTACTAGTAAACCAAAATAGTAGTAGCCAACATATAAAATGAGACAAATTAATTAATAACAAAAAGTAAAGCTATAAAACAAAGAAAATAATAAAGAATGAAAAGAAAATTATAAAAATAAGATAATATAAAAATAAAAGTAAAAGATTAAAAAGTTAAAGAAACAAAACAACGATAAAAAAAAAAGACAATAATGAAATTAATTTTGAATTTTGAAGCAAAATTGTTAAAATTTTAACTTGATTTACAGATTTACCCATGAAGGCCCTGCCCCGCTAACTACCGAACCAATCCCGGACATACTTCAGTTTACATATTCCAATTTTTAATAATCTCCTTGAATTTAACAATCAAACTAGTGCGCTGCACATTTGTCGGCAGATGATTCCACAAACGCGAAGTAAGAGTCACTTTGAACAGAATAATGGAAAACAGGAATAAGTAGGTTTAAATGTCGTGCAGAATTCAAGAATCGCAGTTGATTGCTAAGGTACTCTGGTTTGCCTGTATATATAATTTTATGGAGAGAGAATAATAGCCTTCTATGACGGTGCTCATTGAGAGAACAACCCAGCAAGTTGTTACTGAGAGACGAGATGTGATCAAACTGTCTAAGTCCATACACAAATCTTACACAGTCATTAAAGGCTATATTCAGCCATCTTAGGCAAATGGAATCTAAATGTGGAAAAACTAAGCTACCATTCGTAAAATAAGGTAGAAGAAGTGATCTGATCAGCAATAATCTGGTGCCAATTGGCAGAATACTGGTCGATAACCGTAGCCGCCGAAGGCCACCATAGATTTTACCTATTATATTGTCAATATGGTCACAGTATTTCATATTCGTACCAATTAATACACCAAGATTTTTGACACGTCTAGAAAAAGGCAGAGTAAAATCATCTAAAGTGACAGGTGGGAGATCAGAGAGCATAATATCATTCCAATAAAAGGCAATACACTGAGACAGGAGTGGACTCAGTTTTAAATTATTATTAGTAGCCCAACGAGAAACATTTTCCGGGTCGGAATTCATGCGATCTAAGGACTCTTCTAAGAGGCCGATAGGTCTGCTAATTTGAAGCTGCAAGTTATCAGCATATAAATGAATATTGCAATTGTCAATAGAATTCGGCAAATCATTTATAAACATACTGAACAATAACGGACCCAGTATGGACCCTTGTGGTACACCGCAACTTAGGGGACAAGCACTTGATACAAGATCACCGACTTTCACACGTTGAGATCTTCCTGATAGAAAACTACCGATGAGGGCGACAGACAGATTTGAGAAATTAAAGTAAAGCATTAGTTTAGACAGTAATTTGGGATGATTAATAGAGTCAACTGCTTTAGAGAAGTCGAGTAAAGTTAAGACACTTAGAGGATTCGCATGTCAAGTGATTTTGTGATGGTAGACGTGACTTCAATCAGTGCCGTTTCGCAACTATGCAAATGACGGAAACAAGATTAGTAAGGACTGAGGAGGTTACGACAATCCGAGTACCACTGAGGTGCGGTGCTAACTTGACGTCAACTTAGCACCACACCTTTAGAAAATAGGATACGACAAGTTTATGGTTTTCACGACAAATTAACGACAAATTATGAGGTAGCTCCGAACTATATCAGACGAGGTTGCGGTGCTAACTTTACGTACGTAAATTCCAATGTTTTATTGTTTCTCTAGGAAAAAGTGTTTGGTTTTGCTATGGAACTGAATGGTGTCGTGAAATCACATGCGCATTTAGTGTTTCGTTGTTGTGAGTGAAGTGAATTTCGGATTTGGATCAAATTTGGGAAATAGATAAAAACAAAGGTAAGAAAATTGCTTTATATTTAGTATTATATAGTCCAAAGAAATGTCCTTTACTCTTTTGTTGTTTAGAAAAATGGCGGACAAATATTGGACAAAATTTTGTTCGAAGCTACTACTGTCATTATTGATTATTTAAATACTCGTAATTATAATTTTGTGCACAAAATGAATTAGAAGAAAATAAAATCGAGAACAATATTCTTTTTATCAATAAATGACCCTAGTAAAGTAACATTTTCTATTTACTTTTAAAACTTTGCGTGGAGAGATTTGGAGTACAACAAGAGATAGATGCGCAAGATATATTTCGCAAAGCCCTATGTAGATTAAAAGACTCCATAAGGAAAGAAGAACAGTACGGCAAGATATAAATTTCGTTATTTTATTACTTTTAAGAGTAATAACTTTATCGTTCACAGAGAAGCTGGAAGAAAACCACGCAGCTTTGAATAAATTTAAGATTTTTCTTTCTTTCTTTTCATAATTGAATTGTTTTTTTTATTTTGTTTGAATGAATTTCTTATAAATATAAATAAGTTTTATTTTGTTAACAATAATATATTTAAAATGCTTTTTATTTATTGTAGTAGGGAGAAATTCTGAAAATTCTGATTTCTGAAGAATTTTTGTGGGATAATTCTACAGAATATCCGAACAAAACCTCCATAGAGTATCCGTGGAAAATATTCGCTAGCTTTCCAAAGACATTGTTCTTATGATTTCTGAAGAATTTCTGTCGAATAATTCTGCAGAATATCCAAACAAATTCTCCATAGAATATCCGCGGAAAATATTCGCTAGCTTTCCAAAGACATTGTCCTCATTATTTTTGAAGAAATTCCTTGGAATAATGACGGCATACTTTCCGCGGACAGCGTAACTTTTGCCCCATGACAATCCCAAAAAATTCTTTTGACATTCTTGGGAATATTCCACGGAACTGATTCTTCGGACAAGAAAATTTCCTAAGAACATCTGTTGAACGTCCTTGGACTTTGTAACTAGGTGGTGTGGTATAAAAGACAATGCACTTTCATTCAGCTGGTTCAAGCAATAATCCATTTAGTTAAGATCAATCATTTATTCATTAGGCCGGGCGCCCACTGGAGTGGTGTCTGAGCAATGTGGCAGTGGCGTGGCGATTAAATGGTAAGTGAAAAAATTTAGTCCCGTAAAAACAAATAGAATAGCGCACATTGAAATAGAGTGGCGATGGCGTGGCATTTGACAAGTGGCGTGGCACCACTTGATTGCCACTAGTCTCCGACAAGTTTAATTTTCGAGTGGTAAGTGGCAGTGGATGCCACTTCTTCTTTTGAGTAAAAAATGATGTTGAATTACTTACTCGATACGCTGCTTGCCATTTTGATGGGCGCTTAATAATTTTAATACCAATCCGCCACCATTCCACTGCCACACCACTTTGTTGCCACATCGCACGCCAGAACCACGCCACCGCCACATTGTTCACACACCACTCTAGTGGGCGCCCGGCCTTACAAGGATTCGATTGGTATACTCAATTCTACAATTTATTTTCTGAAAACCCTATATATGTAGCAAATATAAAAAGACCGGCCAACTGTGAGTCGGATTCGCACACGAAGGGTTCTGTACGATCGTACAAAATTTAACACTATGTATATGCCAAAAACCACGTTTCTTGTATGGGGCCCCCTTTAATTTTTAAATTTAAATTTCATTTTTATTATTTGTTGTTATAGGTGGAATAGAAATACACACTCTGTGAAAATTTCAACTGTATACCTATTACGGTTCATGAGATACAACCTTGTAATGGACGGACGGACATCGGAGGCTTAGTAAAAGGGTTCCTGTTTTTACCCTTTAGGTACGGAACCCTGGAAATGAAAAGGAAAAAAATCAGAAACCTACCAAAAAAGTGCAAACATAAATAACAAAAAAAAATGGTAGCGTCAATCACATATCGTTTTTCTGGTATTTCGAAATCCGTTGATCGGGATTTCGACTTCTTAGATTTATAAATAAATTCAAGAATATAATGAAATCCGGATTTTTCAAAAAGTTGGAAATTTTTAACTTGTTTTTTTTTTTGTAACATTTCTGTAACACAATTTTTGATACCCATTTTAATTGGTAAATTTTTCTAATTTGATTCAAATAAAAAGAACGCAACTGCTATCCCGGCAATACATTTGCACCAAAATATTTTATTAATACCCAATTCCTTCAGAGCTCGGAAATATAATATCTCTGACTTTCTATATACATATAATCATATCTACTGCCTCCCCCTCTCCCCCAATTTTTTGTGATAAATGAAAATCAATTGCTCAGAAATGTTTTCATACAGCAACCGTTATTATCGATTTATAATGCTATCACCACAGACAATAAATTTCATTAAAAAAAAAAATCCATGAACAGGATCTAATGTCGGTTGAAACTTTATCAGAAATTTCTCATTACATTCAGAATGCTTCCAAAGTAGAAGTTTACAGGACAACCCGTAACAAGATATAAAAGAAAATATTTTTCCTTTTATGTACATATACATACATATATCCTGAGAAAACTATTTTCATAATGGTTCTGTGCAGAAATCATCTATGTAAGCCAAACAATAAAAAACCAAAAAAAAAAAAAAACAAATATGCACTGGCGAAGGAAGTGTGCCTGAATGATGTGGAAAATTCATGTAAACCATAAAACTTCAGAACAGTTTTGAAAAATAAACTTTTCTCATGCATATATACTACCTAGTCATATCAATTCAAGATAATTTCACTTTTCCAACATGAAAATAATTTTGAGCTGGCACTTAAATTTATGCATCATAAATGGACGATGTTTTTTTTTGCTCTGCTACTTTGTAGTTTTCCACCTTACTTCGGCAAAAGAATATCAAAAATTTTCTTTCGACTCCCTAGTTGGTGGCGGCGGGGGTGGTGCTCCTTATACATACTTAGTTTCACTTTCCTCAAGAATTTCCGCTTGGGCAACGAGGAAAAAGTTCGGCGCCAAAAAGATTTCGCAATAAATTTTCATAAAACTTTTCAATCGTTTCCGTTAAGTGCGGAAACCTCTTTTTAGTAAAATTCTAAAATGCCAATCGAATCATTGCCATTGCAATCGGCAGCATCGGCAGCATCGGTACCATCGGTACCATCGGTACAATCTTAAGTCGAAAGGGAATAAAAATGTGAAAGTGGTAAAAAAAAAAAATAAGATGACAGGAAAACTTAACGAAAATCAAGAATACTTTTCCAATAGATAACATGGCTGCCGTCCGCCCGCATCTCTGAATTTACTGGATGACCACGAAATTATTCGAAAAAGGAAAAACTATTTCCTTCTGGTGAAAAGGAGAGATTACAAGATATATTTAGAGGCATAGGGTATAAAGCAAAAAATGGAATTATTGATGTCTCAAGGATACTTTAGACGAATAATAAATAACGAACTCCAGATATATATGAATAATAGATAGAGAAGGGGCCTTAACAATTTATCTGTAAAGTCAGCAATATGTTGAGAAGTAAATTTTGCTGATTGTTACACACACACACACACACACATATGTCTATACATGGGTATGTATTATGGCTGTAGGTATAGTTTTCGATAGGCTCCAAAGTATGATTAATCAACACAAAATCTATTGAATTTATGACAAACAAGCTCTTAGACTCTCAGTCAAAAGGCCTGATAGTGCGTAATATCTGGTTGGGTTTAAGTAATCTATATATACTATAAGAAAAGTACTATCACACAAAATATATAAAATTGAGATGGAGGGGGTATGTAGTAAGGTTGGTATATACTTAGTGCTCTCAGTGTTCTGAATATAAATGGAAATTTGCACAAATCCACATTTTAGCATTACGAAATTAATAATAAATAATAAGTTTAACATGGATTTAAGGTGTGCAACCCTTATTCATTTACGATGGGGATGCTTGGTATCAACGAAATCTTCAATAAAATTTGAAGCAATCAGGAAGAGTGGAATATCCAAGAAGGGTCCTCTAAACCAACTAAGTATCTATATAAAAACCGACTCAAAACTTTTTATTAATTATTAATTTTTAGATAATAAAATCCGATCCTTTTTTGTTCAAAAATTCATAGATTTTATATGGATTTTATCGTTACAAAAAGTAGATTTTATGGTCTATTTAGGACTTATGCAACTTTCCAGTATAAATAAAAAGACGTGTTTATTGACGTCATAATAATGTACTCGTACTACAGCTAAAAACAGACAAATTTAGTTTTTTGGTTATCTTATAGAATTTTTTTAATTAAGACATAATTAAACCAGAATTAAATTTACAGTTGTTCTGTTTTGTAATGGGAAATAAAAATGGGGAGTATATAGGTAATGCTCAGAACAAAAAAAGTTTATACAGGCGTTTCGTTTTACGTCAAGCAACATTTTGAGATCACTCTCATATTTACGTCTCGACTCGTTAGTTTTACGTCACACGCATTCACTGGCCGACACAAATATATATAAGACATATCTCACACATACTTACTTTTTTTTTTTGCATGAATGGGTAAAAAGAACTATTCTATCTATGCATTGTCCTAGTGCGACTTTAAAAACAAAAATTAAATTGGGAAAACGTAGGATTACCCGAATGATAAAATCTTCTTGAATATCTTCAAAATCTTTTCAAACTATTCATACTAATAAATTTTCCTTACATCTGGTCATATTTCAATTTAAAACAAGTGAAAAAGCTAGAATTGGTCTAAGACCAATTCTTATGATACTCTAGATGAATGCCCGTATGAAATTTCGTATGGTCTCTCATTTGAGCAATTTTGATTTTTTGCATTGGTTTCTCGCATATATTTCCAGAACGGCTAGTCGGCCAGAAAAAATGATTATAACCAATTTTATAGGATTTTTTATTCTGAAGAAGTTTTTAGTACAATAAAAATGTCTAGGACTGATCGTTTTCAAAGTATATGTAAAAAACCAAAAGTTTTATATGGCAACACCAAGAAGGGGTTGCCCGATTTAGTCCATTTTTGAAATTTTATTTGCTATTATTATTTAATCACAATATACCAAATTTCAGCTTTCTATGTCGACGTGTTCTCAGGTAGTGTCCAAATATATAGTGGAAAACGAAATTTTTGTATGGCAACCCCACGAAGGAGCTGCCCGATTTGTCTCATTTTCGAACTTAATTTTACTTTTTTTTTAATGTCCGTATACAAAATTTCAGCTTTCTAAGTGAACGCGTTCTCGAGTTATCGTGCGCACGAACGGACGGACGGACGGAAAGACGGACATGCAAAAATCAAAATAACTTTTAATTTTATGCGGGGGTGTCCGATCCATTCTGCTCTACCATCATTATTTCTGTGCGTAACAAACGGAATGACAAACTTAGTATACCCTATAGATTTCATCTAGGGTATAAAAAATATATATTTCACTTTGTCCAACTTGCTGAAAGAAGATGTAAAATCTCTGTAAAATAAAATTCTAATTTTTTTTTTCAGAGAATCCAGCATGAGTAACATCATAGATAGCACAAAAACTAGATGTCGCAAGCAGTATCAAAAACGTATACAAAATTTATATTCCATTCCGGAATGGACCATAACATTTGAAATGATGTAAACGTCGTGATTCATATTTTTTCATATCTAAAGTATTGAGTAAATCGATCAAATGAAGATAAAATTGCTATTATAAAAACATTTGCTTTCGGCACGCTCTAAAACATGTTATGGTCCATACCAGAATTCACTACCCATTTCGTAATCTGTATACTGTGCTCTAGTATACCATGGGACAACTAGTTCTTGTGCCACCTGTGGTAACACCCACTTAATCTCTTGAATAATTGATCGCATCAGGTCACGTGAAAGAGTTTCACACCATTTTTATTCCATGATTTACTCGTGTAAGAGAAACTTTTAGTGACGAAGTTTCTAATTTATGTACAAAAATGCCGCAAAAAAAAATATATAAAATTGGATCAGTGAAAAAACGGGAAAGACGTTCAATTTCGTTTGAGGTAAAGTCTAAGATTTTAACATTGAATTCTACAGGCCTAAGTACGTCTGATTGCTCCCGTTGATTTCATGTCGAAGCCGTACAAAGCAAGCCTGTTAACTCGATGGAAATTGGTGTCCCACCTCAAACAAGAATTCTGACGTCGCTGGCCCCATGAATATTTAAACGAGCTTCAGCACCGTTTCAAGTGGAAGAATCGTTGCGAAAACGAAGAGCCAGGCACAATTGTCGTCATAAAGGAAGACAACACTGTGTAATGAAATGACCGTTAGGACGCATACTACTGATTCACAAGGGAACAGATGGCTGTGTTAGAGTGGCTGATGTACGCACTGCTTCAGGTGTTTTACGAAGGCCTATCCACAGATTATCACCCTTGCCAACCGAAGAAGAACACTCCCATGAAGGGCTTATAGATCAAGAGAGTCAAGAAACCCATGAGATTGAGGAGATTCATAACACTCCACCAAGCAATGAGGCGAACGATGTTATTCAATCAACAGGCAACTCACACGATCATTCCACAACTGTTCCAAGGAAAAAGGCACGTACATTTCTCGGATCTTTAATAGTATCGGCATGGTTGGTTTGCCTACTCGCAACCGCTATTAGAGGTAGCCTAGTGGAAGTATCCAAATTCGATACACGACCGGGCATACATTTTGAGCAGTTGGGAACTACGAAGTTAGTCTCTACCGAATGGAATTTAGTAGCTTATTATGATCTGGAGCCATACTACACAGAATTTAACGCCTTTGAGAATGGCACCAGGACGCTTGAATATCTTTGCAATCAAATAAGGCAGAAGGTTTCATGTAGCTCCGTAACTACTCAATTTCAACATGCGCTTGAAGAGTTACGAAACGACAACGATTTACTACCAATACAAGATCCAACCAACGGAAAGAGAAGAGGTCGGAAATGTCGCCAATTGACTATTCGGAGTGCTCGACTCTCAATACGCAGAAGACATGGCTAAGACTATCGATGCCATAAAGGGAAATGAAAACCATCTGATATTGCTGATCAAGAATCAAACTTCCATTACTGATTCGAAAATCAACATAATCAAACGAGATCAGAAGGCTACGGACCAAAGATTTCGTGTATTAGAAGCTCAAATAACCCAATTGATCAGCCGTATCAACGACACTGGGGACGAAGCGTATCAGTACAGAATACTACAGTTGTTTTCGTCATTGGCTATTCAAATGACTCTGATTTCTAACAAGTTGCAAAGGATTCACTCGACAATTGTGGATGTCTTGACGGACTTCCATCATGGTCAAATTCCTCCACAGCTGCTTTCACACCTGAAGGAAGAAACACTGCGCATACAAACTCACCTACCTCAGAATTTGAGGTTGCCCGCGAATCAAGAGAATATTCTGCAACTGTACAAAATGATAACTGTAGAAGGACAAGCGATTAACAACTATGTCATATTCAAACTAAATGTGCCACTCATCAACATCGAACAATTTGATCTCTTCAGAATATTACCGGTGCCACTGTATATTAATGACACTTTTATAGCTATTCATCCCTGCGCTTCACATTTGGCGATTACTTCACACCGGGACCAACACTATCCTTTGACAGATCAGGAGTTGGCGTCATGCAAACATACAAAGAAAGATTCATACCTATGTAAACAACTTCAGCCAGTGTATCATAAGAAGGCAAATGTCTGCTCGTCCGAATCTGAACTCTTAAATGGAATCTCCAATTCAGGAGCATGTCACCTGATCACAATAGAAAATCACCCAATATGGATTCAACTATCTCACACAAATCAATGGATTTACGCCCTTAAGGAGAACGCCCTCATCAACGCTTTTTGTGAAAGTGAAACTGTATCAACACTTGTGAACGGTTCCGGCCTATTGAAAATTCAGCCTGGACGCATCTTTAAACATGAATTCGTTACTCTCCAGGGCCACCAAATCTACTCCAGTGATTCAAGATTATCCTACACTAAATTAGAAGATATTCTCAATACTACAGCTCCAGAGCAATTAGCATCTCTTATTCAAGAAAATGATCATTATCATCCTCAATTTAGGGAACTACAAGAGCTGCAAGCTCGAATTAAAACGAAGAGCTTCGATTTCCCATATGATATTTCTACCCATACGATGCATACTTTGGCTGTCGGCTACATTGGACTAGCTTTGGTCATCATTATTATTGCCTGGTTACTGTACAAATTTCGGAAGGATGGCTGTAATTCTCCTTGCAACAATCCGAAACCCAAGCCTCGGCCTCGGCAAGTTCATCAAGACTTTGTCATCAACATCTACCAGGAGAGTTGAACGAGTTCAACGGGGGGAGGATGTTAAGGTTCACGCATTTCATTAACTTCCAGAAAATAAAACCATTCAAGTTTAATTTCCCACAAAAAATTAATGTTCTGTAATTCTCACGAAAGTTTTCCGCACAGTAAGCAAAATTAATCATATAAAATAAAATAAAATGAGTTTTCAAACAAAACTGAGGCCAAGCCGCATGAAAAAGTAGAAAATAAACTTTTCTTCACACACAGAGGTGGACTCAGATATTTTGATTGGGACATTTCTCTTGAATATTCTCTTTCTCTTCATGAATCAAATCACTTATTACCTCTGATTGATCATACTGAAATATATCGGTGATTGTCAGCGAATGAAATCTGAGTCCACCTCTGTGTGTGAAGAAAAGTTTATTTTCTACTTTTTCATGCGGCTTGGCCTCAGTTTTGTTTGAAAACTCGTTTTTTTACTTATTTTATTTTCTACCTTTTTCACGTTAACTAAATTGGAAAATTCTGCATTTTTCCTGAAACAGATTTATCACTAATCGTACCGATGAAAATTTTCCCGATGATTTTCCCGATTTTCCGGGTTTTCCATGGAGTTTTCCACAAAAGCAACTTTATGCAACTCATTTCGCTCTACAACTTTGTCTTAGGTTGCAAAACGCTCAAACGCTTCCTTGGTCGGAAAAACTCCGGAAAAGCGTTTTACACGAATTTTCCTCGGTTTTTTCTGCAAGTTTTCAACATTGTCGGAGAGAAAGTAATGATGCCAGTGGATAGAGAACTTGATCCTGCATAATTTAGAAAACTTTTTTAACGGAAAATTTTCCGGATAAGTTGGAAAACTCCGGAAAATTTTCCGGAAAAGTCAGAACATTCCGGAAATTTTTTCGGAAAAATCGGAAAACTCTGCATTTTTTCTGAAACGGATTTATCACTAATCAAATTTGTACCAAATTTTCAAATGATTTTTCCCGATTTTCCAGGTTTTCCATGTAAATTTCCGGTTCAAATTTTGATAGATTCAATTGTCACGCGACATGAACCTGTGTGCCAAATTTCAGCTCGCTGTGATGACGAAAAGTGGGTCTACGAGAGTGTCGAAAATAGTAAAGAAATAGACAAATTCGTTTACGAGTTAAAGGGAATGGCTGGCCTCAAAAATAGCAGACGCAAGCTGATAGCGCACCTGTGATGTGCATACATACATACTGCAATGCTACTGCGTGCGAAAGCTTTCGTGAGAACCAAATTGCAAGTTGCGCGTCTTATCTGTAATTTTGGATACTTAATTCTTGTGTGTGTGTGTTTTTTAATTGTATTTAAATAGATTGGTTACATCAAAATAAATCCTAGTCTGTTTGCAAGCGTGAAGTAGTTAGTTTCTTTAAAGCAGATTTACTAATTTTCTAGTTTTCAGATTTGGTGTGGTGGTTCAAGTACTGCTCATACCCATCACTTAAGTCAAGGTACAAGAACCTTGTCTTAGGATCTCAACGTAAAGTAAAAGAACTTTACAACATCATTGATAACAAATCAATTAAACATGCCGCCCACTATAGTTCAAACCATCATAAAAAGAGAAGTCGAAAATTACAACTGCTATAAAAAATTAGGTTTCCATGAAAGCAACAGCAACTATTAGGAATCGTATTAAGTGACTGAAATGAATGCAGTGGTAAATTAGGATCAAGATCAGTGGTCTATTTCCTAACAACAAATCAACACTGTTCACTTTTTTTTACTTTCAAGAAACTACTACACTTATTTTTTTAGAATTTCCCACTATTAAGATCAGATTATGCCTAAAAGTTATTAGGTCAACGATTCAAACGTATGGGGAAGCACACTTACAGGATTGTTAATAATAGATATTCAATATATGGGGTTCATATAGAGCAAAAGTTAGAATAACTTAACTTCAAAATACTGGCACACTAATTTGAACTTAAATATCTCGAGTAATCGTATTAATAAAGGATTATATGAACTGTTAGGTCAAAAATCAACACACACTAGAAAACACACCGATTTATGATGTGCGATTTTCAGAAATAGATATGTTGAGATAAAACTCAGTACATAAGTTTGGGTCAGAGATTTTTTGTATCACATTGAAAACACTTATTGGCAACAAGTTGTAATATAAGATCGACAAGAACGTAATATAAATATATATGTAAAATAGATATGCACTCGAAATGTATAATATATATATATAAATCAAAATATAGTCAAATAGATATATGAATAAATATTAAAATGTTACAAGTGGCTGGTACTCACCGATCTAAAACTTGGCACTTGAGGAATTGGCTGTAAGCTAATGTTAAGCCCTTTGTTCTTGGTTAGAACAATTCTTTATTTCCGTCGAGACCAGAAATAAAGTGCTTGTTAGTAAAGTATTATTTCAGTCGAGACCCGAGATAATGTTCATTAAGTCAGTCGAGACCCGGCTAAATATACAATGAAAAACCAAATTTTTGTATGGCAATCCCATGAAGGAGTTGCCCGATTTGTCTCATTTTCGAACTTATTTTTACTTTTTTTTTTTGTAAAGTCCGCGTACAAAATGTCAGCTCTTTAAGTTTACGCGTTCACAGACGGACATACGGACATGCAAAAATCAAAATAACTTTTAATTTTGCTCTACCATCATTATTTCTGTGCGTTGCAAATGGAATGACAAACTTAGTATACCCTTTAGACTTCATCTCGGGTATAAAGAGAGAAAAAGAAAATTAACTTGTAGTTAGAAAATTGGACATTAATTTTTTCTAATTCACGAAGAAAATGCCCGTGAGAAAATATCGGTTACCGTGTATACACAATTTTGACTGAAAAAACTCATTTTGAGTTTTGCGGAATCGGAACAAGGTAGTTTACACAAAAATGTGGTGAATAGTTGCGGAATCCGGCCCCAGAACGAACTAAATCAGTATGAAGGTGAGATGCTTTGGCAAAATATGTCTTTACATCGTGCCGGGAATTTTATTTTGATTTTTTTAGTTTTGAAATTTTTTCGTTAAGAACTGTTTTTGGTTGCTGGTTTTGCATGAAGATCAAGAAACAGGTTAGGTTCAACAAAACAACGTTACCTCAAGTCCATCCTGTCAGCATGAGCGACAGCCCAGGGCGTCGCTGGCGCTTCGACCTAGTTTTGGAGAATTATAGGGAGGGGGGGGGGATACTAAAACCTGCCGCCGTACAAACCAAATACAAAAATATTCGTGTCTGTACAAAAAAAAACCACAAGCAACATATCCGGTGCTGAACGGACCCTTACACTACCTACCCTTACTTATATGAAGGCGCAGATGGGCTGCTTTCATTGCTGTGCCCAATCCTCCCAATGACCTGAGGGCAGTATATTTTTTCAGCGTTCCTGTATGCTGATCTGGAATCTGAAGAACGAACCTAGTCAACCATTTCCAATGAACGAGGGCTCCGGGAGAGTGAGAGGAAAATAAGGAATTCTAGTATCTAATAATTAATTACGTTATATTAATCCAAATTCTTTTCATAATGAGACGAGACGATGTACAAAAATTAGATAATTCATAGCCTTATGTCTATCTACTTCATGAAGAGTATTCTACCGATACCAAAAACTAAGCTGGAATATGAGTGGGTAGCGATCGAGCCATTCTTTACAAAATTCGACGTTAAGTCTCGTTAGTAATCATATCCGGGCGTACTATACGCACATCCATTAATCCTCGGAAAATGTCAATCTCTGTTTCACGAGTATTTAAACTGCATATAATAATGCCCAATAATTACTTAAATTGTTCGAATAAATAATTTGATTACTAACATCTAAAATGTGAACAAACTTAATAATAAAAATTTTAACCAAAAGTCTTACAGTTCAAGGTCCAGGTAAGATACTTCGGTATATATCTATATATATATATTTGTGATAATAAATAAATTGATTGAGCTTTTAGTTAGTTCTCTTACTTTCTACTTTCAAGTGGCTCTAATTTTTTTGTTCGATAACAAAAGCCAATGATACGACTAAATCGCCTAACATCTTGAATAAGTTGCTTAACTACATCTTTTGGCTTTGCCGTTACGGTTACAGTCTAATTACCTTATGATAAGTGACTAACATTTCAAAAAGAACAAGAGTAATACTGGTACAAAAAAAAACATAATAAGGCAACAACTTACATTTTTTGTTGACTGAAATCCCGGCAGAGGCGCCTCCGTAGATGTTCCGCTTTGCCACTGTACATGATTTTAATTTCATTATAACTTAGTTTAAGCCTATACAAAAAAAAACACACACAAATTCTCATTAGATCACCCTGTCCTAAGTCGTAACCTCAATACTTCCATAACTGCTAGTGTAGAATACCTCAGGATCGGATGTTTTTATAAAGTTTCATAATTTCAGGATAATTTCTGTGGTACGCTTACACTCTTCAATGGGCCTCATACGATCTTGACTAAATTTGCGATGTTTTTACTGGATGTTCAGATAACTGGAACCTTGAGCATATGTATGTACTAGCGTGCTAGCTGCAAGGCTTTCGAAAACAAACAAAATTCCAATTCGTTGGACGGGATTAATGCCAGCCCGAACTTAGGGTTTCAACAGGCCGGGAGAAAAGCTGCAGCGAGCGATATGATCCCGAATCCATGAATTGGGGCATCCACTCTCGATAAGGTGTTGCAAGATTTTGGTACCGTTTCCCTACTTCTTTTGATTTATGGGACTCCTGATGGGACGATAATACTCTTGGGGTCTCTGTAAGTTCTCACGGCCAACTGGGCGTCAAATTGTAAGTTTTTCATTGTCCAGCACTCACTTTTGATGCACTTTTAAATTCGGACTTACTTGCAAAATTATTCCGTTTTTTTTTTATTTATTAGACTTCGATAGGATTCCGTATTTCGGATCATTTTTGGTAAAAACTTGACACCCGCTTTTTCAGTTCCACAAAAAAAGAAAAAGCTCTTCTTCTTATTATTAGCGACATGTACCGGCCAGAGTTTATTCGTGCGGCTGAGCTAAACGTGGCAGCACATTCGCTGTGTGAACTAATGAACTGAAAAACGTTACAAAATCCATTTTGCCGAACGGATTTAGAAAATGTGGCTTATGCCCGTGGAATCTACAAGAAGTGAAATTATCAGAACAGGAAATCGAGAATGAACAAAACTGTGTAAGTAAGGAACTCCGTGTGAAATATTTAAAAGAAGACTTACGATTTTTAAATGAAAACATGCACACCGCAAAGCTCGGCTCCTTTCAGTTATCATTTAACACGACCGATACGTGGTCTGGAGATTTGCTTGATACGTCTTTATTTTCGTTGTGGAAGAAGACCAAAATGGAGCTCGATGAACTGACTTTGCGTGCTGAGTTATGTGCAAATGCGGACATTGAGACGGGAACTGAATTTATTGAAGTTGCAGAACCATCTTTGCATGACGTCGCTAGTACAAGCTGTTGAACCATATGACCGTCTACTTTCAGCTAAACTGATTCAAAACCTGCACTAAAAGCCGACCTACGAATGAATTCAGCGAATAGTGGTGTAAGTGAAGAACTGGAGTCATCAGCAAATAATATCTGTAGTAGACGTCTTAGTTGTGTGGAATCGTCTTCTTTTAGCGCCACCAATACCCCCGAATATCTTCAACCACTTTCTAGTGAAAGTAAAGCTCAACAAAGAAGCCCTTTTGCTGGACCGTCTCACGCCTTTGATCTTCTCCCACCACTCTTCAGGGAAAATATAACTCCACAAAAAAGCTCAGTTGCCGATGATGGAATACCAAGTTCTTTTAAGAGACATTTCTATTACCCATCTATTATTAAAAACCAAAAAAAGACAGCGCCAAAAAGATAAAATGCCAACAATCGTTTCAGGCAAGCTCTGCCAGGAATATTTTGAAAAAATAAAAAATTAAATTAAAAAATAAAGAAGAGCTTGAACGGCTTAAAACTGAAAATTGCTCTAATATCAATATAACCGAACTTAATTATATTTTTACTTAATTCTAATTTAATTTTTGTTTCTTACTTTCTTTTTAATTTTCCGTTTTCCTTTAATTTTTCTTAGATTTATCCTTATATTTCTTTCTTTCGTCTTTATTTTGAGTCAATTTTTGAATATTCGCAGTGAAATTTTTTTGTGTCCATACGACTCGAGAGTTTTCAATCGACTGACCGTACTTCGAACACAATCCGACCAGTTTCGATAACTCGGACTACGGTTTACTGAGGTTTCGAAAAATTTGAAATTTTGAAGGCAGTTACAATGAGATGACTGGAAGTCAGCACCGTGGTTGCCTTGCCTGGAAGTTTTTGTTCAGCTTATCATTACCGACATTTTAAATCATGTTTGAAGTACTGCAACGGTTTTCTGCAATTCAAATTATGTTTTAAACAGCACTTTTTAGCTGTATTCCAACTTGATCCCATATAACATGAATTTTCCCTATTTTCCATGTTTTCCACAGACTTTTCCTATTACTATGAATTTTTTTTTAATTTACATGAATTTTCCTCGATTTTCCATGCAAGTTTTCATGATTGATGAAGAGAAAGTATTTATTCCGGAAAAGTCGGAAAATTCCGGAAATTTTCGGAAAATTTTCCAGAAAAATTTGAAAATTCTACATTTTTCCTGAAACAGATTTATCACTAATCATATCGATGATTTTTCCGATGATTTTCCATGGAGTTTTCCACAAAAGCAACTTTATGCAACTCATTTCGCTCTACAACTTTGTCTTAGGTTGCAAAACGCTCAAACGTCGGAAAAACTCCGGAAAAGCGTTTTACATGAATTTTCCTCGATTTTTTCTGCAAGTTTTCACCATTGTCGGAGGGAAAGTAATGATGCCAGTTGATAGGGAACTTGATCCTGCATAATTTAGAAAACTTTTTTACCGGAAAATTTTCCGGAAAAGTTGGAAAATTCCGGAAATTTTTTTCGGAAAAATCGTAAAACTCTGCATTTTTCCTGAAACGGATTTATCACTAATCAAATTTGTACCAAATTTTCAAATGATTTTTCCCAATTTTCCGGGTTTTCCATGGAAATTTCCGGTTCGAATTTTGATAGATTTAATTGGTTCGCGACATGAACCTCGCTGTGATGACGAAAAGTTGGTATACGAGAGTGTCGAAAATAGTAAAAAAGATATATATAAATAAATATACAGACAAATTCGTGTACGAGTTAAAGGAACGGGCTGGCCTCAAAAAGAGAGAAGAAGGAAAAAGCGGATCAAAAGAAAGATAAACACCCGAAAGGCAAGCAGATTAAAACACATCTGAACTTTTCGGAAAATTCTGACTCCAGTGCAGAGGTTTCCTCTAGAGAAACTGTGAAAAAAACTGTTAAATCTTCGAAAAACGAAGAGAAACATCACGGCCACTGTTGGAAGCCAATAAGGAAACGCACTGGCGAGCTTGTGTTGTCATCAAGTAAATATAACAAATATTTCCCTGGCAAAAATTCTGAACGTCACTGAAGTTGAAGCTACGGTGTCGTCCATGGAGAAATTTGGTCGCTTGTGCAAGTGGCCAAAGAGGCCGGATATTCTAAGTTAGAAGTGGAATTCAGTTGTCTCTCACATTGAGGAACCTAAGAAAATTAGCAAAACTCGAAATGTGTTTTTAGTTCCAGAGTTGGAATTCACTAGGAAGTAAGCGTTCTCACCTTGTTTAATTACTGAAGTTTTCAATGTAACGATTTTTTTTAATATTCAATAATAAAAAAAAGTGCTAAATTACTCTTAACCTTTTCTACCAAGGGTCCTATCATCCTCGTTATATTATTATTTTCTTACATTGTCAATTACCGGTACGGCACATGGTCAACTATTAATTTTCTCATTGTCACCGATGGTCAATTATTGGGACAAGTACTTACTTGGCTTAATTTTTTTCCCTAATTCTAATAGCCAATTAAATAAAAAAAAAATTGTTGTTCCTTAATTTACAAATATAACCCTAATTTGCTCAACCCCTTAAGCTCTCGCTCTGATTAAAAATGAAAGGTGAAAACGCAATCCTTACTTAAAAGCGCTCTTAAGTGGTCAACTAACTACTGATACCTTTACCTTACACATTATGCATAAAAAAACATTCGAGTTTGTGTAAAACCTTCGAAGCCTATGTAAAAAGTTTCAGACTAGTCCTTGCCGAATTATTGTAAGTACATCTGCATATCGTTATCATTTAATGCATTTCCAGTTCAGGTTCTTTTTATGATTTTTCTTCTTCTCAATAATTCATAAATCAAATTATAATGAACCTAACGAACTTTCGAAATCACAGAGGTACAAGTAAAAAAAAAAACGAAGTAAAATCTCTTTATTACTTATACTGCATTACAAATTGAAGGAGCATCTCGTTACCTTTCAATTTCTACCTGAAAAATTCAGCAGAGGATAACGAGCTCAGTATCAAATGTTATGCAAATCACTCGTCCAGTTTGCCAAGAATCGACAAAAATTGCCAAATAAAATGCCAAAATAACGATAATAATAAGATCGTGAATGCAAATATCATCAGCGAGATGAGAGTATTACAAGCGAATGAAATCCTTCAAGGACTTTAATATCGACTAGATTTTGTTTGTTACTTTTTTTTTTTTTTTTAAAAACTTTTCCATGTGAAATTTCCCTTAAAATGATTTTTTTTTCTTTTCAGTATTTTTAAGTTTTCAGCTTCTGGCATTCGTCCAGGATAATTTCTCTTAACTGATTGTGAGTAAAAATATGAAATGAAGAGGTAGTTAGGGAGGGGAAAATCACAAAATTAAATTCACTTACTACTCGCCTCATGTTATATGTAGAAATGAAGCCGAGAGCAATTTAATCAGAGTGTGACGTTAATTCTTGCCACAATATTGACCAAAGTTTGTGCTAATATAATGCTAATTTGCATATATGTATATAACAAACTTTCACTGACAAATCCATTCGACCGACGCGTGGGAGGGAGATTTTTGTACTTATAATTAGTACCAGCTCTTTCAGTTCAAAGGTCATCCACCCTTTTAGAATAGTAATTAATTTCACGGAATAAACTGATCCTATATTATAAAACTGCGTTTACATTATGATATAAGCGTCGTTTATACATGGCCATTTAAATTTTTCAATTTTACCTGATTGACTTTTGTTTGTTTGACATTTAATATTTGGAACATTAAAGGAGAGTTTTTGAATTTTGTTCAATATCGTATAAATTCAATTAATGTAAATTGCTTGATTGGGGTTGTAAATATAAATCGTTCTACCAAGGTCCTTTGGAATAATTTGAGGATGTGTGGAATTGCTATATCAAGTAAAAATGAGTGCACCCTTGATCCACATTCTTTAAATGTTCAATTTACATCAGCTAGAGCAGACAATGATATCAATGAATCGGATCCTTACTATTTCAGCACTGATCATGAATCTAATTTTGATTTTTACCGAGTTACTACAAGTGATGTGTCGACAGTAATGTGTAGTATTACTTCTAATGCGACCGGAGTAGGATGTCTGAATCCCAGATTTATCAGATTATGCTCGACTTATATTGTTCAACCTCTTGCTCACATCTGTAATACATGTTTTTCTACCATGATTTTCCCAGCTGCTTGGAAATTTTCGAAAGTTATACCGGTTCCCAAGAACTCCATTGGAGGTAGTGTTGAGTATCGTCCTATTAGTATACTATCTTTTCTCTCGAAATTTGTAGAAAAAGTCATGTACCTTCAAATCTCTCAATTTTTACATTTACATAAGTCTCTACATGACTGTCATTTGGGTTTTAGGAATGGTCATGGGTGTACTACCGCTCTGCTCAAAGTGAGTGATGATGTTGCTCGTGCTATTGATAAGGGAGACTTAACTGTTCTAGTTTTTCTCGACTTTTCAAAGGCATTTGATTCGGTTAACCACCATCTGCATTGCTTTTCGGATTTTCTTCTCAAGCAGTTAAATTGATTTATAATTATCTCATTAATAGGTCCCAAGCAGTACAAGTAAATAGATGCCAGTCCTCATTTATTCCTGTCTTAACCGGTGTGCCACAAGGATCGATACTCGGACCCCTACTATTTTCAATTTTTATCAACGATATTTTTTTTTTGTAAGTTAATCATAGCAAAATGCATCTATACGCTGATGATGCGCAGTTATACCTCTCTAGACCCCTTGGCCTTATTGAGGATGCTACTAGCTGTATTAATGAAGATCTTCAATCAATTCACTTGTGGTCCGTATCCAATATGCTAAAGCTGAACCCAGCAAAATCCAAATGTTTGGTCATAAATCACACAAAACTCGCCACAGAAGGATTTCCTGCAATTATGATTATGATAGTTATTCCCCTGTAAGATCGCTCTTCTGTCCGTCTGCCTGTCTATCTGTCAACGTTTATATCAAAAAACGATCTAACGTAGAAACTTGAAATTTAGCAGAATGGCAAGTCTTCATATGCACACATACTATATCGACAGTCAAAGATTATTAAATTTTTTATTAAAAAACAAATACCGAGATACTGTCAGTTTGTTGACTTAAAGTCCCAAATCAAAATTCCATAAAGAAATTCTGAGAGTATACTGTGTGTTTCGATCAGCAGTACAGGGCGACCTCATCAGGACGGCAATGAAACCCTGAAATGCCTGCTGTCTATACTACAGTTAGCTCAGATGCCCAAACGTTGATGATAAATCATATAAATTTTTTTTACAAAAATCTAACTATAATCAGTTCAGGGTTTTATTGCTGTCCTGATGAGGTCGCCCTGTACTGCTGATCGAAACACACAGTATACTCTCAGAATTTCTTTATGGAATTTTGATTTGGGACTTTAAGTCAACAAACTGACAGTATCTCGGTATTTGTTTTTTAATAAAAAATTTAATAATCTTTGACTGTCGATATACTTAGTATGTGTGCATATGAAGACTTGCCATTCTGCTAAATTTCAAATTTCTACATTAGATCGTTTTTTGATATAAACGTTGACAGATAGACGGGCAGACGGACGGAAGAGCGATCTTACAGGAGTCACGTTTTTTTTCTTCTGAGATACGAAAGCCCCAAAAGCAAAGCAAAATAAAACAAAGCTTCGACTAGCTTCTGAAAGGATCCAAAATCCAACACAAATCCAATTAACTAATAATCATCTTTTTTTTTCAAAAATATTCAAAATAAAAAACACATGTAATACTGTTCACAACAACAACTTTATTTTATTTGAGTCGCGAGACGCGTTTCGCCTTCTTAGGGCAGTATCAAGCATGTGAAAAGCAGATCGTTAGCTAAACCTGATTATCGTAATATTTTGGAATTTGAATTTTACAGTAAAGGTCATTATAAATCCATACATAAGAGGGGGCTATTATTCATGAAATCAAATTTTATTCGAAGCATCCTTCAAATATGGAATTTTTTTCCAAATTTTCATATCTTGTGTCAATGGGTGGGTAAACAAGGTTAAGTGCATATTTTTTTGTTTTTTGACCTTAACATTTTATAAATTAAATTTTCTGATTAACCGTTCTTCATTGCAATTTTTACTATTGTGTCGAGTTCCTTTTAAAATTAATTTTACTCATCGGAATCTTAAGCAATCTGTCTAGAATCGAATGGAAGGATGATTGTTTTTAAAGATTCAAAATGTTGAGAATCATTAGGAATTACAACATTTGTGGAAGCTGGTTTTCCTTAAATATATCAAATTCAAATTTGTTATTAATAATTTTAATGTTAAGGTCAAGGAAATTTAAATTATCATTACCATACTCTAAAGTAAACTGTAAATTGTCGTCAATAGTATTTAAAATGTTGTTTAAAAACATATACAACTGTCGCTCAGAGCCCGTCCATACACAAAAAACATCATCAACATAACGATACCAGCACAATACATTATTAACTAAATAACAGCCTGAATGAATAATTTTTTGTTCTATTTTATTCATATAGAATTCAGCCATTAAAGGTGTTGAATATAGAAATTTTCGTTAAAATAAAAGTAATTTCGGTCTACACATATGTCAATGAGCTGTTTAATATTTAATGATTTATCCCTTTCCACGATCTTATCTTCAACTTCAGCATATAAATAAAAAGATTACTCTTTTGAACTTTTTACCGGGTTAAACTTAATTTTGTTCAAGAAAGAATTTTTTGGGATTCTCCGGTATATAGCAAAAGCTAAAAAAATGTTTTTTTCTATTTTTCTCAAACTTTTCATTTTTTTCTTCTTTTTTTTCATTTTTTCATTTGTTTTTCAAATCACTCAATTTCGCTATTTGGGACCTGTTGATGAGTCAAACCAAGACTTGAAACTTGTCACCAAAAATTAATGAGTTGTGTGATGAAATAACAAATTAGAACATTTTTTAGCTTTTGCTATATACCGGAGAATCCCAAAAAATTCTTTCTTGAACAAAATTCAGCATATAAGTAAGTCTTTAGTTTTTTTTAGCGGAATGGAAGGAAACAAATTACAAACATCAAAAGACACAAGCTTAGCATTTAATTTTGTTAATTTTGTGAGTACTATTCTTAATGGAGTATTTGTTTTCAAAATTTAACAATTTGGATAACATTGTGCTTAATTTTTTCCCCAATTTTTGTGAAGGTGCATTGAAAGAAGAGGATACTGGTCTTGTTGGAGCACCTGGTTTTTGTAGTTTGATTAGACCATATCTACTATGGGAGCAGAGGAGTTATTTACTTTCAAAGAGAATTTATCTTTTTCCTTAAAATTAGGTGTGCTGTATTTATTATGTTTGTTACGCTTCTGCTGAATTTTTTAGTTGAATCATTTTTTATTTTTGCGAGGTTCATTTTTGATAAGCAATCTTCCATTTTTTCAATGTAAACGTTCTTTTCCAATAAAACTAAACTATTTCCGTTATCCGCTTTTGTAACAATTAAGTTGTTATCTTTAACTTTTCTACGTATACTATTTATAATCTTGATCTCATTAGCTTTTTCAGAGTTTATCAATAATTTAGCCTCCCTAATTATTTTTGCACATGCAAATTTACCTTCTGTATCGTTATCTATTAATGCTGCATCAGTATGAACTGCCAATTCAAATCATTACTATCTATACCTATACATCTGGAGCATAACTTAAGCTTTTTTCCAGTAATTCTAATTCATTGTTATTGAAGTTGACTGGTGATTGATTTATTACTCTTGAATAGTCTGAGTCATGTGTTGCTCTGTTCGGATTAGAGGCCACCTTTCATTGTCCCATCCATTGCTGCAATTTTTGTTTCTGGCGCTCAAACTGCCTGCTACATAATGAATTAGCATTTTCATGTGATTGGTACCAAACGGTTTCAAGCTCTGCTGAGTGAAGTCTAAATGCAAGCAGCTCCGTGTGAACAAACCTTCAAGAGAATGCTTTTTAATTTCAGCATTTAACCTAGATCTTTTTGCAAAGTATACGGCATGTTTACATTGTCTAGATTTAATTCTGACCTTCATGTTACGAGTAATGTAAGAAGGAAAAATTGTTTTCCTTCGGCATTCGATATTCAGCCACAAATGATTAGAAACAATTTTAAATTTAACTAAAAGTCTTTTAAAAATCACGATCAATAGATAAGAGCGGAATTTATAGTATTGAATGTAGTGACTGCCAATAAAATCTATATTGGTAAAATTAAACGCTCATTAAAAATTAGATACAAAAAACACGAATCATCGGCACTCTATAATAGACCAACATCAGGCATAAGCAAGCATTTAGTTGATACTGGTCATATCACATCTTTAAATAAATTACAACTTTTAAAAAAACGTGGATGGTGGAAAAGTCCAAGATAAATACGAAATATATTACATAATTAAGGAAAGTCGTAAAGGTTCATTTTTGGTAAACGATCAGTTAGATTTCATGAATAATAGCCCCCTCGTATGTATGGATTTATAATGACCGTTACTGTAAAATTCAAATTCCAAAATATTACGATAATCAGGTTTAGCTAACGATCTGCTTTCAGTTGCTTGATGATACTGCCCTAAGAAGGCGAAACGCGTCGCGACTCAAATAAAATAAAGTTGTTGTAGAACAGTATTACATGTGTTTTTTATTTTGAATATTTTTTGAAAAAATTTTTTTAAAAAAGATGATTACCAAAGTGTTCTACCTAGTGCCCTAAAAAACATCAGTTTTATCAATTAAAATTAACTAATAATCTCCAATTTAGTATATCTTGAAAAGTGCTAATCTATGGAAATCACAAAACCATGAATATTGAGAAAAGCTACATATTTCCCCCCATAACATTTACAAAAAAAAAATACGGCTAGGTATCCCCCCTTGAGGCCCGTCTCATATTTCGAATTAATCGCAACAATTTCGATTGCGGTAATCAGGTGATAGACAGAAATCGAACTCAAGAGAGAAACGGTAAGTATCCATTGAAGCTAAAGTGCCTACAAAATCGCAAAATCTGTTGCTGAGGTTAGAGGTATCAAATAACTCCTTCTCCAGCAAACAATAAATAATTGCTGAATGAGTCGCCGCGCCACCCACCTCTGGCAGAGAAGCTAACAGCGTAAAGAAGTCATTGGGTTTTGGAATTGGGTTATGTGTGAGAACCCCTTACTAATTTCCAACATATCAACAGAAATGTAATCCAATTCTAAAGTAAACACATCTGCCACTGTTGGCTGTCCTGTCCTAACCTGTCCTGCCCTGTCCTATCCTATACCTCCTGCTGGCTGGCTGATTAGGTTTCGGTGACGACTTGTGTTAGTATATAGTGGGTGTCCATTTTCCATCATATCCGTTCGGAATCGCAATAGCGACGATGTCGATAACTAAACAAATGGAACATTTCCAACTTCTAAACTTCCTCTAATTGCAAAGCAAAGCACATGTGCGTATACAGTAGAGAGAGAGAAAGTGTTTTGAGGATATGTTGTGGAGATGCCATTAGAAATAGAAGAAGAAAAATGATTCAAACTTCGCCTGGAAAAGGAAGGATGCTCCTTTCCGTAAACACACGCACGAAAACTTTCAGTGCAGAAAACAGAAGGCGCTAGTGTTGTTATTGCTGCTTCCGTTATTCATTTACCCATACATTTGCTTGTTGTGTTGTGCAATAGAGTTTTGCAGCCTCCTCGCCACCATTTTCAGTCATATATAACCATACGAATCAATCTAAATATGTATGTAAGCTTTATGGAGAAATACTGGAGCGAGTGGATATAATGCTTCTTGGCTTGTTCAAGGATTTTGTCTTATGCTACGTAAAATTGCCAGAAATTCGGGATATACTACCATTCGAGATATTTAGATACCTGGTCCGGGTTTTATGAGAGATTAAGAGATTGAGCTTTCCTTCAGAAGCTTTATATCGTGACGTATTAGAAATTTTGTGAAAGAATAAATCGCAAAAGAATTTCATTAAATAAAAAGAATATTTCGAAAAAAAGATTTTATGGGAACATTTATATGTTTGTAACGTTTTGTCTTGTCCATCAACATTGGCAGAACTGAGGTATAATTATGGTGTTACAGCTGCTTTAAAAGAAAGAATTTTAGGTTTAATATAGTCAAATTGGGCAACTCTTTCGTAGGGTTGCCATAATAGAGAATATAGTTTTTAGAAATTTATTAATAATCCTGCTACAGGATGTCCGGTTTAACTCTTAACTACCCAGTATGCTTTTGTAACGTAATTGACCAGAATAGTCCAACAGATACTAGGGAATATGAATGAAAACAAAGGCAATATTAATGCAATGTATTTTAGTACTTTAAGTTTTATTACTTATTTACTTACAGATATTACAAATAATTTTTTTTTCAGAGTGTTCAGAGCAGACATTGCGATTGCATTTATCACAACACTGTTTAGAAATTCTAGATATTTTCGAAGGATACATATGAGTCCAGGGACCGAAAACAACTATTATTATTTTTTTGTGAGTGATAAAACTCTTTCATAAAATTTTCTAGGAAGTAGCGTAGTACAAAAGGGGTCTATGTACAGCACTTAGACTAGCTGCCTACGTTGAAATCAAGAAATTTTCGATTTTAATGTATAAATCTAATCCTAACTGTTATTGTAAGAGATATTTTTTATATTTCAATTTTAACTGTTAAAAAAAATACTTATATTATTTTACAGCGATATAAAACACTTTGGCAGAGTTTTACATATTTCTATTACAAGAATTAAAAATTTGTTTTATTTTTTTCCTCAAAAAATAAAACTCATAATTCGAGTTTTATATTTTCCTCGTCTTATAACAGTTAAAAATTAGTTTTTTATTTTCCTCTGGAAATAAAACTTATCAATGGACGTTCTATATTTTTGTTGTCATATATTTGATAGAAGATACAATTTGTCAATTTTTTTTAAACAATTTTGTATAGCAACCGTTCGAAACAGTTGGCCGATTGGTCCTATTTTTGAACTTAAATTTACATTTTTTTTTAAAACGGCCGTTTACAGTGAAAAACCAAAGCTATATATAGCAACACCAAGAAGGGGTTGCCGATTCCAATTTTTCTTTCCCTAAGAACCTTACTCGGACAGGTTTATTTCTTGAGGAAAAAATAAAACTCATTTTTAACTGTTAAATGCTGAGAAAAATGAAAAACTCGAATTATGAGTTTTATTTTTTGAGAGAAAAAATAAAACTCATTTTTAAATGTTAAACCGAGAGAAAAATATAAAACTTAAGATATTTACTCAGAAGAAAATAAAATTCTCTTTTTAACTATCTCATTAGAAGATAAAATATTTAAATATCAATAGCAAAGTGTTACAACCAGACTTTTAAAATATTTCTTATAACGCTTTCGGTCCCTGCATATGACAACGCTTTTTTCTTTTCGCAGCGGGTTCAGATGATTGAGCAGCTCCCTGATTTGATCCTACCATATAATAATAATAATAATTTATTTATTTTGAACAGTACTAAGATAACAAGATCTTCAAATGTACATTACATGTAGGCATTCAACGTGGAAAAAAACTTAAAGCAAAAGACTTATATGTATTAACAAATGAAGAAATGAGTAGAATTAAAATAATGCTAAGTGAAAAGAAAATAGAAAAAAAAGAAGAAAATTAAGAGAAAAAAAAATTATAAATTTAGAAAACTAAAAAATAAAGATAACTAAATAATGCAATCCAATAAAAACTAAGGTGGTAAATATTTTCTTAGCAAGGTCATCCAAAACGAGCTGATCTGATTTTAATATTATATCAATTGATTTTAATTGTCTACTGAAAGTCCCTCTGGTCCTAGTAAGTTGCATATCATGTGGTAACAAATTCCATTTGCGAGCACATTGGACAAAGTAGGAACGCTGCCCGTATTGGAATCTACATCGCGGTATTAGGAGACTCTTATGTCTATTCGACTGCAAGAAACTCAGCTTTTCAAATAGGTATCCGGGCTGCTGGCTGAATATGAGTCGATGTAAAAACTTTAGCCTATATTGAGTTAAGTAGGCTTCTAATGGGCAACCAAGCAAAGAAGTAATATATGAGAAGATATGACTACCTCGAGATAATTTATATATAAAGCGAAGTACATCATTAAAGGCCACTAGGAGCCTTCTTCGGCAAACGGAGTCAAGCGAGGAAAATATTATACAGCCATAAGTAAAGTAGGGAAGAATTAGGGATTTGACAAGCTTTTTCCGAACATGGAGTGCTAGTTGTTCTGAATTTAGCCATAGCCTTCTTAAGCAGCCATATATTTTACCTAAGGTAGCACCAATGTGGTCACAACAAGAAAATTTTGAATTGAGTTCAAAGCCCAGACTTTTAGCAGAATCAACGTAGCCAAGTCTCGTTTTATTGAGAAATATGGCTGGTAAAGAGAGAGAATCGATTTTATTCCTATAAACTGCCAGGATTTAAGTCTAATTTATTACGCAAAGACCAGTGAAAAAAATTTATTAGTTAAAACGACTAATCACGATTAGTTGATTGTAAACTAGTAATTCCTGTAAATTGATTTGGAAAAACAATTAAGTGATCAATAAAATTGTAAGTGCTAATTAGTTGCAATTTCTAATTGGAATTAGTTGATTTGCCCTTAGTTGTTTTGGAAAATACTTTAGTTGTAGCTTCGAATTCAATTAGTTCAGTTAACAAATATTTGATGATAAATTAACTAATCATATTTCAGAAGACATATTAGTAAAATCAACATATAAAATTATTACTTTTTTCGCAGAAACAACGAAACTGTTTGTTTATTTTTAAGAATATGATTTGTTATATTAGCGAATTTATGCAATTAATAAAAAATTCAACAAATAAATTGATAGATTTTTTTAATATGATGTAACCTCACAATTATCTAAATTAACGAATTACATTAGTTGATATGAATAATATAATTTTCGCTTAACTTTAAATTTGAAATCACTGTATCATTGATATTTATTTTTATACCCTAGATGAAATCTCATAGGTCATACTGAGTTTATCATTTCACTGGTAACGCATATTACTGATAAAGGAAAAATGGGTTGGACACCCACGCATAATTGTTATTTTGATTTTAGCATTTTCGAAAAAATAATAGATGTAATTTCATAAATAGAAGAAATCTTGAAAGCCGTGGTGTTGTTGTTGCGCAAAACCATTAAATTAAACCAGTACATTTGTTGAATCGACAAATCTGAGCTATTGCTTTGAAAAAGATTTTTTCAATATCAATTTCGCTTGGACATTTTAAAACTCAAGTCGTAGTTTCGACTTACACATTCGATGAATCAACAAATCAGAATTTTTTGCTTCATATAATTCACAGTTAGAACTTATACTGAGTGTATATATGGGGTTTGCTCAATATTTTCATCAGCGTATACAGTAGGCAGAAACTCTCAGTCGTACTAATGTGTACACATAGAGTTTTTGCCCATACAGAACGCTTTTTTTCCTCTTCATTAAAAATATTGTCAGCCTTACTGCGGGCAGATAATAAAATCATATAAAAATAATAATTACTAAAATAATTAAATTCATAGCATTTTATTATTATGATCAACTAAAAAATTAGTTGAACTTTCCAATTTCATTACATATTTTAACAAATTCGATTAGTTGATTACTAATGTCTTCAAACTAATGTTTCAGTTATTTCAAATAATGCGCTATGCAAAATCAACCAATCAATCAGTGATGCCAGACCGGCATTTTTTGTGCTATTTTAGCATATTTCTCCCACGATTAGCACAATTTCAAAAGAAAATTATGCCGGCATTTTACTAGCATATTTAATTATAAATGGCACAATTTTAGCACATTTTCCTTTTCATGCTGGCTTTGTATCCTTCACAGTGAACTTCTTACCCAATTAAAATTTTCAAATTCCATAACTTTAATGATCGATGTCTACCTAATGCTTTGAATTAGCTAGCGATTAAGAATAGATATGTTGAAATGTCAAATTCAATTGTGCTAACGAATCAACTACGCCAACGTTTGCCTAATAATCTACTTATATTTAAGCAAATTCAATGTTTTTGTATTAAATATACAAAAAAAAAATGTGAAAGATCACTAGTTGATCTATTAAGAACAAGAATCTGTGATTGTATGAAAGAATTTGAAAATAATTAATCAATATAAGAATATTTTCTTAATTAATTGGGATGAAAATACTGATTCTACAAAGTTTTGGGTGCACATTTTTTGTTAAGATAGTGCAGATAGTAATAAGTAAGCAATAAGTCATACAAAGAATTGGCAGAATTTGCTATCAAATATTTATTTTTGCCATTTACAAATGCAGAGGTACAGCTCGTCTTTAGTCAAATGAATGTTGTTGAGACGATATTCAGAAATAAAATGAGACTTAAACTTTTAAATTCAATTTTGAATAAAATGTAATATAAAATGTTGTCATCATTTTTGTTGTAAAGTAATTTTTTTCTCAAGTAAATTGAACAAAAATTTTGTGATTTATTATTTAAACGTACTGATTGTATGTATGTATTTTATAGTGTCCCTAAGTTTAATCTGAACATCCGAGCTTGACAAACAAGAATAGGTTTTCAATGCTTGAAGAAATAAACCAAAAATAAAGGTAATAAAGCTACACTTGTTAAATTTATGTTACAATTAGCTTTTGAGAATTTATATTGAATGTATATTCTTTATTATATTTTATAATTTTTTCCTGTGAAGAAAAATGCATTATTTCTGTCTCAATCCAAAAAACTGCACATTCTTGTCGAGATCTTGTAATAATCTCTGAAATATTCCCTCACGTAAAATGGACTTAAAATTGTTTACTACTAAAAATATCTCTGCAAAACTGTTATTAGATAATTTGTCCGTTACAATGCTGAGAAAGTATTAATGCTATACTATATAACAAGCGAATATTTGTGGATATGGTTCTTAAACCCATTCCCTCCGTAGGTATTTCGAACAATTTCGATAGATAAAGTGTATTTGGATTTGGTTGAATATGATTTTATTGCATTATTCTCTTTTTCACTTCTAGTCTTTATAAAAATTTTATTATATATCTATATATAATATAGTTTCCAACGAAGTATTTTGCTTATAAATTAAGGTATACCAACATATGTATATATATACAATATGTATATATATATAAATATTTTTATTATTTAAAATAATGATAGAATTTAAAGAAGAAAAAATGGCTGCATTTTTTCAGCACATTTTCTCGAAAAATGCACTTTTTAGCACAATCAAAATACGAAAATAGCACATTTTTCAGGAGATTTTCTGGCAGCACTGCAATCAATTAGTTAATTTGGAGAATTGAATTTGTTGAAAGAGCAATATTAATTAGTCGATTGTTCTAATAAGTGCTTCTAACGACTGGATTAAACAACGACTGTTTTAGTTGATATTTCTATTCTTTCGAAATTTATTATATAAAAATTAGTTAATTCAACAAAATGATTAGTTGAAAAAACAAAAGATGCTCGGATACGAAATTCCGAAAGATTATCAAAACTAACTAAACAATTAGTTGAATTCACAACTGTTATGACAAAACATGATTAGCTAAATCAACGAATGCAAATAAGTTTTCTTAACGAATATGATTCGTAAGCTGAAAATCAACTGATATTATTTGTTGATGAAACAAATTCATTGGCGTAAAGCAACTAATCTTTTTTTTCAGTGCGGCATACACAGTCTTCCATTAAGCCTATGGGTCTGGTTAAGTATATCTGTACATCATCAGCATACATATGAATAGATGCATCCATGACGGCATCAGGAAGGTCATTTATGTAAAGACTGAATAATAATGGACCCAATATAGATCCTTGAGGAACACCGCGGTGCGGTGTAAGAATGCTATATCTGAGATCTTGTCATGTACTCTTACCACTTGGCTGCGCCTATTTAGAAGGCTGCAAAATAGTTTAGCTGCTGACGATGAAAAATGAATTGGCGAGACAGCTTTTGCAGCAAATGACGATGGTCAATAGAGTCAAACGCATTGCTGAAATCTAGTAGTGCTAATATTGATAGATGGTCATTATCTAAAGCCTCGTGAATATCTAATGTTACTTTAAGCATCACAGTTTTACAGCTATGATTACAGCGGAATCCTGATTGGCAATGGGTTAAGAGACCTTTGTGCACCTTTTCAAATACTTTGGCAAAGAAACAGAGAAGACTAATTGGACGGTAATTAGTCGGCAGAGAACTATTAGACTTTTTTGGAATGGGTACCCCCTAGAGCTCTTTTCCATTGAGTAGGAAACTGACATATCATGAGGCAGTAGTTGAAGAAATGAGCTAGTATCTTAGATATATCTGGTCCCATCAATTTAACAAAGCGGGGAGGTAGCTCATCTGGTCCGGTTGCATTAGATTTTATAGAGGACATAGTCAGTAAAACTTCTCTTTCATCAATGTTTCGAAAAGCAAAGCCATCAGAATAAAAGTCTTCAGCAGAAACATCAGTGAATGAAGCTTGTGAAAAAGTATAAGGTGCTGACGAATTTCCTGCGAAGTAATTATTCAATGCATTTGGATCTACACATACTTTTGTGGATTCACGTCCATGTATCCCAAAACTTCGAATGTTTGCCCATAGTTTCTTTGGTGGTAATTTCACGTCTAGTTTACTATTAAAATAAGCTTGCTTTGAATATCTTATATGGCTTGCATGGCTGCTAAATGATAAGTCGATAGGCCTTTCTTGTTTCGTCTCCGTATAAGAGGTGTTACCAATAAAGTTGCGATTTCACGTAAAAAATATTTTCTTTGTGTATTCATTTTCAGTTAGTTCCAAGTAGGATATAATTTCTTCCATATAATTAGAGATGCAATGCCAACAACATCTATAATATTTTGAAAAAATGCAACGGGCCATTTATTTGTTTTACGTCGAACTGTATATTCATGTGCCATCGGGTCTAGCGTATCGACACCTCCCTTGGTGGATTTGTTCTTAGTGCTCACATCTACTTCTTTGCTATGATCCATCGTAGACAATAAAATAACAGCACGGTTCTTTTTTGGCACATATACGAAACCAATGTCATATTTTTAGAAAAACCAAAGATATTAGATTCGATATCACGAGATCTGTTGGGTTGAAAAATTTAAGGAATACAAGCCTTATTTTTTCTCATTGTTCCAACTACTGTGAGACCATTCTGAGCCAAAGATTTTGCAACATCAAGACTCGTAAAATAATTGTCAAAAGTAATATTCCGGTTACTTCGGAAGTATGGTTCACGTAATAGGTTGACTACATTGTACGTCAAATTTTCGGCCCTGTTTTGTCCTTCTTTTCCAAGATATGGTATACCAAATAGAGGGTAGCTAGTTTTGCTGTCACAGATCCACCAAATTTTCATGCCATACTTGTCAGGTTTGCTGGGTAAATATTGTTTGAATGATACTCGTCCTCGAAAATGTACTAGCTGCTCATCAATTGTGAGATTCTCTCCAGGTAAATATATTTTTTTTTGGTTTTGGTTGACGAACTCCCATAACTCTCGAATAGATGCAAGTTTATCTTACGACTTTCTGAAAGATCTAGTATTTTTATCATCAAATGTCAAGATTCGTAGCATAGAAGCAAATCTATTTTTCCCATTGTAGCTTGATATATAGGATTTCCAAAGATCGGGTCCCAGTATTCTCTAAAATCCAATCCTGCCTGTTTATTGACATCTGTAGTCAATAAAAGACATATAAATGCATGCATTTCGATTTTTTCTGTTGGTTTCCATCGATTTTGTAACACTCTAAGTACTTCAGCATTGGTATGTTTGACTATGATTTCTAATAAGTTATCGTTGAAAAAGAAGTTGACACTGTCTATCGGATCTATTATAAGTTGCGCCGGAAGGAGGAAGAATCACCTGAGGAATACCACCGCGAATTATGTTGTGTCGAGGCATTCGACTTTGCTTGTCAGGTTCTGATTTCCACGTTGTTCCATCTTTGCCTTTATAAACGTCAATTGAGAAGTGTTTTTGTAATGGTACATTAACACTCTCACTCCATAACTGTTCATCATCGCTTTCTGATGCTGATTCTGTCACGTTACCTTCACTCTCAGAACAGCTGTCCACAGCAAAATTCCATCTTCGCTATCGGGTCCATGCACTTTCATCAAAAGCACGTTGATTTCGTCCTGTGTTAGTTGACATTTAATCATTTCAATCAATCAATTAATCATTTATTTACCTAATTTGTACACAAGATTAGAAATCTTATACTAGTACAATGTAAAGTACGGTTAAGTTAGCTGATAAACTACAAAATCAAATTAAAATAAAAAGAGAGAGAAAAATTAAACATAATACTTACAATTTTTATTAGAAAAATAGTTAAAAATAGAAAGGGAAAGAAAAGAAAAGAAAAGAAAAACAAAGTGGAAAGATAAGAAGAAAAGAGTTCGACACAATCAGCTATAGTAATTAGTGAAATACAATTACATTATAAGTTGCTTAAATTCACTGATAGAAGTAACACTCTGTGTATGGGGGGAAGGGAATTCCAAAGGCGTGCAATCTGGACAAAGTAAGATCCCTCAAGGATGGATGAATTGAAACGAGGAATTAGATGTTGACGTCCTCTCAGGGACTGCAGAAAATTGACGCTACAAAAAAGATACTCTGACTCACTTGTACGAATAAGATTATGCAGGAAAATCAGTGCTTTACCCTTTAGGTACGTGTCTAGAGTACAACCCAATATCAATGATCTATAAGGAGAGATATGAGCAGAATGACGCAAACCGAAAGCAAACCGTATACAGCCGTGGAAAGCAACCTCAAGCTTTCGATTACAAACTGAGTCTAGTCTCATGTATATTAAACTACCATAAGCAAAAGAGGCACCAAAAGTGTCTTAACTAGTCTCAAACGCAAATCGACGGGAAGTATATTTGCAGACAGCCAAAGTCTCCTAAGCCCACCATAAATTTTGCTTACAATAGATTTGATATGATCACAGTACCTCAAACGATTATTAGTTTTCACTCCCAGATTGGTTATACAGTTTACATATGGTAGTTCCACTTTATTAAGCATAATTGTGGGAAGATCCTCAATATTAAGATCAGAATTAGAGAGGGCTATCATTGCGATTTATTGGGGTTAAGAAGCAGTTTATTATCAATTGCCCACCTAAAAGTTTCTGATAGATCATCGTTTATTCTGCAGATACAATCCTCAATCAGTCCACGAGGTCTAAATAAGTACAACTCTACATTATCTGCATACAGGTGCAATTGAACATCATGCACGACATCACATAAATCGTTAATGTAGAGACCAAAGAGAAGAGGTCCTAAGACTGAACCTTGAGGAACTCCACATGTGCCGATTGTGATGGAAGTGCATATTTGCAATTCTGCTATCCAAAGCCTCTGGAACGTTATGTAACAGTTTAGAGCCTTGCACTGTCTTACGTCGTATTATGATTAGATATAGAAATATATTCTGGTATGACCTACTTAAGTTTACTTGAGCCACACTTAGCAATTTTTTTAATGTAATGGAATATAGTTCATGGTAATAAAAAAGTTTTTGCAATTCCGTAATGTGAAAGTATTTAGTGGCATGGTACGGTTATCATTCTAAAATCACACAAATTTTCTGGAACGTTATGTAGAGGTCCTGCGTCTCGCACTGCTTTTAATCGTAATTAGATTGAATGAAAACTTCTGTATGATGTCCTGCAAAAAAAAATCCTTTTACAAATCACGTTTGCAATAAGACTTTTTTTTAACGTAAAACTGATCCGGGAGTTTGAATTTTTAATACATCTTTCGCGACCCATTTTTGGCCGACATTCTCGGGATTTCTAAATGTATTTAAATTTGCAATCTGCTGTGCCCAGGGATTTCCGCCAGACAAAATTATACAACAAAACTATGACCTGTACTTATTTTCGATAAAGGCGAGCATTCTCTCGGGAGCCCAAGGTTTCGTTTCTCGATATATCTATATATTGCGACGACGACGCTTGGTGATGCGAAAATGCAGTGCATTTAGGTGGATAAACCATTGATAGTTGTCAGCTGCCGTTTAAAGTTGAGTCCAAATTAAATTTCGAATCCCGTGAGGAATTATAATTCCGCTGCCGATATTACAAAAAAAATTCCGATTATTTTTCACTGTAGGATTTACTCGCGTGATTCACTTGAACAACAAGACTACATTCTTCTTCTTCCTTTTCTCTCGTCGAATCTTGTCCGTCTTTTCTTCACCACTCATGAAGCCGGCGTATACGTGTCCTCAGTTCAGTGTAGCATATTGCTGCATGCAGTAAGCTACGACCATAACAATAGGTATTGCAATCCCACAAAACATTGCTAACGAAGCAAATAGTACAAACAGTAACCAAGACTTATTACCTTGGCAAAAAGTAAAACTGTTAAGCATATAAGATTACACATTTCATGTGTACTTGCAACGTGTACTTGAAGTAACTCCTCCGCCTGAGAGCCCGAAAGATGATCCATCAGCACTTTTGACGAATAATTATTGTATGGTAAAAATGTAAAAGAAAAGTTTAGTCTTAAGACCGGTTTGATAAAGAAAACACTCTGAAGAGTTGTTCGCGAATTAATTTTTTTTTAATAAAAGTATTTCTCTTTACTCTTTAAAATAAATAAAAAGATTACTCTTTTGGACTTTTTACCGGGTTAAACTTAATTTTGTTCAAGAAAGAATTTTTTTGGGATTCTCCGGTATATAGCAAAAGCTAAAAAATGTTCTAATTTATTATTTCATCACACAACTCATTAATTTTTGGTGACAAGTTTCAAGTCTTGGTTTGACTCATCAACAGGTCCCAAATAGCGAAATTGAGTGATTTGAAAAACAAATGAAAAAAATGAAAAAAAGAAGAAAGAAATGAAAAAGTTTGAGAAAAATAGAAAAAAACAATTTTTTTATTTATTAAAAAATTTAAAATTTTATTTAAAGAAACAGATTCATTCGAAGCGAATCGAACCTGTATACGCCACGCAGTGGGCTTTTGATATATACCGGAGAATCCCAAAAAAATCTTTCTTGAACAAAATTAACTCTTTAAAATGGAAAGGTATGGGTTTCCCCAAACATTTCTAAAATGGACGGAGTCTTATTTAGATAACAGACCATACCAAATCTTATTCCGCCATTCGGTCTCTAGAGTCTTGAAGGCTTTCTCTGGCGTACCTCAAGGGAGTCACTTTTGCCCGTTGTTCTTTATTCTGTCTATTAACGACATTGTCTCTATGGTGAGGTACTGTAAGCTCTTTATTTATGCTGACGATGTTAAGCTTTTCGCTCAGATTACATCGCTTAACGATTGTGAACAAGTACATAGGACCACCCCACAACAAAATCCTAGCTACGCCCATGTATTTTTTTTTTTTTTTTTTAATATGAATTGGTGGAATTAAAATCACTAGTAAACTCACAAATTAATCACTGTCATGGAGTCCAACGAGGCGTTCTTCCAAATAATAGATTCGTGTATCATAGAGATGATAATTAAGCGTAACTATTGTCCTCTTGTCTCCACATTTAAAATCAGAAAACGAAATCGTTTATAATTTCATCTTCTTTTCATCTACGCAAAATGAGGAAGAAATCATTTAACCGTATTTGCTTTAATTTCGCGTGGAAAATATTTTGGCAATATCATCCACATATCGTCCTGAAGATTTTTCATCCAAATGTTTGCTGGGACGTGTCACTACAGCGAGCTTATGTTAAGCTGGTTCTGATAGTTATAAGCCTCCTGCAATGCAATTATCCATAGCATTTACACCTCAACTAAATATGTAGATTTTTATGGGTTTGGTCTACTAAGAAAAGATGATATACTTAGACTATTTTACTTACTGAATTGATCTAATTTAGAATCCTTCCATTTATCAAGAAAATTCCAAATATAGAAGGGAGAATATTCAATCCCTCCGAATCATATAGCTTCACGTAAAATATATAATCCATGTGTGTATATATATCTCAGTTATAGCTGGTCACATCTCTATTAATAAAATAAAAATAAAAAACGATAAAATCAAGGATTTCTTTCATTCCAACCATAAAAACGGACCATGATTTTCATGGTTCGTAAAATTTCTACAAAAGCTCATCTTACCACGAAAACATACTTTCTTCATTATGGACAACACGAAACTAAGCAATATTTCTATAAAATAAATCTTAAGGATGAATCAAGCAATCAGTATGGCTAGCATTGATCTCAAATTCTCCTTGGTGTATATGTATATGTATGTCTGTATCCATAGTAACCTATACAAAGATCTCCCGTATCTGAACCGAATTCATCTTATTGTGGTGAACCAAAACTTTCTACAAATATATAAAAACGCGATGTGCGGTTGTGCGCTACACAAAATTTATATTCGGATTTTTCCACAGAGGACCTTTCTCACACACCAAACTAATTTATCATTGTGACCAGTAGTTAATAACTCTCGACATTTTCTTGGAAACTTAAATTAGGATTTTATGACAGTGCTGACTTACATAAGCCTGAGCATAAACCCTCCTAGATCCAATATAGGTATACTTTCTAGGGGTGCTTGCTGGCAGAAAGATATGCTTGAGATTTAGATTAGAAGACTGGGCTTGGTCAATGATAATCTACGGAAGCACCTGTTTCATACTCAAATCTAATAAGAAAACGTATTAATTTATACGCACACATATACACACACAGATGTATTGTATATTTTCCATAGGATTATTTCAATAAACTCTTTATGTGCAGGAGGGGGGAGGGGGGTCGTGTGGAAGTTGAGTGGTAACAAATGATGTCCTTTGTTTTGCTTGTTGTAATATATGCCGCGATTTGATATAATTGGGTTTTGTGTACCATTTATATTATAATGACCATAAAAGCTCAAGTTGTTTTATGATCGTTTAGATTATACCCTCCCCATTGGGCGTAATTAACGAGAAGGTCAGATGACAGTTGACAGTTCAAGAATAGACATTCCCAAATTGGTGTAGGATGGGAAGGTACTAGTTAATAGGAACCGTAATTTTTATGATCAAAATTCTAAAAATTATGTGGTACATTATTTTTTAAATTAAAATTAATCATTATTTGTTTTTATTGTTTTTTTGTTTTATATCTTCGAGTTTCCATTATTCTGAAACTTCATTCGGGATTCTTTGACATATGTTTTTGAGGCCAGCCAGTCCTTTTAACTCGTACACGAATTTGTCTGTCTGTATATTTCCCTTTTACTATTTTCGACACTCTCGTAGACCCACTTTTCGCCATCACAGCGAGCTGAAATTTGGCACACAGGTTCATGTCGCGTGACAATTGAATTTATCAAAATTTGAACCGGAAATTTCCATGGAAAACCTGGAAAATCGGGAAAAATCATTTGAAATTTTTTTACAAATTTGATTAGTGATAAATTCGTTTCAGGAAAAATGCAGAATTTTCCGATTTTTCCGAAAAAATTTCCGACTTTTCCGGAAAATTTTCCGGTAAAAAAGTTTTCTAAATTATGCAGGATCAAGTTTCCTATCAACTGGCATCATTACTTTCTCTCCGACAATGGGGAAAACTTGCAGAAAAAATCGAGGGAAATTCATGTAAAACGCTGTTCCGGAGTTTTTCCGACCAAGAAAGCGTTTGAGCGTTTTGCAACCTAAGACAAAGTTGTAGAGCGAAATGAGTTGCATAATAATTTTTACTCGAATAAATTTTTTGAAAAACTGGTAAATCAGTGTCTTTTCAGCCGTCATAAAATTGTTTTAAAATATCTCCATGCAGCACGTAATAACAATTTAGTTAACGTGAAAAAGGCAGAAAATAAAATAAGTAAAAAACGAGTTTTCAAACAAAACTGAGGCCAAGCCGCATGAAAAAGTAGAAAATAAACTTTTTTTCACACACAGAGGTGGACATTTCGTTCTCGACTTATCATTGTCAACGATTTTGAAAATGTTGTTTCGAAATAATCGCGTTTAAAGTTTCAAATTATGTTTAAAGTGTGTAAAAGGCGATACTCTTTCAAGTCCCATAACTTCTTAAATTTTTATCAGATTAACTTGAAATCTTTACACAATAATCGTGAATAGTTGCCTACTTTCAAATTATGCAAAAGTCTGCAGGTAGGCCTACCCCTTAAGTTGTTTATAAAAAATTTCTTTTTGACCATTTTGTTATACTAAGAATTTCAAATTCAAAATCATTTAATGGTTAAAAGTATCTAAGATATTACAATCTTTTGGTGATGGTGGTTTACCTGTTGGTAAATTACAAAGGCACATACTAAATTCATATTAAAATTAAGCTAACAAAACTAACTAACTAAAGCTACAAAGCATAATGGCAAAATAGAACAGGAATAAAAAATCATAAGAAATAAGTAAGCCAAAAGTATAAAATTATAATAAGGAATAAAATAGAAATTAAAAATTGAAATAAGCAATAGCGTCAAGTAGTAGCAGCGCAGGGAGGGAAGGAGCATACAAGACCGGAAGACATAAGTAATGGGAGAGAAAAGTCATATTAATAATAAAAAACGAAAATAATAGCGCAGTATATAGTTATTTCAGAGTGTAAACACAATGTTAGTCCGCCTGACTATCATCCGAGGCCAGATGACGAGTCAGCAGTACCCTGAATGAACTGGCCGAGCTCGTGCGCTGCAAAGCCGCCTGAAGACTGCTCCAAAGACGAGCAACGTGAACAAGGTGAGAGCGTTCCAAAATTAGTTGTTGATAACGGGGAACCCGCAGCATTAAATGCCTGTCAGTGTTTAAAAAGCTGATGTCGGAGAATAGATAGCTGGGGCGCCTGGTGTAGATGATCTTATGAAGAAAGAGCAATATTAACAGTGTCAGATAATCATCTAGAGACATACACAGCAGAGAATTACGGAAGAGAGAAACGTGATTGTATCTCCTCAATCCATGAATAAAACGGATGCAGTCATTGAAAGTGACATTCAGTTTCCTCCTACAGATCGAATCCAAGTGAGGGAAGACAATGCTACCACTTGTAAAATAAGGTAAGAGAAGAGTCTTCACCAGCTTGGAACTAAGAGCAGGAGAGCGAATCCTCGCAGACAACTACAACCTTCGAAGTATCCCATAAATTTTACCCAATGTATTTTTAATGTGGTCGCAGTAAGTCATAGAAGAGTTGAGGATAATTCCTAAATTTGAGCAACGGTAACGTGACGTAAAGCTGTGCCATTCAGAGTTACAGTTGGATACTGTGAGACATCAAGCCTGTCGCGATTTATAATCATGTAAGTTGATTTGTTGGAATTTAAAAGTAAGTCATGCCTCTTGCACCACTCAGAGATTCTCTCGACACAATTCTCAATAAGGTCAACCGGCCTATCCAAATATATCTGAGCGTCATCCGCATACAAGTGTATTTTTGAGTCTTCTATTTCATTGGGCAGATCATTTATGTACTGAACAATAGAGGACCCAAAATTGAACCCTGAGGTACCCCACAAGTGAGAGGCAAGATTCTCGAAAGTAAATCTTTGACTTTGACTTGTTGAGATCGACCAGCAATAAAGCTTCTGATAAGTGCCACCGAGGATGAGGAAAATCTGAACTTGTCTAAAAAGACGGTAAGAAGATTGGAATGGTTGACGCTATCGAGGAGTGTCAGGACTGTCAGGTGATTCTTATCGAGAGTTCTACGAATGTTGGAAGTTAACTTCAACAAAGCAGCATTGCAGCTATATCTAGCTCTCAATGCTGACTGCCACGGGGTGAGCAGTAAGCCTCAAGGATAGTAAAGGATACATTACAATGGTGAAGTGGTTGTTTATTCCCTGTACAAAGATAATATTTTTTGGCTGATAGACTCGCTTCGAATTCTCGTTTTCCTTTTATTTCACAGACACCTATTTGGCATCTCCCGTGTGCAGAGGCGGATTTACAAATTTTCAAGGTATAGGCTGTAAAGTTTTTGCTGTCCTTGCCTCTACAACTGTCATGTCCTATGAATATTTTTACAATCCAAAAATTTCGTTGAAATTGCACGTAAAAGAATTTTTGGGTTTATTTTTTAGCTAATCAAAGCTCAATCATGTACGATTAATAAAGGCGGGATAATGTATGCTACTTACACAATATTGTACATTCGGTAAATGTGAATAAATAATCTTTATTGCGCTTACAAACAGTTAAAAAATAATCAACTCAGTCAAGTTATAAAAGTTCGTTACAATACCTTTTTGCGCGATTTTTTGTTGGCAAAATCATCGATGATATCGTCGTAAGTAATCTTGTTCATTAATTCCGACTCTATGCACACAAGAGCTAAAGCGTTTAATTTTTCTTGACTCAAGGTCGATCTCAGATAATTTTTTACCCTTTTTAGACAAGAAAAGCTTCCTCACCCGAACAATTTGTCGTTGGTGTACATAATGCCATACGATGGGCTATGTCCATGTTCGGATAAACGTTCTGCAAACTCTGTTTTCGCAGGAACGAAGATAGACTCTCTAATGATGTAGAATCTGGTTTTACCAAAATGCTTTGCGAAGATATGTGGCTTTAAAAATGTATGCATTCTTGAACTAACCTAGTCTCTAAATCATTAGGATACATTTTTTCTAAGGACAGAGCCTTTTTCGTAAGGGTTGATGATGACAATTCGCTCATTTTGGTCAGAAATGAAAATTTTTGATTGAAATTGTCGTCGCCTTCTTCCTTTTTTCTAATTCGGATACGAGTCTATCAATGATGACGAGAAATGTATTAACCCTGAAAGTATCACTCGCGGTCATACTCATCATATGTATGGGTTGATAGTGGGAAGAGGGAAATACATTTTCTGCAATTTCGCTCTTTTCACTCATACAAAGTGTGGGCTGAGGGCACATAGGCCAATTACTGGTTGGGGGGGGGGGTGTCGAACTAGCTGTTTTACTCTGTGATTTGCTACACCGAATGTACAATGACAAGTTAGAGGGGAAGTCATCGGCAAAATTTGTTGCAGAGTTCAATCTGTAAAACATCAGAAAACCGACATGCAGAAATCGTTTTGATTTCTATGGGGTAGCAAAAAAAAAACAAAAAAAAAATCGGTCCTCGAATTTGCCGCCCCAAAAATCTGCCGCTCTAGGCTCCAGACTGCTGGTAAATCCGCCACAAGAGCCAATACCATTTATGAAAATGGACTGAAGCGATTTACTATTTCATGTGGCACACATTTTGTGTTTCTGTATATCAGGGTTTGAGCACCATTTAAAACGATTACTGCATAAAAACATGTAAAACTCAACCAATCAGATGAAATTTTACATCCGAAAATCGTATTAAAATAAAAAAATATATTTTCTTGTGTCCAAGTGATATTGGAATCGCGTATAAGGAATTAAACTCCTTCCAACTTTAATTTTCAAAAGTTATTTTTACCTGAATCTTGCGTATGGGTAAGAGAGACGGAGCATGGTAAACACTATCTTCACCTTATTCTTCCTGCGGTGATTGCGTCTGCAGCCAACATAAAAACATCAAGTGGCATAAGAGAACGTTCAGTAAGCAATATTTTGTGTTGGTAGCTCCAACTCTGCCATAGCGCGAAAGAGAAACCTATAAAACTTGTGCCATTCTTTCCTTACAGGTCAGTATACTGACTCTGCCGCAAGAAATCTGTAGGTAGGTAGGGTGATGCTTCATTCCTGCCCCCATCCATCTTCTTACCCACAAGTTTTCGTGAGGCAGAGGCAGCACACTAACCCGTCTAAACAGGATAAATGGAACATGGAAATACGCTCAATCCATTGTTATAAGTCAATGGGCAATACACATCCGTTGGACAGATGTGTTCAAGGTCATTAAGGGGGATCAAAAGCCGTAGGTTTTGATGGTTTCTCACCGCTGTTAATTAAAGGCTGTGCATCATTCTTGGCTAAATCTCTCCGCAAATTTTTCTACTTGTCTTATTCGACAGTAAAATTTCTAACTGGTTGGAAACTAGCTCACGTTCAGCCTATTCCCAAGTAAAGAAAGACCAGCGATCCTTCACACTTTCGACCAATTGCGATCACTTCGATTCCTTCAAAGGTTTTTGAATCTATTAGTAATAAAAAAATTAATGAAGTATCTAGAAACCAAACAACTAATCAATGATCGGCAATATGGCTTCCGGACTTTACGCTCATCTGGAGACTTGCTGCGTTTTCTTACGGGATATTGGAACCGTAGTCTTCACAATTTTGTTGAGTCCAAAATCATTGCCCTAGATATTTCAAAGGTTTTTGATAGAGTCTGGTATCCAGCCGTTTTAGTTAAACTTAAAGCACTTGTTCACTCCCCTCCTCTTCTATTATAGATTGAAAGTTTCTTATCTAGTCGCCTAATACGGGTTGTACTAGATGACTTTTCACCAGAACCTCACCCTATAAATGCCGATGTCCCCAGGGCTCTGTCATCTCTCCATCTCTCTTCTTAGTTCTCTTTAATGATCTGCTTTCTCTTTATTTTAATCCTATCCGTAGTTGCCTATCACAGTACCCTTGATTTCGTTGACTCCTTTGACACTCCAGAGGGAATCTCTGAAACGAGTATGCATGATTAGATGATTGATTAACGACCTTGATAATATCCTAGATTAGGCTAAAGAGAATCGCGTCGAATTCTAGGCCTCTAATTCTCAAAGCGGTCACATCACTTTAAAACAAAATCATAACTTTTACACTCCGGTTTCTTTTGATGGAGCACTAATTTACGGTACACCATTTTTATGCATTCTATGGCATTAATATTTCCGGTAAGTTAAACTGGATAGATCTCATCATCTTTATTGCCAAAGAAGCATCGAAATGTCCTAGATTTCTTAAAAGGTATAAGAAATATTTCAGCCAATTGCATCTAGAGGAGCTCAAGTCCTACATCAGACCTAGAATGGAATACAATTCCCATATTTGGGCCGGGGCTGGTCGTACAATCTTAGCTTTTACAATCTTCAAGCTCATTGGCGATTTGGCAATAACTTGTGGGATCGACTCACTTATAACCAATTTCATAGGATAAAAACGTTGTCAATTTTCGTATGGCACAAAACCAAGAAGAGGTTGCCCGATTTAGTTCATTTTTAAAATTGTATTTGCAATTTTTATGAACGTTAACACGTTCTCAGGCAGTTTCCAAATATATGGTGAAAAATGAAATATTTGCATGTCTAGCCTACGAAAGAGTTACCCGATTAGTCCCATTTTCGAATTTTAATCTACAATTTTTTTTTGAAAAGCCGGTGTGCAAAATTTCAGATTTCTATGTAAACGTATTATTGAGAGAACAGACGACGGACAGACGAACCACCGGATGGACGGTCGGACGGACATGTAAACATCAAACTAACTCTTAGCTTTATGCATGGGTGCTCAACTCATTTGGCTCTACCAGCATTATTTCTAAGCGTTACAAACATAATGACAAATTTAGTATTCTCTAAAACGTGCAGACGTATAGAAGCTGAAATTTGGTATATGGCGTTTTCATAGCAATATGAAAAAATTTTTCAAAAATGGGCTAAATCGGGCAACCCCCTTCTTGGTATTGCCATATATAATTCGATAAAAAAAACTCTACATATGATCCCTATAAATAGCCGAACGGCTTGCAAAATATTCTTTATGGAAAATAACACAAAACAACCTCTACCGCCTAACGACACATCTTAGCCCCCACCCCCTCCTTTCAATATATAATTGTTTTGCATATCTTAACTTCAGCTCCAAAAACTAGTTCAAAACTTTTCGAACACCCTGTATATTGTAGTTATGCAGAAATTTCCTTAAAGTTTTCAAGTTCTCTAAAACTTTCACAAAGTCTTAAGGTATTGCAGAGGAAATTCATTAATGTTTCCTCCGAAATCCGGTGGTAGTAGGTACAATTCTGAATTTACCATATATACCCAACTGCCCTTGCACATACATATTTACCATGACCTTTAAGAAATTAGTGAAGGCACTTAAGGTCGAGCCACTACGTCCAATAAATATTTTCAGTTTCACCTAAAAATATCCTGCAGGCTTAAACGGATATATATAACTACGTAACTGTAGCCTAAAATCACCGAAATTCTTTTGATTGTCAACAAGAACATGTTGTCGGCATGGCTAACAATTGAGGCCACTCCCCCTAACCGCCAAAAAATGTAACACATAAATTTCTATGACAAATGACCCCCAAACGATAAGAAAAACTTTCGAACGATTCGGGTTCATGGAGCAGCAGCAGCAAAAAAGCAACATAACTGGAGGGTCATTTCCAGTACTGCAGCTAATTATTTTTGCATACGAAACCTGGTGGAGGTGAGGTGCCGGACATTTATAGCATGAAGCAGGGTCATGCTATCGTCTGGTGGGTGGGTGGTTTGCTAAGAAAAGTATTTTAAACTGGCTTTTGTCACGACACCCTATAAGAACCTGAAAATAAGATAGATGACCCACCCCAAATATCGGGACGGGGTACAGGTGAAATGTGGCAATATGGCATTCATGCGGTTCATGGACTCCATTTTTTCTTTATTTTATTGCGGCCAATAACAATTTAACCGCCAGGTTTCGAAGGTGCTCTCCATATACCTATAAAAGTGGAGTGGAGATATGTCCTGACTGCTGCTACCATAAGTCCGGAGAATTTTATTTTTTCTTACTGTTGTTCATAACGATTTTGTCAGGCTGTCGTAAAATTCAAATATGACTCCTGCCTTGAGAATACGACAGCTAGAAATAGCGTGCTGTAGCAAATTATTAACTCTAGTTAGCACTGACTCTGGGGTTACAAACCGTAAGTTTCCGCCAAGCTCTAATGAAGAGGGTGGCAGGTTCGAGTTATATGAAATGTGTGCGACTAAAATTACATAAACGTTTAAGTTTGTAGCAATTTTTAAAGTAAACACCAATTTCCATCTTAACAAGGGAGATCGAGTTAACACCGTGCCACCCTGGGGTCTGGAATGAGAAGGAGATTAACGAAAAGAGTTTTTTCAATCATAGGCATAGACGGAGACGTTTCGAAAAGGGTGGAATAAGGTTTATGAATGAAATTAATTTTCTTTAAGAATTTTTCATCAAGAGTGCACGAAGTCCAAGGGAGATATCTGAGATAATGTTAAGATTTTCTCATCTCTGTTTTTTAAGGAAACTTTTGTTGTAGTGTTTGTTTTTCTTGAGATTCTTGATGATTATATACAGGGTAATTCACAAAACTATTATGGCATGATGGCGCTGGTAGTTTAAAGATGAAATTTGTAAAAAGGAATTCAAATATCTCGATCATCCAAAATTACAGGGTTACGAAAGAATTTTTGATTCCAATAGAGTTTTAACAAATCTAGAACCGTAAAACTTTTGTAGTGCGATTTGCAGATTTTCTTAGGACAATAAGATGTCACTCCAGACAGCCAATTGATTGACTGATTGATTGAAAATTGAGGTTGAGCCCCCTTACAGGGGCTCTGGAACGCAGGTCTTAAAAGGCCCATTGTTCACCCTCCAAACTTATGAGTAATTTCTTATAGGTCCTAACCGGACGCTCTTACGAATTTGAAATTAGGTTCCTAGCCCTCTTTGCAAGATTCGTGTAGCTCGTCCAGGAGTTGTGAGCCAAGGAATCTATAACACTTTCCCGCGAGAGCAGGACAGTAATAAAGGAAGTGAGTCATTGTCTCGGATTCCTCTCCCCATTCCCTATATTTAGGGTCAGCAACGAGCCTTATCCTGTGTACCTCAGAGGCGAAATGCGCGAAGTGAGAATTGACATAAGGGTTCTCAGGGTTGCCTTGTTTAACGCCAGAAGTTTATTTGTTTCTTTTAGGTTGGGTCTGCCCCAGAGCTCCTTTGTAGTTCTACCTGAAGGATTATCTAACCAAGGGCGATGCAGTTGCCAGTCGGCACAGGTCGAGATATTAGAAATAAGGTGGTTTGGTGCATTCCCAATTGCGAGGAGGATGCCTCCGAAGTATCACCAAGACGAGCAAGTTCGCCCACTTTTTAATTTCCGCTAGTGTCGCTATGACCTAGCACCCAAAGCACCAGTACCCTGTTGTTCCAAGAAAGAGAGTCCAGGGTGGATTTCCATTTCCATACAAGTTTGGAGTTTGTAAAGGGTTTTGACAAGGCTTTGACAGCTGCCTGGCTGTCCGAGCAGATTGCAATCTCCTTGTACTCAGTATCTGAGTTAAGGAGGTGCCTTCCTGCTTTAATGATGGCCTTGACTTCCGCCTGGAAAACCGTGACATGGCTTTCAAGGTTTATGGTAATTTCCACATGAGGCTCCTCCTAAAAAACGCCTTCTTTGGTCTTTTCTTCTGATTTGGAGCCGTCTGTGTATATGATAGGGTTTTTTATTGGCTAAAGCACACATATGATTCCCATTCTGGTGATCACTGTTCTTGTCAATTTGGACAGCACGAGTTCAAAGATGGATTCATTTGGGACACTGGTATCGGTGTGAATCCATCTCTGACTGTGATGCAGCCTTAGCGCAGCGATTGGCGCCTCCTCCTTGACATGTATATGCATGGGTTGGACGTTGAGGATGACCTCAAGAGCCCCAGAGCTGCTTGATTTGAGAGGGCCACTTACACTAAGCAGGCACAATCTTTGAATTTCTCCAATATCTTGCGATGGTTGGCGAGCTTTATTGCCTTCCACCAAGCTACAGAACCATAGGTTAACATGGCTCGGATGACGCTAGTGTAAATCCATAGGATCTTCTGCGTCTTAAACCCCACATCTTCCCTATGGATCTGCAAAACATCGCGAAGGCTCTAAGCGCTTTATTCGCTCTGTTTTCAAGGTGTGATTTACAGCTTAATTTTCTGTCTAATATAATATCTAGATATTTTACCCTGTCCTGTTCCAAACGTGTGGAGCCGATAAGGAGCAGGTTTAATCTGGGAATGTTCCTTCTCTTAGTGAAGAGGCATAGATCTGTTTGCAGTGGATTAACGCGAAGTCCGAAATCCATAGCACAGTCTTTGTCGGCTCTGTATCTCATCCAGGTGAGTGTAAGCAGAAGGTCATCCATAATGAGCACCCACAACAAAGGTGATAGGATACCGCCTTGAGGGGTGCCCCTCTGGACTCTTTTTACTCTGCTTACCCCGCGCAGTTTGACAATGACAGTTCTATTGTTCAACATGTATGCGATCCAGTATTTTAGGGACTGATTCACTCCATGTTTTGTTAGCGTTTCTGTGAACTTATGTAGGAGAACATTATTAAAAACACCTTTTACATCGATAAAAATAGCTAGCGTGGATTGTTTACAGAGGAAGGCCTTTTCGATTGAGTCGATATCCTCGTGGAGGGCCGTCTCAACAGACCTTCCCTTTAAGTAAGCGTGCTGGTATTGACACAATTTATTACGGGGAATGGAGCACCTCAATTCCCAGTTGCAAGTGCGCTCTAGCGTTTTAAGTAGCAGATACTTGCAACATTAGAGGAAATTTCATTAGCAAGGATTCATAGCGTGAATCCTGCATTGGCTTCTTTAAGAGACAAAACTCTGTTGAAACTCAAAATGTTATGTCACCCTGTAATTCTAAGACGATTGTAAGAGATTTGGACTGATTTTTGCAATTTTCCTATTTAAAGAAACCACCTGCAGCATTACGTTATATGTGGCCAACATAATTGTCAAGGAAATTAATAGAAAGGCGAAGAGCAGCACAATAATCAAAACCCGGAGAGCCCCCCCCCCCCACAAAGTTTGGAAATGTCAAGTGCTGTAGTATTTTATTTCTATTTAGGGATTCTTATTGCTGCAAGTGTACGCTATCCAATAACGAGTAGGTATATGAGGAAACTATATGGAAAACTACAGCTTATGAAATTCTAACGATTCGATGATCCTTCCACCCGAGGACAACCGTCAGTAGGAAAGTGGCATGGCGGCTTAATATTAAATATTACCTTGCGGGCGTATTACGTGCCATCAGAATATGTCGTCATTGATGAATAACTTTTCCCTTGGAGCACACTTTACTTAATTAACTATACATACATAGCTGTCGAAGAGTGCTAAAAAGGCATAAAAGTTTGATGGGTTTGGGACGCTTCTAATTAGTATTCAATTACACACGGGTATACAATCATCAGGTAGAGAAGTGGAAGAAATTTCGTGGCTGTTTATCGCTGATACTTGCACGTTTGCCAAATTTGTATGTAGAATGAAAAAAATTCTGCAACAAGGGAAATATTTTCATTACTGGTTTGGATACAGTGATGACAACATCAACATAAGTGTTCTTAAGAAGAATACATTTGCCATCATGTTACTATAAAAAAAACCATATGTACATAGATAATATGGAAAATTGGTTGGGCAATGAAAGAAGAACTAAAATTTGTTAATTATTGTAATTTACTAAACGTTGCATGTCTGACTACCTACCTACAGAATTTACCCTGAGAACCTACTTGGTACCAACCGGACTCATCACAACACAGCTTCCCAAAACTAGTTTTTAAAAGTTTAAAAATAGGAAAAATAACTACTTATTATTACAAATTTACACGCCCATTTTTTTATTATTACTGTAAGTCCGGGATATTTGGCGCATGTTTTTTGCTCTCCCAAATAACATTGGAGGTTGAATTTCCTATCTTTGAGGGCCAATCAAGCTATTTTGGTTAAAATTACGTAAATTAGACTTATTAATTTAACCTCAAAGGCCACACTCCTTTAAGGTTTATTTAGGAAGGAAATTTTACTTAATAATTCCTTAAATTAAGTCCTCATAGTAATCTGGAGTTTGTAGTTAATTATTAGGGAAAAATTACGTAATAATTCCTTTTTAATTTACCTCGTAGGAATTAGGCGAAATAAGGAAATTTACCCAAATCTGACGCAAATTTTCTTACTTTTTATCTAAATTTTACTTAACTTTGAGGTCAACTTTAAGGAAATGTATGGACTTTGTAGTTAGATCTATTCCCAAGTTCAAGGCAATATAACGTAAATATTCTCTAAATGATTCCCTATTCGATTGTGTTCGCCCTCAAAATCCGAACTCCCAAAAAAGTTAACCTCAAGGTAAATTGGACTAAATGGCGAAAGCTCTAAAAGTTGAAATATCGTAATACTACAACCAAAAATTAAAGTTCATTTACTTTTGTTTGGCTTCATTATCACTGTAATTATTGAACTGCTCCTTCCATTGAATCTTTTCATCAAGATTACAAATGTTGCTCCTATTTATGCCACATTTATATCGGAATCAGTCAGGCTCTGGTATACCATTTGCATATTTTCTTAAAGATGCTACACTTGATTGACTTGGGCCAATAGGTACACTTAATTATTTGCTTCCCAACCATGCGGAATATTCGCATATTCAACTGCGTTTGCATTCACCCGCTTTTTAACAAATCTTGTATCCAAATGATGATGCTAATCACATGCTTTACTATTTTTAAGATGTAAATAAATCAATTCAATTCTTTCAATTGTCAAATCTCGTTTATCTATTTAAGGCGAAATTCCATAATTTAGGGCGAAATGCCTTTTTTTAAGTTGAAATTTATTTATAGAAAAAAATTATCATAACCTTTGAACACAAAATTACTTAAATAAGGATTTTTGCCCTCAAAGTCGAAAAATTTGGTTATTTCGTCTTGCCATCCAGGAAATTCGTCGTATAAGGAAAAATTGTAAGTCAAACTAACTTCTAGGTCGAGAAATGTAATATGCGCCATATTTATTTAACAAAACATGGCTGCCATATATTAAAGGAATGAATAGAAAAATTTTTATGATTTTATAATTTAATTTTTTCCATGCAGTAAAACCCAAATAAATAAATTTTTCTTAATTTCAGAACGATTAAAAAATATTTAAATTAATTTCAATGCTCTAAATCGGAAACCAAAGAATAATTTAAAAAAATTTTAAATTATTATTTTTTAAATATACTTAGAAATATTTTTAAAGCGGGTTGGCTTTTTCGACAAATTATTTCCATATTTATCAATAAGATTTTTCTCGTTTTAAATTGAACCCTTAGAAGCTGCCAGAATTAAATTAGAATAAGCCCACAGCAAATACTTCTCATAATCACCCAAGTTGGATTTATGTGCCTTGTTCATAATATTAACATTACCTACTAGGGAAAATATACACATACAATTCTTATAAAATGTAATTCCTTCTATATTAACACACACCTTAACATAAGTTAAACTAGGTAGAAAATAGGTCGATATTAAGGAAAATTTACGTACATTCGACGTGAAATTTACGTTAAATTTACCAAATCAAGGAAATGAGTCCCTGTGCCCTATAGGGAAATATTCCCTAATTTCCCTAATATTTACGTCGATACGACATCCTCTCATTCTCCACTTACGTAAATCGGACGTAAATATTAGGTAATCTTAACTTAACCACAATTAATCGCTGCCCTAATTTACGTCGAATAGACGTAAATTCGACCTGAAAAAGTTACTTGGGCTAACTTACACAAAAAAAAAAAGTAATTGAAACAAAAACGAAAATAAACTCTATTTAAAATAAAATGTAATATAAATAAAAAAGAAAGAAAAATCACATTTGGAAAATTAAAAAAATATTTTTGAAAAAAAAACTTTCAAAAGTACCATTTTACCCTGTATGTAGGGTAATTAAATTTGCATTGCCACAATCAATGCACGTGTTACATAAGAGGTGCAAGTATCATGGGACCACTTTTTAATGCACTCTATCCAATCATCTTTTTTTTTCGTTTTGCTGTATTCCTTTCCACAACCTGCGCAGAGGTCTTCCCCAAAATCTTCTGGGGCATCAAAGTCGTCGGCATATTCAACTGTGTTTTCTTCGTCAGATGAAGAAAGCAATTTAGGACGAGCATTCTTCTTTTTACGTTTAGGACTTCGTTTTTTTGGTTTCGTTTGTTGTTGTCGTGCTTTCTTGATAATCTAGCTTTTTGATTTGTGATGTTCTCTTGCGTGCTACGTGAATTTTTTCCAGAAGTAGTTTTTCTGGAAGTTGAAGCAGTAAGTATCGGTGATAACAAATTCAGCATTTTTCCAGGAGTAATATCACTGACATCCGTCAATAAACTTGTGGGAAGCATTTCATTCTGTATCTCTTCATTTAGTGGTGTGGTGACAGAAAGTTGTCTAGGAATTTCCGGTGCTTGGTTATCTTCAATCTGAGGTGCCTCTGAGCTATCTGCAGTAGTTTGCTAATTCGTATATAGTAGGCATAGTCAGGTATAATTGCAGGGTTAAATGGATAAATTCCAGTTGCAGAAAATGCTGCAACATCATTGCTTACATTAGTTGATTTACATAACAAATGTCCAAATTGCAACCGATTAATTTTTCATCCTAGATGTGTTATGACAAACAACTTGCAGGCTTCGTAAAAGTGACTCTTAAACGACTTAAAGTAGACCCAGTCTAACGGCTGAAGAAATTGCGTGGTGCGTGGAGGAAAGCATAAAAGAATAATTTCGTTTTGTGCTGCATACTCAAACATTTCGACGATACTGCAGTGAGATGAATGTCCATCTAGTATGATAAGAACTGCTCCTTTTGGTTTTCGCGGAACAAAATATTCCTTAAGCCAAGTGAAGAATATAGAGGTATTCACGTAATCCGATTTTTCTCGCATATATACCACCGATCCTGGGGGCATTCCGTCTTCAAACTCCGCTCTTTTATTGTTGCCCTTAAATACACATGTTGAAGGAAGAAAATGTCCTTCAGCATTGTAGCACGCAATAACTGTAACGGTCTCTACTTTTTCGGCGGAGGTTAACGCAACGACATTTTTGGAACCTAAATATAAAAATAAATGTGAATGTGTACATACAATTTTTAAATGTGACCCAAACGTGCTCTGGGCGATTATTTAGTTGGCATCCTGTCTCATTCATATTGTAAACATGTCCAGGTTTGTCCATTAACTCATTTTCAGCGAGAATTGTTTCTAACAGATTAAAATATCTTGAAACCTTTTCTCTGTCCATCCCTTCAGCTCTTGCTTGACAATTCGGGATGTCGTTTCATGCAAATGAAAAGTCAGCCGTTTCCAGCTCGCAAATCTTCACGATTAAATGTGTGCTTGATGTGCAACCGTTTTGCGAGTTGGTACGCCATACGACATACCTCCGTCCTTGTTGGAACAAATACATGAGCCTGTAACTTTTTAATATGGATAACAAGTTTAAGGTCATTTTGTTCTCCAAGGCAAGACGAGGAGCCTAGCGCTGATTTCTTGTTATTTTTGTTTTTTTTTTAAGATTCTTTCTTAAGGTTGTGTCGGGAATGTGGTAGTTTTTATAAGCTTTTCTTATGCTTAATTTCTTAGCACCGATATCCTGTAGGGCTGCTTTTAATTGCTCTTCTGTTCATTTGCCAGGGGTCGAATTTACCTTCTTCTTATATACTAAAAGCATATCTGAAACCGTATTGAGGAAACAAGTCATAAAATCATAATAACGGTCAAAATAACTATTATTTTAAACGTATTTATTAAACAAACGGGCGTATGGGTGATGATATGGTACCCATACCAAATCATCTAAATTTCATTGCGCCATTTCTACTATTATGACCATGCCCATACTTTTCGCTGTAAAAATTATACTGCCTGTCTTTTGTGTATTTTTTGCAAACAGTAAATGCAATCATGCTCTTTCTTATTTATTTTTTATTTTTTCCCTTCATTTCCAATGAATACTTTCTCGAGAAACTGCAACACAAACACTACAAAATAAATTCCTGCGAAAAAATTGGTCGTTTTTTTCTTTGCTCGACCAAAATCACAGCACTAATGGAAATAATGCCTGAACTTCACTCCACAAATTGTGATGATATACTGAGGAAATGATGGGCCCAAGCCGTTTTTATACTAACTAAGTTTGTCATTGCGTTTGTAACGCATAGAAATAATTATGGATTGGACACCCACGCATAATATTACAAGCTATTTTTATGTTTTTATTTCCGTCTGTCCGTCCGTCCGTCTGTCTGTCCGTACGACCTATCGAACGCGTATACACGGGCATTAAAAAAAAAAAAACAGTAAACTTAGATTCAAAAATAGGAGAAATCGGGCAACTCTTTCAAGGGGTTACCATATCAAAATTTCGTTTTTCACAATATATTTGAAAACTACCTGAGAACGCATCGACGTAGAGGTCTGATATTTTGTACACAATGTTTTCATAGTAATAGTAAATAAACCTTTGGACTAAATCGGGCACCCCCTTCTTGGTGTTCCCATACAAAAATTTTGATTTTTTACGTATACTGTAAACACGGTTTTAATGTATCGAAAAGTTCTTCAGAATATGAAATTCTATAAAATTGGTTATAATCATTTTTTCTGTCCGATAAACCGTTCTAGAAATATATATGCGAAAAACCACTTCAAAATTGCACAGATGAGTGACCATACGAAATTACATACGGGCATTCATCTAGGGCAGGCGTCGGCAGTTTGTTAAGTGAGAAGAGCCAAATTGTCACAGAAACAGGACAACAAAGGTACCAGGGGCAAATAGCTGCTTATTTTTAATTGAATACATGATTGTAAGTTTTCACCTGTTATTCTGCTTGTAAGTTTATTTTTTGTTTGGTTCATAGTTGAGAATGTTTGTTCCCATATATATATATGTAGAGCCAAAAATTGTTAGAATAACAAAAGCTGGTTTTTTTTTAATAATCCACGTATCAAATATTATTACTTTTGTTGTTGGCAGTTGTTTTTTAGCTGTCCACTTATGCTGAAAAATCAAATTGCTTTTCTTTCTTTCGAGCTCTTTCAAGCGGCTGGTCAGATCTGTAAAATTGTTGCTCCTCAGTTCCTTGCTTTTTAAATCAATTTATTGCATCTGCAGTGAACCAGCATCTGTATCGAACTGTGATAAGTTAAGTTCATTGACATTTATTTTGTGTGAGGACGTACGATAAAAGCCTTATTTGCTCTGAATTGTTGAAAACGTTCACCAAAACTGTTCTTCATTTTTAAAAATGGTATCCTTTCGTTTCTTCCGAGGCCAACGACGAGGACATAGTGAAATTATGGCCCTATTTCTTTTTATGTTTTTGTTTTTTTTTGCCGCCGTTAGATGCATGGTTTTGAAAATAAACTTTTCTCGGAAAACATAAATATTTCTTCGCGGACCGAGAAGAAATATGTTTTCGAAGAAAAGTTTCTCAAAGAAAAGTCGTTTCGAAGAAAAGTTTTTCGAAGAAAAGTAGGTGAAGCTTTAAAAATACGCTGCTGAAATAAATCGCATCAAGACAAATGCTTTTTTCTTCACGATATTGTCTTAAATTCTTGACGTGAAGAAATTCACCTCACTCTATATCTTCGGTGAGAACTTGAAATTTATTTTCGAAGCACTTTACTTCTTCCAATAATGTGTTTCCTTTCCCTTGCCAGCTTAATATCTTCGACTTGCTGCGCTCTGTTATATTCGAAAACATTCTGGCAATTCTGTCTTGCACTGTTTTCACAGATACAGGCAATTCTTTTATTCTTTTTGTGAGTGCGTTTTTATTTTTAAAGTCGTAAAAAATCTGTTCGGATGCTTTCACAAAGCACTCTTTAATGTACTCACCATCTGTGAACGGTTTTCCTCTTATAGAGATTTCCAGAGAGACCACAAAGCTAGCATGATTGACGATATTTGCACTATGTGGCAAGTTGTCAAATACGGAACTCGAAGTCTGATTTTGTTCTATGACAGCTCTCTTCCGTGCGTCACCTGCCAGATATTTGCTCGCGAATGTAGTAGGTTTTGTAGATAAATGTCTCTCTACGTTCGTTTTCTTATTATTTGTGATCTTTTCGTGACAGATGAGACAAGTCAGAAGTCACTTAGGGAATTTCACAACATATCTGATCCACATAAATACACAGCTGTACACATCCATCCACGCATTAGGTAACGTTTCCTCAGCCAGCAAGTAGCCCAGCCCAACATACCACAGGCACTCATACTCCATATTTTGAATGAACGTATATGACTCAGTCTATTCTTTATTAAAGTCACCATTTTCATTAACTATTTTTCTCTTCTTTTTGTATATACCCGAAGCGATTTTGTGGTTGAGTTGTATAAATTGGAATAGACCACAATCTGAAAAAATCAAAATTAATATTGTAGGAGGAGGAGATCTGTCATCTGGTCTATCATAAGAACAGTATCTATTAAAACTGTGTATGAATGTTCTTCGTCTAAAATGTTACAGAAATATTTGCCCTGAAGTCGAAAGTGATATGTTTAAATTAAAAAAAAAAAAAAAACCATTTACCGTGGATTTGTTCCTGTTGCTAAAGGCTTCAAACAATATCAAAACAACGCGATAAATACACACACATGCAAACGAAATCGAAACACAACAAACAGCGACTAAGCTCGAAGCTTGACCAAAGATAACTTAATAGGAAGATAGGAATCAGCCGAACAAAATTGCAAATTTTTCGTGTTTTCTAGAAAGAAACAAATAATGTGCTATACATACTGTCGTCTGTTGCATGAATGGGGGAGAAGAGCTTGGCTATGCATTATTGTAGTGGAACTGAGAGAACAAGTGAAAAACAAAAATTGGAGAGAACGTAGAATCAGTGCTGTCGTTTGTACTCCGATCGGAGTATTTGTACTCCGAAAACTAATAGCGTACTCCGGTACTACTCCTTTTATAAAAGTACTCCGTTTTTCATTTCTTCATACTTAAAACTCCTATATATGTTGTTAGCAAATAATCCAAAAGGTTTTATTCACTTTCATTTAAAACTATACATTCGTAGTAAATTTTAATAATAAAATCTATTAACGAGTCCGGTTGAAAAGTTGGTGTGGTAGTATGTTGTGCTTGATGAAATATTCTAAACAGCAGCTAAGAGCTAACATATTCATGTTTTATAATTTTTTTCAGCGTTGGCGTGCAGCGTACTAAAGTGTAATCTGATTTGTTTTAGCCTATTACACCTATCTAGTCATGTCCAAGGTATATAGAATACAAGGTATTCTCATTAACATTTTGACACTAGAGCTGTGACGTGTTTCGTCCTATAACGTATATATGTACATTTCTATTGAAAAAACAGAGAGAGCAGAGAGAATTTTGTGTTCTCTGGCGGAACGTGGTTCGTAATGAGGATCAGTGTTGCCAACTGGAAAAGTTTTTAGTAAGTAAAATCGTAGTTGAAAAATCAGTAGATTGGCTTTACAAGTAAGTAGATACTTTGCATTCATATTTTTTCTTTTCAATTAATTTAATTGTTTAAATAGAAGGCTATTTATTAAAAACGCATTTAATTTTATTCATTTTTATTAGCAAAATAGGAAGGATAAAGAAAATTACAGAAAAAAGAACAAAATAACAGATAAAAAAAGGTTAACATCTAAAACATAGATTAAATTCAATTCAACAAATTATCAATAAAAACAAATAAAATAAAGAAACATCCTCTAATAAAAAAATATATAAATCAAAAAACATAAACAAATTTAACCTTAATCACTTTTGAAATCGTACATGGTTTGATTAAAATATTTCAGTAGTTCTTTATTTACTTCAAAATTATAGCAACTGCAGTCAATCAATTTAAGTAATGACTTTGCATATAAGCAACCTTTAATTGTGTTTGAATTTAATAAATTTCGTAACTTTGTTTTTTGTTTACTTGAGAGAACATTCTCTCGACACTTGCAGACGAATGAGGAAGCTTAAAAATTTTCAAAACAAAATTTGTTAAATCCAGGAATGCTGGTTCATCATGACCCATTTTAATTTTACAAACTTCATTCAAAAATAACTCCGCATTTTTAGTTTTATAACTGAATTATGTTTACCAGAATAAATTTCTGTTGCATCAATTAAGTTAAGATGAGACCAAAATTCCGATTCAAAATTAAACCGCGCAAGAATTTGTTTGGCTCCTTCAATATAAAATTTAAGACAATTTTGTCGAAAATCTTGTAGTTCGGAAATTCCAGTTTGATTTTGCAAAATGTATTGCTCGAATTTTGCATCCATATAAACTGCCTCAAGTTCTAACATTTCTTCTTTACAGTCTACTTGAATTCAATAATTTTATGATTTCTAACATATTCTTTTTTCATATAGAATTGTAGAAATGTTAATACCAAATCTTTCACGGTTTTGTGTAAATTACATATCTGTGGACTTTCTGACTGATACAATTAATTTAAATTATTAAAGTAAGGCAAAATAAAGTCGAGAAACAAAAAGTATAATTTGGTCGTATGATCAAGCAACATTTTGTAAATGTTTTCTGCTTGTATTAGTTTTGACTCTTTTTTTCAATATTAAAGTAAGCTTTGAGAACATCATATTGACTAATTATTCTTTTAATTACACTTTGCAGTGACAACCATCTGGTTTGACAATGAATTAAGATTTTTAATGGTTTTATTTCAAAAAAAGTTTGTAAGGATTTGAAATCGGAAAGTCTTTTCGAGCTCTTCAAATATTTGTAAATATTTCTCGTCAAACATTGAATTTCACCAGGAATTTGCTCACAGGCATAACTGGCACATAAATGGAATGAGCGGCATATACATTTAATAATAAACAAGCTATCAATATCCTTTTTTAAAAGACTTGCTACTGAGTGATGTTTGCCAGTCATAACACTATCTCCATCAGCAGCAAAGCCAATTAAATTTTATTTATAATCGACATTACAGTTCTTAAAACTGTTTATTATTAAATTGTATAAAGAAATTGCATCGGCTTTATCAACTTCAAGTAAGTCGTAAAAAAATCCAAGACTTTGCTTTTGTGCCTTAGTCTCACAATTAAACATAAATGTTTTTTTAAACATATATCAGATGCTTCGTCTACCATAAGAGACAATTTTTGAGTATTCATCAATTTGCTCAAATGCTCTATGTAATATTTCCCTAAAACATTTTTTATAATTGCACTGACTTTAGTACGCCCGCATTTAATTTTTTTTTGAAATTTCGGAATCTTTGGCAATTTCTGAAATTACTTGCACAAAATGGTCCATTAAATTAAAAGCTAAGTTATGTTCAACTACAAATAAAGCAATCTTTATTTCAGCTTGAGCAATTTTTGTTATTTCGGCCGTTTTGTTTATCGCCGTATGGTTGGTTGTTTCCACATTGTGCTGCATCTTGATTTGTGAGTACGCCTTTCTTGATGCTCATTTTAAATTAAAATGAAGAAATTCGAAACTTTTCAAACTTCTTAAGTATAAACATACCTTGCAGTGTGCATAAGCTTTGCCTTTGTTCGAATTTTGTACCCATTCAAAATCTTTTTGCCACTTAGTAAGGAAAGCTTGTGCATATTTTCTTTTATTAGCAATTGGAGCATCCGATGAGTTTAAATTTGATTCAGAATCAGAATCATTTTCAGAGGCCAAAGCAGGCTCCAAGCCCGAATATTCACCTTCAGGCTTTTTGCTTGTAGTCAAAAAACGCATCATCTAAAGAGCGTAATAACAAAATAAGCTATAACATAATTTTTTTTGAAAAATTTAAGTTAAATTTTACCTGGATTACACAAATCAAAATCAAAATCACGCAGAAATCACAATGTATACCATAAAAACAGGTAACTCAGCTGACATTTTCTTCTTCTTTAAGAATTTCATGCCAGGCACCGTCATGTTGGTGTATGCATTGCATATATAAAGCCTGAAACACAATTGGAGCTCTTCAGCTTTTCTTTCGGAAACTTATTTTGACAGCTTTGATCTTAATATAAACAAAGGTACAGTCAGGTACAGTTCACTCAAAAACTTCTTTAAAACTCCAAAATTACTTTAAAATATAACAATATCAGTAATGACGACTTCTTTAGTAAAAATAAGTAGATCTTCTTACTTTTGTATTGAGTTGGCAACGCTGATGAGGATACCTTGTATCTCTGTACCGTGGTCATGTCATTATGATTCGTTCGTTAAACAATATGATTGATGTTTATTAAGTGAATAATGCACGCTCTATACTTGAAGAACTCCAGAAAATTCTGTTCTAGCCCAGAAAACGTTTTTTTTAAATCGCTCTTTGCCTTTTTCAATGTCTTTCATATTTTTTTAATTTTCCTTCTCACAAAAGCTAAGTCCAATTAACAGTATATTTTTCATGGAAGGTTTTGTTTTGGTTTATGATTCGGCGAAGGTATTTAGTGATTTATTTTAACTATATGATTTGTTTACTTTAATTCAAGTGTTGTAAAAACGTTGATTTTTTGTAATAAAGCAATATAAAATTTGTGAACTGTGACACAAAGGAAAAAACTTGAGAATAGTTCCCAATTTTCCAAAGACGAAATTCAAGGAACTTAAAGACTACGGAAAATTTTAGGGACCACAATTAAGATTGTCTTCTTTTGTTGAAAAACTAACGAAATATTTCCTCAGGAAACCTGATTTTTTGTAGAAGTTTTTTTTTTAATTTTGTTTTAAATATGATGTAGATGTAGACCCCCGTTGATTTAATATAACAACAGTTTAGTTTGCATGATCTGATTGAAATAGGATTTTTGACTTCTTGTGGACAATTCCACAGAAACAGTGGTATTTGATTAAAGAGCACAAATTTTGCAAAATACGAAATTCAAGGAACCTCCAGTTAACACCATATTTTTTTAATTAATGCTCATAATGTTGTTAGTAAGAAGTTAAATTTTCAAGTTGGGATCTCAATGGGTTTCGAGGCGAGATAATTTTTTTTTAACGACCTGTTAATGTTACTAACAACATTATTAATGAAGATATTCAAGGATAAAGGATATATTTATTATCCTTAATTTTTTGGACTTCTAAAAAGCACATCTTTTTTATAATTTTCCCTTAAGAATTATACTTTCATCTTTAAAATAGCCTAAAGGTTATGTCACTGTGATAATCAGATGCAAAGTTATGATTTTTTTTATATATACATAACTCAGCAGACTAAAAATTGGCGTATTTTAAGGATTTCAAAGTCCTTTAATTAAACCTGCATGCGGCGCATCACAAAAATTACTAGTTGAATTCTTATCTCATAACTACTTAAAAAACGAAAGTGCGAATTTTTATCGCTTTCCGGTGGAATGACCCTAATGAGTATCGACCATTATTTATAATGATCCCAAAGATCTTTCAGATATGTATATAGTTTATAAACAATTCCATAGTTTATAAAGGAAACAGAGCTTAATACAGAACTGTGAAGTGCAGAGTAAAAATCTAATGTGATCAAAATCACTTTCGCTAATGGACCAGTAAGTGTCAAAGCATCCAAAATGTACGTCCATAGGTAAAGTATTAAAGTCAATTCTTGGCAATATTGCAAATATAGTATTAAAATTTCTAAATGTAGTGGTTGTGGTGCAAGGAATATGAATATGACAAATCTATCCGAAGATCAAAGGCAATCTAGAACAATTCATGGAAATTCAAACAAACATATATAATTAAGAAAACATAATTTCTAGTATAACGACAGATTTAGAGCACGACACCAGATATGTCAAGAAACCATTCTTGGAAATTCTATGGAAGCTATTTTGTCGCCAACAAAAGGTAATACTTACAATAAACAAACTAAGCATGTTCAAAAATTTTACTATGTATGCACACAGCCTTATAAATAACAGGCGGTTTTGTAAAATATGCAAACAAGGAAAGAAACTTGAATTGGTCTAAAACCCATTCTTAATATACCCTAGATAAATTTCGTATGGTCACCCATCTGTGCAAGTTTGATTTTTGAACAGATTTTTGACAGAAAAAATTATTATAACTAGTTTTATAGGATTTCATTTCTGAAGAAGTTTTGAGTACATGAAAACCATATAGGATTGATCAATTTCATAGTATACGTAAAAGTCCTAAATTTTTACGTGGGAAGACCAAGAATGAGTCACCCGATTTAACCCATCTTTGAAATAATATTTAATATTTTTATAAAAACTCTGTATACAAAATTTCAGCTCTCTAATATTTTGAAAATTCAAAAGTTTTCAATAATTAAATAATTAAACTAATGATCGAATTTATGTATTTTATTAGTATACACCTGTATTGATTTGCTTTATGTAGAATCAATACAGGTGTATACTAATAAATAATGTAATAATAAGAGACATATAAAGATTTATTTAGAAATCTAATTATCAGATTAATACTAATTTTTCTGGACATCCCATTCTAATTAATGTGTGTGTCCTGTATTCCGTTTTTTACGTAAATACTCCGCTTTGGCAGCAAATTGCACTACCCTTGATATTTTCCAAACGACAGCACTGCGTAGAATTACCCGAATGATAAAATCTCATTGAATATCTTCAAAATCCTTTCAAACTAGTCATAATAATGTATGTACATCGGGTCACACTATCTCAATTTTTTTAAGAATTTAAGAAAAATATAAATTTCGTTTTGGCCATGATGCTGAAAGGAGATGTAAAATTTCTGTCAAATAAATTTCTCATTTTTCCTAAAAACATCAGCAAATCAGGCGTGAGTTTCTCTCACTTAATCTCTTCAGAGCAAAACGAATGTAAACAGAAGCACGTGTGTTCAAATATTACAGGATTACAGCAACAACTTTGGAACATAACATATAGGATTCAGCAACAACTTTAGAACCAACTCTCTCAATATTCCAGAAAAACCTGTTTTCACAAAAGCGCAGGAATATTTTATGAGAGTAAAACCTGAAAACTCCATTTATTTACGAAAATGAATCATTTGCAATTCTCTTTCGCTGCATGTAATCTGCGTTTTCTCAGAGGAGTAGAGTAGAGAGTATGCCGTATGAGCCTAAGTTTGTTGGTTCGGCGGCTCTATCTCAGAAACTCATTAGAGTTATAAATAATGCTGCTTGAGAATTGAGGTAAGGTGAAATTTTAGTTTATACCTGGAGAGCCGCAAACAACTATGCAAAGAGCCGCTTCTGCCGACCCCTGATCTAGGGTATCATAAGAATTGGTGTTAGACCAATTCTAGCTTTTTTCCTTAGCAGAGGACAGACACGTAACAACGCTTTTTTGAGGTATTTTTTGTTTTTCATTTAAGAAAAAAATTAAAACCACCATCACATTTAAAAAAAAAATGATTAAAACCACCTTCATTTGAATTGAAGAGTTTCCAAAAAATATTGCCTTAAGTTCCAAGTGAATAGAAAAATTGTGGGTATCGAAAAGTAACGAAGTTAAAATTAATGATTACGACACACCACGTTTTGAGTGAAGAAAAAAAATAATATAAACAGAATAAATTCTCTCATCACAATGTAGGTAATATGGTATAAAGTGGGTTCATGATTGATGTCTGGAAACTGAGGAAGCTGATACTGAAATTGATTTCAAGTGGTATAGGTAATAATAATTCCCCGAAAGGAAGGTATGGTAATAGACAAACATACCAATATACGACATGTACATAATTTTAATTGTTTATTCACAATTGTATCAGAATCATGAGTATTATAGAAGTTTGTATTTTACCTTTAGTGACAAAAATTAATAATTTATTGGTAATAGTTACAATTTCCAATAAAGCCAATCATTCTTGCAAATGGTGGCAATCAATTATTTATTTCTTCAAACCATACCCGAAATGCCTACACAAATGAATTCTAATTTCCGAATTTCTTGCTTAGGTCATCAAAACACTTCTAGGGCGTGAAAATACACCTCACAAAATTTCATAATCGATTAGATGCTGTCGACGGAGTATGGTGTGAGGTGTGACCTATAGAAGGATATAAATACATACATACATAGTTGGAGAGGCTTTCTTTGAATAGGCTCATTACAATCACTGTTAAGAAATATAATAACATGAAAAATCATTTTCTTTTTGATTTATGATTAGTTGAATCCGAATCCTTGATTTATGTACATACATATATCCAAATATCACACACATTCTATTACCAACAACAATTTTAATGTCATCATCATCTTCAAATAGTTGCCTGTCAATAAACTAAGTACCTCTGGCTCCTACCTTTTATTTGTATTTGTTCAGATTTAAAAGGGCAAAAAGTATGAAAATTCGTTATAATACAAACTTCTTGGGACTCTCTATTGGTCTCTGATGGCACCAGAAAATGCAAAACAGAAGACGTCAAGTGGCATAGACATATACATTCCTCTTGTGTGTGAGTGTGCAGGAATGGCATATACTGCATTAGTACATTCCAACAGATGCCAAAAGCTCTTGAAATCCCTTAGGGTGTACGTTAGCTTCTTTCACCTCGACAAATAACTTAATTTAAAATTTCATTAAGTGAGTTATTTGCCGAAGGACATTTTACAGGCAAAGTTGAGCTCATGTATATGACATGGAATGTGATGGACGCAGGTAGCATATCAACTAAGTAATTCTTTGTATTTGTTCATTTGAGCTCTGTAAGATTGTGGCAAATTCGAATGAAAAGGAAGAAAAAGAAAAAAAAATCTTAAGAACCCGACTCAATATGTGAATTTTTCAATTTGAACCGACAGTTTTGGTGAGTTTTGGTAAGAGCCGTGGTACAGAATAAACATGGAAAACCATTATTACAAAAATCGTTTAAGGAATAGGATGATCCCACTCCAGTTTTTATACCTAACACCTGTACGGATGTAAGGGGCCCGTCCTGCCAACAAAACAACAATAGATAGAATGAAAATTGTTTGGTCTGAGTTTAATGTCGGAACCATTAATTCCATCGAAATATTCATTTTGGTAGCTCAGGTGGTAAGCATGTTGAGTACCGTTCCAGGTATCGTGAGTTCGATACTATCTGGACACGATCCTACGATTTTTCTTCTAACGTAGTTTCCTTGCCACTTTTGCAGCCATTTCTCTACTATATTTTCTACTTCACTCTTGCGTCTCTTCAAGCAGCACTTCTCTGTCAGTATCAGTACAGAATCTTCAAATATTTCGCGCTAGAAGGGTAACAAAGGTAAAATAAAAAGGAAATGCACAGACATAAGGGATATAGTTGAAATTGGTGTAAGGTTAAGACAAAGGGGCAAAAATAAATGTGAATAAGGCGCAAGAAAGGACATAGCCGATGAAAATTAGGATGGGAGTAAACATGTACATACATATGTAATCCTTCCGAGAGAAATTTAACAGACCTAATAACACATTTTTACCCGAAGGCACCCAAACACTCTTCACGTGCGCAAAAAATCGAAGGAAATTTGCTGACGTCATGCTTCCTTTTTTATAAATTTTTCGTCTCAATTTGACTCGAGCACAAGCAACGGAGTATCTCTTGTGTAATACATGTCAAATGGAACTTAAACTTGCTTCCTTTATATTTGTAACTTTATTTTTTTTTTCCTCCAAGAATTCTACAAAAAAATTCATGTACTTTTGACATTGCTGACTTTGTCCTATGTAATAAATAACACAGATATCGCATGCAGTACCAAAAGAGACCAATTCTTATGATACCCTAGAAGAATGCCCATGTGAAATTTCGTAGGGTCACCCTTTCTGTGCAATTTTGATTTTTGAAGTGGCTTTACGCATTCTGAAGAAGTTTTTAGTAGAATACAAATGTCTAGCACTGACAGATTTCACAGTATACGTAAAAAGCAGGGACCGAACCAGTTATGACTTTTTACGAAAAAAACCAACTTTACCTGTTATTCCTGACCGATAATAATTAGAAGCTAAAAAAACCAAGCTTGAAAGGCTTTTTATTTTATCTAGCAAAAAAAATAAAAACCCAGCTTGGCTTTTGATTTTATCTGGCAAAAATATAAAGCCAGTTGGGCTTTCTATTTTTTCTGGCAATAATAAAAAGCCAGCTGGGCTTTATATTTTTTTCTGGTAAAAATAAAAAGCCAGCTGGGCTTTCTATTTTTTCTGGCAAAAATAAAAAGCCAGCTAGGCTTTTTATCTTTTCGAGCTGGAAGTAACAGGTTATGAACCTGGTTATTTTTTTTTTGAGGAAGTATAAAAAGCTAAGCTGGTTTCTTACTTTTCCTAGCCGAGTATCAAAAAAAAATTCATAACTGGTCCGCACCCTGAAAATATGAAACTAGCTTGGCTTTTTATACTTCTGGCTTTGAAACCTGTTACTTCCAGCTCGAAAAAATAAAAAGTCAAGCTGGCTTTTTATTTTTGCCAGAAAAATAGAAAGAAAAGCTTTTTAATTTTACCAGAAAAAATAAAAAGCCCAGCTGGATTTTTATTATTGCCAGAAAAAATAGAAAGCCCAGCTGGCTTTTTATTTTTGCCAGATAAAATAAAAAGCCTTTCCAGCTTGGTTTTTTTTAGCTTTTTTTAATAAAAAGTTAAGTTTTCAAAAGCTTTGCAGGAATCGAAACGGGTTTCACGAGACATCTTTTGGTATATTCCACAAAATTCCACTATCATGATTTATCCCAGCTTTTTTTGTTTAAAGTTTTCAAAATACCAGTTATTTTCGGTCCCTGGTAAAAAGCCTAAATTTGTATATGGCAACACCAAACCGGATTTATTTCATTTTTAAATTTCATTTGCTATTACTATAAAAACACAATGTACCAACTGTCAGTTCTCTACGTTGACGGGTTCTCATGTAGTACTGTCAAAATATATAGTGAAAAACGAAGTTTTTGTATGGCAACCCTTTGAAGGAGTTACCCGATATGTCCCATTTTCAAATTAACTTGTTTTAGAAAAGCCCGTGTATAAAATTTCAGTTCTCTAAGTACACGAGCTCTCGACTTATCGTGCGGATAGACAGACGAACATGCAAAAATCAAAATAACTTTTAATATTATCCGTGGGTGTCCAATCCATTTTGCTCTGTCATAATGACAAACATTAGATTTCATCTACGGTATAACAAACTGTGTGAATCAGATTGTGGAATTTCTTAAGTAAGGAAAGGTGTTGTACCTCGGACACGGTTGTGTCTCGGTCAGAAGACTGTTTTCAAATGTTCCCGCGTTTGAATTTTCAAAAAGCCCATCGTGTTCAATGCGTCTGCTGACAAGTGACCACATGCTGTGTGTCAAAACCCTCGAGAATACTTCCCAAGCCATGAAACAGAAATCTAAATGTGTGCGTTGTGGTCCATTCTCTAAAATGTTCTATACAAGGTGTCCCGTACGTACCGCACTTCCTTTATACCACGGATTCCTCACTTAATTTCGAGAAATAAATTGTATGGGAGGAGAGCCGGGAAATGCACGGTGTGGGCGGTAGGGTGGTTTTGTGATTTTGGGTGCTTTTTATCCTAATCCTATGTAACTTTCTTGTTATATATGAAGGTAATGTTCATCTCAGGTGATAGTAAACCCTCAACTGTTTCCAACAAATGCCCAACAACCTCTCTACTCCCTTTCCGTCGGCTGTTATAGGATGTCAAAGTCAAAAAATTGGATAATTTTGTAATTTCTTTTTCAATTTTAACCATTTTCCCGCCATAATGCATGATAACTATACAATTTTATGAAAATATTTAAAGACCCCGGAATGTTACCTTTAATTTAACTATGCACATGTACCTACCTAAATGCTACCGTTTTTGAGATATTCCCGTTTTATGGTGTATAATTTCATTAATTTTGCTAATAATAATAGAAATCGCGCCTAATTTTATGCAATTCTGCACAAATTAACAATATTCATGAAATTATGCATCATAAAAACGGGAATATCTCAAAAACGGTTGCATGTAGGCAGGTACATGTGCATAGTCAAATTAAAGGTAACATTCCGGGGTCTTTAAATCTTTTCATAAAATTGTATAGTTATCATGCATTTTGGCGGGAAAATGGTTAAAATTGAAAAAGAAATTACAAAATTATCCAATTTTTTGACTTTGACATCCTATAACAGCCGATGGAAAGGGAGTAGAGAGGTTGTTGGGCATTTGTTGGAAACCGTTGAGGGCTTACTATCACCTGAGATGAAAATTACCTTCATATGGTGTATAACAAGAAAGTTACATAGGATTAGAATAAAAAGCACCCAAAATCACAAAATCCCCCCTACCGCCCACACCGTGTATTTCCCGGCTCTGATCCCATACGATTTATTTCTCGAAATTAAGTGAAGAATCCGTGGTATAAAGGAAGTGCGGTACGTACGGGACACCTTGTATAGAACATTTTAGAGAATGGACCACAACGCACACATTTAGATTTCTGTTTCATGGCTTGGGAAGTATTATCGAGGGTTTTGACACACAGCATGTGGTCACTTGTCAGCAGACGCATTGGAAATGCGGTACGTACGGGACACCCTGTATTGATACTTATGGAAAAGTACCAAACATTGACTTTATATACGCTATAGAGCCTAAACTACTATCCATACAGGAAAATAGTCATCTAGTAATTTAAAGCTTGATTCCTTACCTTACCAAAGGCTACACTTACTATATACCTTACTTAACAAAATAATAAAATAGTTTTGATTACAAGGTAACCTTACCATTTTACCTCAATACCTCTCAGCTGAGTGATAATTGCATGTGTGTATGTGCAGCGCGGAGTCCGAATCTGTAGGCAGCCACATTCGATTCCATCAGCCAATGACACCCCATGACGGCACAGCGACATTACAATGATTACTCAGCTGAGAATTTTTGTTTGAGGAATCGTACTCATTTGGTTAAAATAATTTTTTTTAAATAATTTTGTTAGGAAAGGTATAAAAATTTTATTTCGGTTTGGAAGATAAGAAAACATGCCTAAGATTATCAGAGCACCATTTTTCTGTATGAATAGTAGTTTAGGGCGGAGGAGCTAATCAAATCAAACTTTTGTCAGTTTTACATAAGAGCACTGCAAATATTTTAGGATGTGTGGACTCAGTTGGGACTCGCATGTGGTAGGGAGGGAGTCTGTGTCATGGCCTGTTGAAGTATTCTCGAGGGTTTTATGTGTCTTCGTTCACTGCAAGTTTTTCTTGACAAGTATTGGTCGCGTTTAAAAATTTTCACGCAAAAAGTAAATTTTTTCGGGTATCTATCTATTGCCTTAACTATCTATAATATATTTCAATTAATTAAATTCGAAAAATACGAAGGTCTTTTATTATTTATTAATCTTTTGAAACCAGTAGCTAAAACTGTTATAAACTTAAACTGTAAATGTAAAGTCATTATCGTGCGTTGTACCTTGGATACAATAAGAAATGATACCTCGGAATATGTCCAGGGTACAACGAGATGTCCAAAGTACAACGTGTGTACTTATTATATTAATACTTCCTTACGTATAACGTTATAAGGTACCTGCGGCAAATAAAGGCCCGAGGGTAATAAGGCCCACAATTAAAAACTCCTACTAAAATGAATAGCAGCAGCTCATAGTTGCAGCTCGCGCCACCATCTTGCAAAGTAGCGAACGGTACGTCACCGAAAGGAGTATGGCTGCTTGGAATTATAATTTTCGCATAGACAAAATCATAAGTTCCGTTGTTTAATTGCTATTTCCACATGTAGTAACTTGTTTAGTTTAAATGTTAGGTAATGTAGCTTATGATTTCGGTGTTTATTTTCGCTCACCTTTGTGTGGAACAAATCGGGAAACTCCTTCGTAGGGTTGCCATACAAAAATTTTGTTTTTCACTATATATTTGAACAGTGCATGAGAACGCGTCGACGTAGAGTACTGAAATTTCGTATACAGTGTTTTCATAGTAATAGTAAGTAAAGCTTTAAAAATGGACTAAATCGGGCAACCTCTTTTTTGGTGTTGCCATATAAAAAAAATGTTTTTTACGTATACTGTGAAAACGATACGTCCTGGACATTTTTATGGTGTCGAAGAGTTCTTCAGAATATGAAATCCTAAGAAATTGATTTCAATAATTTTACTGTCCGACGAACCTTTCTAGAAATATATGCGAAAAACCACTTCAAAGATCAAACTTGCAAAAAATGGGTACTATACGATATTTCATATGGGTATTCATCTAGATTCTAGGGTATCATAAGAATTGGTCTTACAAACCAATTCTAGCTTTTTTACTTGTTTTTTTTTATAAACTATTCATTTAAGAATAACTAATATCTCAAAGAGGCAAATATCTCGAAACCAGTTGCTTTTCCCTAAATGTTTCCTCGCTACACAATCCCAAATAAAATATTTTACGACCTGTGCAGGGCCATGAAAGTGTAAAAAGGAAAGAGTTTTCTTCCTAGAGTCTCTGGCAACAATTTTGTCGATACATTCGTGCTACTAATGTATCCCAGGCATTTTTGATCTCTCTTTTTTCTTTTTCTTTTTTACTTATATAAGGGAAAGAAATGTTTAGCTAGAACTAAAACTACATTTACTTACATTGGCGCCAATCTTCAAAGAGTGCAATTACTTTACTGTAAATAATTAGAGCTCCTAAGATCTGGGTGAGTAGGCGATTAAACGAACTAGACTTTACAGCAAAGAACAGTATCCAGTTAATGGGAATCGCATATTAAAAATTAACATGACAGTAAATGGAGGCTTCTGAAATCTGGTATATACAGCAAAATAACAGTGATGATTTTATACTCATTACCAATTTGGAGGTGACAAACGGTCTAAGAGTTTGAAAATAGCTGTTTGATTTAACGAGCAAATGGCTATTCTGATAACTAACCGAGAAGATAACTCCCGGTCAAGAGTTATTCTCGTATTTAGAGCCATCTGAATCAAGGATTAAAAGTGTCAAGGGCAGAAGTAGAAACAGTAGAATCGCGGCTTTGAAGTTGGCGGTTAACATAGTCTCCAGGAGATGGTCATTGCCTCTGTTGATACTAGGTGCGACCGATTGCACAAATTCCAAAATGGACTTATTTTGAGTCCTTGCTGCAGACTGTATCCAGCTCTGATTGAAGCGCAATATTAAAGCGGCGATGGCCGTTTCCTTCTTTATGTGAACTTGTAGTGGATGTATGTGAAGGATAATCTCAAGTACCTAATAACTTCAATGCGCTACATACATATGCAGCATGTCCAATATTTCGCGATGATTAGCCAAATGCAAGGCTCTTTACCACGCTACAGCTCAATTGATTAAGATGGATCATATGATACTTGTATATATCTAAAAAATCATCCAAGGTTTTAGATCACACTTCATCCCTATTACTCAATACATAGTGAAAGCTTATTTTTCCTGTCTCCCGTGTTTAGTTTCCAAGTCAGTTAGTTACCAAAATTCCTAAGACGTGGATCCAATGCTGGGATATTGCCTTGCATTGAGAAATGGATTGGTCTTTACAAATTTAATACTTCTTGTCCTAATTTGTATCCGTCAGCGTAGATTGCTTAAAGAACATACCAAGTCGACAAAACAAGATGTTCCCTTCTTTTAGAAAAAAAGTCTACACGAACCCATATTCTATAGGGTGATAATTATTCTAAATTATTTGAAATTTCGACAGCTACTGTTGAGAACTCAGCAATGCTAGATAATACGTGTAGGATAGTTCGACACGCTTCTTATTATTTTATTCGTTTTGACTTTAAATTAACTTTTTTGTATGAACTCATATCGCAACGTGGTGATTTTAAGCAAAGAATGAACATATACGATCCCAGTTGAATTTTAATATTGAATAAAAATAGATAACAGTGTTTTTTATTTCATTTCTTTTCCCCCGATGGCCTCTAAAGTAGTGTCATCTTTCTATGGGCTCATTGGGCATGGACTCAGAAACCATTGGCCCTGCAATAATAGATGAACAATGACCAATTTTTCAACCAGTAAAGTAACCTATTCTAAGTTAGTTTAGTTGCTAGAATTTGGCTACTGAAAGTAGAGCATGGAATTTATTCGTAAGTTCATACATGGCAACAAATCAAATAATAAACTTCATTGTCATTGTATAGGTCAGTGTTTGCAGTCCCAGCATTTTTTAAATTTCCCGTTTCTTTTGATAGTCTACATTCAATAGCGAAGCTCTATTTGGTAATCAGAGGAAAGAGAACTTTAGGCCCGACAACTTCAGACATGAGAGATGTCTTAAATGATGAATTATGATACTCTGAACATATATTATTAATAATGTTTATTTCAATTAAGCAGGGGAAAGCTTTGGCGATCGGATGTAGCTTAAGCGAGTTTCTTGGATGAAAAAGTGGACTCTATTACTTCTCGTGATTGCGCTGAATTAGTGAGTCGTGAAAAATGGCTATCTATGAGAAAATGTTCAGAACCGTGGCACTAATTGCCATGGAAAAAAGAACTGCACAAATATATATGAAATATAGTAGCTGGGATGTATGAGACTCAAATGAATGAAGATGGGTTTTCCGGCGGCAGAAACATCCCGAGAAAGATTTCTGAATCGGAAAAAAAGTACACCACCCGATAATACTCAGTGAGACCTTTAATTTGATATGAAACATGTCGTATTGAAACCACTTCCCCCTCCCCCCGCCGAGGATTCCTACCCCCTACCGTAAAAGTGTGCAGAGAAAAATTTTCTTCTACGAATTGTAGCGGGTAAAGTGCTGAGGCGAACAGTGAAACTCATTTAGAGGCGAGTTAGAGCCGATATAAGGTGCGAAAATCTATAGTACCTCAGTTCGAATAAAAAAGAGGAGAATACTAAAAAAGTTCGTATAAGGATGGCTATTTAAGCCTCCGAGTATAGGAGTGTGGGTACTCAAACTGCTTCTCAGAACCTAAGGAACTCGATTGTGTACTGGATTTTCCAAATGTAATAGATCAAACTTTAAAAAGATATTTTTTTAAAGTTAACAGACAGCGAGACCTCTAGGAAGTTGTAAGCAATATTAACTACCTATGTAAGTCCAGAGACGCCGACAAAACCTTTAATTGCGCGTAACTCCAAAATCAAACGTCACCTAGAAAAGTGCTGATACAATTTTTTCATCATGACATAAGGTGAAATTTTGATCTGGAGCACCCTGTACAATTCCATTGTATTCGCATATTAATACGTAATTGTATAGTCCCTTAAAGAAACGAGTAATCCCTCGTAAAATCTGCATAATATTGGGACAGGTGTAAACAGAAAACCCCCTTAATTTCTCATCCCACAATTACTTGTTATGTTTAGTAACATTTGCGGCGCTTTATGTTGGGATCGCGTGTACTTTATAAGCTCTTTTCAATCACGCACCCAATCCCTTTAGGAACCGATGTATGTATAATACGAGTGTACATATATGTATATAGTATTATAAAATCCTATGATAGAAATATCTTTCCCAGCCCAGTTTGGTATCGTTAACTATAGAGAAATAGTGTTAAGTGAGAGTCAGGATGGTAAAACAAGTTTGGGTGGAGTTTTCGATAATCATCAAAACTAACTAAGTCAAATCTGATGTTCTATGGGAGGATGGCGGCGGGTGTAGTGAGGAAATATGCTACGATAAATTTATTTGTTGAGGCTGGCATGGCAATTAATGACTACAACTATAATACCCGAGGTTTATATATAATATTTAAGGAAAGCATACACATACACACAGGCACATATCTTTCATACATCTATTTGCCCTTTTTGAGGAAAGACCCATAGGCTTAAGTGATTTCCTAAGGTATAGGAAATATTAATACCGCTATTGTTAGACATTTGAAGGGATTTCAATAGGGCATTTTAATGAAATATAAGAAGGTTTGGTTGGGTCGCAAGCGGGTATTGTTTAATCCTTTATTTTGTATCATCATATTTCAAAGGGAAAAAAACATACATAGAGGAAGGTATAAAATAACTTGAAATCCTTACAGCAAAGGAATATGATGGTGATGTGAAAAATGAAAAAAATATATTAAAAAACTTTTAAAATAATTAACTTTAGTAAATAAATTGCAGTAAAAAGTCAAAAATATTTCAGACAGAAGCGATTCCTTTGTTTCGGAATTTATTATTTGAAATAAGTTCCCACTTTACCTTTTTCACAATTATTTTTGATGTTTGCATACAAATACATTGTAATTTGTAGTGGAATTTGACCGACAGTTTTGAAGAAAACTTTCGAGAAAATTCATAAGAAAATTATGTTTATGTGTGTTTATCTGTGCGCTCATACAAATTTTCAGCCTCCAAGGCAGCCGTATGAATTAAATTCTTTTGAACTGTTGTCGGCCACAAAAAAGTTCTCAAGAATTTTTTTTTAAATAAATGAATGGATATAACGGAAATTAAAAGATTGTTCTGCCCGGGCCGGATCCCGAATCATTGACTTAATTTGGAGGCCATAGCACGCATAATATTAATGATAACAAATTTTACAGAAAATGCATAAAAAGAAAATTAACGCTAATATCATCCTTCTCATAGAAATCTGTAGCAGCCCTGGGGGTGATTCTGATCTCTTTGTCGTAGCTTAGGCGTTTATTTTAGTCACATATTTGGACATATCACCTCAAATTTGTCGTACTGTAATATTTACCAAATTCATTTTGATTTATTCTTTTCATCAACCACAAGATAAACTAAAATGAATTTCCAATGAATAAATGTGAGAAAATACGCCTAAGAGTACAACTGCTTCCGAGATTGTGATAAAAATTGTATACTGTTGTAAATGGATATTATACGCCTAATTAGAGCAATACAAGTTCTTAAATTCGAAATAATATTTTGAATTTGTAATTTTAAGTGTCATTTTTAGTTCAGGCTTGCTGAACTGAATAATAACACAAAAAAGCAGTAGAAAAGTTCATTTCATATAGGCGTACGACAAAAGGTCAGAGTCACCCTCCAGGAGGGTGATTCTGATCTTTTGTCGAGCTTTAATGTCAAAATATACGCCTAAATGATTAGTGTCTCAATCAAATTCTTTTCTTTATAAAGCAAAGAAATCGTGCTATTTTTCATTAAGTTTGCCGGAATTACAAATAAAAAAAAGGGGCATATACAGGGTGTTCTCCGCTAGGAGGTCAATAGAGCAGGGGATCAATAGAGCAGGAGGTGATAGTACTCACCTAGACGAACCAAAAATTGTATGGCGGGGGGGGGGGGGGGGCGTCATATCAACCGTTTAGGAGTTACAAGGTTATTAAGAAAAAAAGCTAGTTTTTCATAGAAACTCCCTGTATTTTAACAACTACAGGGCGTACGGTCACAGTTAAGGGCGCATTGTATGCAGAACTTCATGGACTTTCTAACTCCTTCAGCCCCATACCCCTCACCCATCAAGAATTATGGTTGTCAAAACTAAAAATTTCGGATTTTCTTACCTATTTTTTTTAATTTAAGCTCTATTATTTTGCAAAAAGGTCATTAACATAACTTTTTTTTATAAAAACTAGAAACTGTAGACTCTCCTCTTTAAGTTGATCTTTTACACCTTGTGCATTAACTGCAGCCGTTAAACAGTTATTAACTCATAGCCTATTCAGGTCACACCGAAATAAGACGATATTTTTTTAAATGACGTGCTAAGGGAACAAATTATCGTTGAGAATAGGTTTGAAAATAGAAAGAAGCTTCTTGGAGGTACTCCCACTTCTGGACAGCATTTGGTCCATACTCTGTCAATGTCCTTTCTGTTAGTTTAGTACAAAATATGTTTTTTTCGGTTTAGTGTTTTCGTTTTTCGAAGTACAAACGGCCTAAAGACTGATATTTGGAATTTAAGTATTAATAGACTTAAGAGGCCAAGCTATATATAGGTATAGTACAGGATTGGCTGTACTAGCAAGCTTGTAGGTAAAAAATAAAACTCTGCGTTTCAGGTGCGTACATATAGTTATTTCTAGTGCGAGTTATATCTGCTGATACACACATATACTAAAAGGTTAACGTTTCCATTCAGAATTAGCTTTCAATGTTGCATTTAAAAAATTTTTAACTTCATATAAATCGCATTTCATTTATCCATACAACAGTTATTCTAATACATTTTTCATTGCACTAATTGTTCTTATAAAAATTGGAAACTCTGCACTTTTTCTCCTCGCCTGCAGTTCAGAAATATTCGGCGTAAGTAAAGTTGAAAATATAGGAAATCAGTTCTCTATAGTCCATTTTAGAACTTGTATTTGCAAGTTTTATGAAAACGCCGTGTACCAAAAATTTCAGCCTTCTACGTCAACACGTTCTCAGGAAGTTTTTTAGATCTCGACAACAGCACCATATATCGTATCCAGAACTACCTCATCTTTCAAACTGGAACCAACGAAACACTTTCACAAAATTTTATTCAAATCGGTTGGACGGTTTTGGAAATTAGCGTGTACGAACACAGTGACACTTGATTTTTATATATTAATAATTAAAAACAATTGATTTTCCTTAATTCGAAGTTTTTCGTCAGGTACGTTTTTAAAATATCCCTGTAATATTTTCCTTCATCTGAAATTTGCTGATTTACTCTTGAGGAAGGTTGGTGGAGATGCCCACCATGAGAAGCAGACATAGTGCTGTTAGTAAATGCATCATATGGTTTCATTTCTACTTTCCACAATATTGTGAAGGATACAACATGTGAGTATTATTCATGAATGCATTGAATGACTATCTTCGTCTGACTTTTATACAGTGGAATTTTTTAGTAACCATTAATAAAATAATAAGCAAAAAAAAGTGTATTCTAGTTCCGATACAAAACACTGTACCTTCGATAAAATGCTCCTAGCATTTTCATATAAGCCAGAACCACGAAAAGCATGTACTGCTCCAGGAAAATTGCAACTAACATCAATAAACCTTAAAAGAATATTTTGTGTTACAAAGTACACTGTAAAAAATGTGCACAATTGTTGCCACAAGGCTTAGGTATTTTTCCCTAAAATAAAAGAGAATATTTCCTACAATTGCCAAAAATTATGGACATTTTTACAGTGTATTTAAGTTTTATTAAAAATAGCCCCTACATATAATTTGAATCGACTACTCCTTGAAGAATATATGAGGCCCATCCTTTGCGGTCTATGAAATCGCGGTAATGTTGTTTTTACAGCATAATTGGAATATGACATTCATCAATTATTCAGATAATTTGAGGAATTTTACATATGGTTTCAAAATGGAGAGATTGTATTACTGCTTCATCTTCATTTGACATTCTTATAGACTCTTTTACCATTCTATTAAGTCCATTTACAAACCTGTATACAAGCATTTCTGTACAGTTGATTTATCAACACCAAATAATAATGCTACAGCTCGCAATTCAGCATAGGTAGCCAATTTATATAAAGAAATTGCCACTTGCACCACTTTAAACGATAAAGGCTTCTGACAAGGTAAAAAATGTTCACTTGGCTTCAGTTCATCATACTACGAGTGAACAAATAAAACCTAATCAAATGTACTTTTTGTCTAAATCCTAAATTCCTCTATCAACTTTTGTTCTTCGTAAGTATTTGGTACATTTACCCAAAACTCTTTATTGGGTCTCGGTTTTTTCCACCCTCGGCCATAATTTAGTTTACATTTCTCCAAACTTTTCGTCATCGTTCAAAATATTGATTGTAGAACTGAATTATAGTATCATCACATATTTTGCGACAAAATTTTTCAATATACTTTCATCATTTTGAAAATTGTTAAATTACACTTCTTTCCATGATCCGTTTTTCAATATCGATAAAAATAACTTCAAATGACAGCTGACATTAAATTGAAAACGATTAATAGAAAGATGTCTCTCTTGTCGATTTAATCCTGTCCATCGCATGTGAACACTTGGTACTATGAGAATTAGGACTATTCCAGTCCAGTCCAGTTCGTTTCATGTGAACGGGGTAATAGAAAAAAACAAGAACTTGAGAAACTAAAACATTCTTCAGCTATGGATGATATAATAAATATTCTCGCCAAAAAAACGCGAGAAAACCCTGTATTTCACTACTAGAATATTTTTTTTTTATTATTTTCAAGTATAGTTTGTTCATTTTTCGAAAAAAAAGGCGCAAAAAAATGTAGATACAAGGCACACTCAGGCCTAGCTACACAACTAAGTATAATACATATAATTAAAAGCAGGGACCGAAAATAACTGGTATTTTGAAAATTTCAAACAAAAAATGCTAGGATAAATTATGATCGTGGAATTTAGTGGAATATACCAAAAGATGTTTCTTGAAACCCGTTTCGATTCCTGTAAAGCTTTTGAAAACTTAACTTTTTTTTTAAAAAAGCTAAAAAAAAACTAAGCTGGAAAGGCTTATTATTTTTTCTGGCAAAAAAAAAAGCCAGCTTAACTTTTTATTTTTTCGAGCTAGAAGTAACAGGTTTTGAAACCGGAAGTATAAAAAGCAAGCTGGCTTCTTATTTTCAGGGACCGAACCAGTTATGAATTTTTACGAAAAAAGCTTAATTCGGTAAAAATATAAAAAGCGAGCCCGGCTTTTTTCTTTTCTAGCCAAGCTGGCTTTTTATTTTTGCCAGAAAAAAAAGTCTTTCCAGCTTAGTTTTTTTAGCTTCAAACTATTACCGGTCAGGAATAACAAGTAAAGTAGGCTTTTTTCGAAAAAAGTCATAACTGATTCGCAGCCATTGAATAAATAATTAAAAAGAAAATATCGGGTGAAAACCTAAGTTACTCGGCGAAATGTATTAGTGTGCTGTGTTTGTATTCGTTTCGTTATGGCAGTAATGAGAACCTGACATTTTGAAGGGGGACATTTTTTATAATCCAAATTGCTATTTAAAATAAATAAATTTTTAGCTCCTCTTTATTTTCAGATAATATTTTTTGGCGTTGCCTTTGTATGACTGACATAATTTAGGTAGCAATTACAATTTTATAAAATATGAAATGTCAGAAATATTGAACTGACGCACAATAGGCAGTAGACTCTCTTGTCATTTCCTCCCCCCCCCCCCTTAATCGAATGTCATACTGTCATTGAATTGCTTAAACACGTACACTGTATTCGCACGGTCCCTGCTTCCTTATTAGTTATTTATTCAATGGTCCCAACGAATAACTTTTAATAAAATTTTATTTTAAAACTTTTTTACATTAACGAAAATTATAAGATTTTAATTTCGTTAGTCGTTTACTCCATTTTTCCGAAAGTACTCCGCTTTGACAGCAAACGATACTACTCTTGAAATTTTCCAAACGACAGCCCTGAACTAAAGACTTTATTATATGACAGCGCAATGGAACGCAATTGAGGCGACAGAAAACTAGGCGATGGCAAAGAACAGATAACTTAACTGTTATCGATATATGTCCTTTGGTGATAGCCATATGCGACGAAAGGTTGCGTAAATATTGAAAAGGCCTGTATATGGTCATTTCATATCCAAATTAAGTGAGCACCCAAATTGCGGACTTTTTTCAGGTAGGGACTTACAGTCAGAACACCATCCATAGTGATTGCGTTGGAAATGCTGGAGGGCGCAAGAGAGTAGAGAATGGCAGTGAAGATGAGAGGTCGATGGGGGTGGAAATGAATGGTGAACCGGAAATTGAAAAGTTTGGCGAAAATTTTGGGGTTAGAATGGCGGATGGCTCTGGGTGAGGGGATTGGTGGCTGGAAAAGGAAGAGGGTATAGAAAAACAAAGGTTAGGTAGTAAGGGAAGAAGATATGAGAACAGAAATGTGGGGTTGGGGAGAGATGTGATGAGGATAGAAAAAAAGGATTATATGGAAGAGGAACAAGACAACGGGGAGGGCAAGATAAGATGAGAGGGTATCAATTACGTATCGCTCTTATTAGCTTCGCCAACAGAAATTATTTTGGAAAAAGAAAATACCTTAATGATTATTATTGTGCATTTGTAAATTATGAGGTAAAATCATGTTGAGTAGTTTAAATCGATAATGAAGTACTGTATCACCATAACTCCTTTGGGGAGAGGAGTATGGGGCTGGTCGAGCAGTCGTTGGAAAGGTCATTAAGTTTTGCATACAATGAGCTCTGTAAGTGGCCGTACACTCTGTACTTTTTTAAAATACAAGGTATTTTATGAAAGACTACCGAATTTTCTTAATGACTCTGTAACTCCGAAACGGTTGAGATGCCGCTCCCCCCTTGCCGTACAAGTTTTTTTTTTTACTAGGTGACTACTATCACCCCCTGTCCTATGGACCACCATGGACGCAACACCCTGTATAAGTGGCACTATATGTATACATTTTTTTGGAAGAATGTGCACTTTTCAACCTCTGTAACTCGTTACACATCAGACTTATATAAAAAGGGTTTGTACAAAAAATGTAGGGAGTTTAGTCTTCTTCAATTTTTTTTTCTTACATTTTTGTCGGAGGATCACCCGTTGAGGAATTATTTTGAAAAAACAAATTTTTGATACCTTTAATCCAAGATGGCGGACCGCGCGGACCTCTCTCAAGGGTCTAACCTTGGATTTTTCATCTGGCCCTGGAACTGAATAACATATATAAAAATCACAACTAGCCCACCTTTTGTAGGGCAAAAGCCTTATTTACTTCCTATTTACTAAACTATTCCCAATAAAGGGATTTCTGATTGTTCTCCCAGCTATTTAGGCTAGCTTTGAGGTAACCCTTTGAAATGCTACAAAATGACTCTGGTCCGACAAACTGAGTTTCCGCTCCTCTTTTGACTAGGTCGTCAGCAATTTCATTGCCTTTATGGCCCTCATGTTCAGGTACCCACATGAGGATAACTTTGTTTCTCCTTGACAAATTTTTACGGATCTACAGATATTCCCAGAGGGTCCTTGACTTGATAATATAGGATTTTTGGGGACTTGAAAGCGGCTTGACTGTCCAAGAGGATATTAATGATTGAGCCATATATGGTTCTTTTAATGCAGGTATTGGCGCATTCTTTTATGGCTATAATACCCCGGCCAGGAATACGGTGTGGGGTAGAGCCCAGGGTCTTTGATATATGGCATCTGGAGTCGAATACGCCCAATCCGAATCCACTGTTCGTTCTGGAGCCGTCTGTATACCATACCATCGATCCTTGTTGGAAGGACGGTTTAGTAGAACGCCATTATTGTCGTTCTCCAAAAACCACGTCGAATGGTCTAACCTTGGGTATGATTAGATATATCAGATATTGTCGTCATTTCCTCGAAGTGTATCTATTTTAAAATACTTAAATGACCAACCACATTGATTGACTCTAATTTTTTCTCCTTTTGCTCTCTGATTCCGTTTTCACGTGCAAATGTAGGGGTGGAAGGTTTAAAAAGGCTTCCATATGGTTGTTATAGGACAGTTCCTCATCACCAATTATTCCTAGATAGGCAAACCGCTGAACTTTTAATCACAAGGCATACTACGCTAATGTTTTAAGCTAGCTTAAGTTGCCCGGGATTCTCTCTTAAGTTTGTAAATTATTAATTTTTTTTTTAATTTTTAAGTTTTTTTAGCTTTTATTATTATTTATTTATTTATTTTTTTTAATATTTTTTTATTTTTTAAATTAATTTTTCATTAAAAAAAAAGCCTGCTGGGACTCTAATTTTTTACAGGCAGAGTCTGGGCTTTTCTATATACATTATTTATTATCATTTAAGAAGAATTCATAAAGGAAAAAATATCTCCGTTTCTCTGTCCTTTATTCCGGTAAAAACCGGCCCCTCATAGCATTGTGTATTTTTTTAAATAAGAAAAGAAAGCAATTCCTAATGACAAAGATTTTTTCCTGAAAAGGTATGTAATATATATATATATTTCTTTTCATGTTAATTATACTTAGCTCAGAGGGAACCAATTAAAAAAAAAACAAAACAGTCCTACGCACGACAATAACCAACCACACCCGCACGTTAAATTATAAATCAAATTAGTAGAAACGAACAAAACATTTTTTTAGAAAGACACCATTTCCAGTCGTATTACGTTACCTCAACTGTTTCCATTCATATTTCCAAACATACCTACATACCTTAAATTTCCAGAGTTTTTCTCATCCCGAAATTATACCCAAAATTTGAATCATAGAAAAGCTTGAAAAACTCCAACTCTGTTTTCTTTTTTATAATTTTTTCTGGAATGGAATTAAAATAGAAGACTCATTAAAATCATTTTTCATGTGAACATCCAATTAAACTTTTTCTGTTTACAAAACTTTTCACTCTTTTCCAGTGCTGCCAACTGTGCAAACAATAACTTTTTTGAAATTACTACGACTATCCTTAATCTGGGCTGGGATATGACGATAAAGGAGTGCAAGCGTTCGTAAAATAGTACATCACACTTTCTATGTTCGTAGGGTTAGTTTTGAGGATTTGCATGAAAAACTCTTTTTGTACATTTATCTTGGTAATTTATTTTGTGAAATTTTGATGAAAATTATTATTGTGGGATATGGATTTAATTAAATTTGTTGTTGCTTACGTGCTAAAAACTTGGCACATTAAAGTGGCCATAGGTGAGAGTATACAACTATCTTGATGAGAAAAGTAAGGGAATTATAATGGAGGAGCAACTTATAGAAAGGAAATCATTCATTAGATACGATTTTGTAAAAAGATACTGATTCCTCATATAGAATATGGCACGAGAGTACAATATAAATGACAGCGTTGCCATATTTCAAAGGTACGATTATCATAAGAATTGTAATCGGATTGCACATTACTCAACAAAATTATATTTTGTATTTTTGAAAATAAGAAATAAGATGGAAATGAGATAGTTGATAGTATGCCCATATTTTAGCGTGCAGAGAAAACTACAGGGTTTACCATTAAAAACTGTTATTTTAAATTCTCGTATATTTTTTTTTCTTGTCCTGTAAAAGATACAACTTTCAGTTTTTGTCAGGTGACAAGTACGCGATTAATAAAAATGACGCGATGCACCTTTGGGCAGCGTGAAGAGCTGTGAAAATTCATTATAAAAATAATGACAATTTCGTGGAGACAATTCTTAAAGGTTGTATTGCTCGGTCGTTACGAAAAACATTCTCAACCTTTCGAACATTGCGAATTTTATCAATAAATTTGAACCTCTTGCACTTAATCAAGTTGATGGTATAAAGAGTAGAGCACATGTGCTCGTTTAGAAAGATCTACAGAAAACATGGCTACAGTAGCTTAAAGTTAGAAAGCCTGAATCATATTCTGAATAGAGATCTTTATTCTAACGATATACAAAGTTCAATTCACATAGGTTAGGTTAGGTAAGAGGGGTGCCGCAATACAATTAACCTGCATCACTTAGACCTCTAATGGGTCCATTGTGCCCCTAAACCCCATGAGATAACTGTTTCAAGCCGCCCCCGCTTTCCTTGGGGAACTCAAGATATCTCCAAGACTCTTTACCTAGATCCATCCTGCTTCTCTCAGAAAACTCAGGACACATCTAAATTCCTTGCTTTACAGTTCCCCCAGACTTGAAAAAAAGTAGCTACCCATCAGAGCGGGGCATTCGCATGAACGGATTCGATTTCCTCCGAGTCCTTGCAGCTCCTGCAGAAATCGTTCGCCGCTATCCCCAGTCTTCTAGTATGATCACCTATTGCCCAGTGACCCGTAAGGACCCCTACTAGATTCCTGGTGTTTGTTCTGGTGCCATTAAGCAGCTCCCTTGTCCTTTGCCTGTCATATGCAGGCCACAATTGCCTCGCAATACGGCAGGTATCCCTGTTGGTCCATCGGAGGCTTGCCTTTTGATAGGCGCCCCTGATGATTCTGTTTTATTGCTCCAATTGGGATCCTCACAAAAGCTACCGCCACGGATCTATCCAATTCAGAGCCTTTTTTGGCAAACTCATCAGCCATTTCATTGTTTGAGATATCCTTATGGCCAGGTACCCAGCATAGGGTCACCTTATGCCTTATAGCCAATACCTCAAGGATAGTCTTGCATAACTGCACCAATTTTGATTTTACTAGCGCGCAGCAACCAGCGCCTTGATGACCGCCTGGCTATCAGTATATATTGCAGAGCGCCCAGCAATGTTGCCACCTGATAAATCGCTGCAAGTTCTGCCTGAAAAACACTGCATTTGTTAGGCAGTCTATAAGACTCGTGCCACTGTAGATCTCTGGAGTACACTCCAGCCCCTATGCCTTGCACTTGTCTTGGAACCATCCGTAAAAATAAAAAGATCGGATGCTACGACCAACTTTTTCCCATCACAGTCACTCCTGGTGGGCATCATTGCATTGACACCCCCACCAAAAGTCAAGATAGGTATTTGGTAGTCTGTTTCTTCCCTGCAATAACTACAGTCTATCTTCTGGAGTATATTGTAGTGCCCAAAACTCCTCTCCATCCACCATCCCCCTGCCCTTAGTCTGACAGCACTAATTGCCGCTACACCTCTGCAATAGAGGTCACATAAGACTTGAAGACTGGGGAGTACATAAAATGCACCTACGATTGTAAATTGAGTATTGGAAATTAATTTTCAAGAAAATCATCCTTAACGATGCCGGTAATTTTTACCTGTAAGGCTATCTGTGATTTACAGAGCTGCCGCATTTCAATCTGCAAAAATCCAAAGATAATTGTTGAGAAGTCTCTTCATTCACAAAAAGTAAGAGTTTTGGTGCGCTTTTTAGTTAGGGATCTTATCTTTTCGAAAGCAATGTCGGTAACATGGTAACATGTAATATTGACGAACCTGATATTGATGAACGTGAGATTGGGTGCAGAATATGCCTCATTCCAAGTTTATCCGACCTAAAAATTGTTAATTAGTTGTTGATTTTTTAAATGCTGGTTTGGTTTTTCTATCTCCAGTGGTGTTTTTTATTCTATGAATGCATTAAGGACCAATTGTGAGTCGTAGAACTTTTGCGACCGATTTTCTCATTTATGTTTGAAAATTAAATAGCTTTTCTAGATACTCACAAAGAAGTCCTTCCTTACTTCAATCTACGCGTGTATACTTAAAAAAGAAGTGAATAGAAATTGTCTGTATCCAATGCAAGACGCACAAATTTTCATGAATGCAAAATGTGAATTGTTTATTGCTTTATTTGGTGAATCTACTGCCGAAATGGAGCTTCTTCAGAAAGAGATTCCACATAAAAGAGCTCTTGTGGCAAGGATTATTTTTAACACTCATAGATCGATAATTGTCAGACATCTTCAGGAATTTTTTATTTTTATTCCCAAGTCTCCCGACTAGAGGAATTGCTACGCAAGATGAACTGATACAACAATGTGGTTTTGCCACTCAGCAAAATTAGATGGCATAAAACTGGGATAACACCTTTTTGCACATAAGATGATACATAAAGAGATTAGGGTATCAGCAAATGGAAGAAAACGCATCGAACTGGGACATTCTACTAGTAAAAGTCTATGCTGGTGGAACGTAATGTAATTCTTGATAATAATAAAACTTTAGCGGTAGAAAAATCTTGTCCAATGGTGAACTCAAACTTAAAATTTTTAGAATCGGTCAGATGGAAGAGAAGAATTTTTTAGGAAAACTTTTTATTTTTACGATTCAAATCGAATTATTAAATACAAGAGAAAAAACAACCGCCCAAGTTCAAATTCAAGATGGAGTCCACTATTGGATAAGATCAAAAATAAATAAAAATTACAAATTTATTTGTTCGCTTCCATCGTTACTAGTTAATGGAGGTAAAGACATCTACCGCGCTAACTGTAAACTGTAACTGTAATAAAGATGCTGTATGAATGACGTCATAACTAAGAAACTAGCTGTCACTTCTTGACAGTTGATGGCTCGTTGGACGTGCATGAGTACTGGCTTTCAGATGCAAAAAACCGAAACCGGATCGGGTAGGTAGTTTTCAAGATAAATCGGGTTTTGTAAGTTGACGTAAAAATGCCCAATTAAAGGTGCTATATGAATGACGTCATAAGTGCAGTCGCCCGAAAATCGGAAGGTTCCGGCTTCAAATACCGGACGAGGCGGTTTTTTTCTTCTCTTGTATTTAATAACTCGATTTGAATCGTAAAAATAAAAAGTTTTTCTAGAAAAATTCTTCTTAAATAAAGATTAAAGTGAGCTCAAAAAGAGCCGGTTTTGCTGTAGATCATTGTCAAGAAACAATTTTAGATTCCCGTGCGCCTGGCTCTTGTGAACTAATTCTAGAGTTCAACAGGTATGTCGATCTCTACTTTTCTCGCCACTATTTTTAATTGTCCTGGCAAGCGCACTCTAAGCCAACTCGAGGCATATAGCAGGAATCATAGAAAGCAGGACCTGATTGATGTAGATGGTGTTCTAAGAAAGCAAACGGAAGCAGCCAGGTATAGGACTTCAAGGCTTATCCGAAACATACCCCTAGTACATATCTTCAGTGATTGTTGATAGATTAGGATTATGATTAGGGTTATGATTATTTTATTATTTTCTATTATTTATTTGCTAACCCCCAAAACATAACTGTGATAGACACTTGAATTTTTTTTCATGGACTTATTGGACAATCCATCGCCAATTAATTTCCATTAACCTTGGCACTGACAAAAAATCTAATAAACAAAAAATTTGAAAAGCTTTGGTTTCTCATAACTTTTGATGACGTTCTAAAAACAAAAGGGTCACTTAAACTTTGTTTCCAGAGCATAAACTTTCTCATTTTATCAACTATGCTTACCCTGCAAATTTCATCGCACTAATCCTACGGCTTCAGCCTAGAAACTTGATTCTAAGTGCAAAATTCCAATTTTTGAGACTAAGTGAAAATGTGATTGAAAATGGGTTGATTATAACAAATAACAGAAAAAGCGATCCTCTTGTTCAATACACATGCAGCATTGTTTATGATGTTTTCTTTGGATTCTCTCACTATTCGCCAAATTCGTCCAAAGTTCAACATTCTCTTTTTGTAATACGGCGACACGAAAAAATTGATTCGGTTCCGGTCGTAGGACTTTGTAGGCCTAGGCAGGGGCGCACCGAGAGGGGAGACGAACGGGACCGGTCCCCCTCCAGAATGTCAGTTTTCTGAACATAATTTACAAATTACGTATAAAATGTGGTCTGTATATTATTACGAAGTCCGATAAAATAAAATAAAACCTTTTAATCTACAATAGCAGTCCTTAAGTGCTCAGATGCGTGCAGGACGCGACTTTAGGGCCCTATTTTTCCGACTCGTTGGGACTTGGGACACCTATGCCCCCCCCCCCCCCAAAGCCAAATCCTGGGTGCGTTACTGGGCCTAGGGTATGGGTACACTACGAATAGTGACAAGATGCACCATCATTTTGAATTGTCATAATTCTGCGGATCTCCAGCAGATCGTTAGTTAATAATTGAAAGTAGGTTTCGTCCTTTAACCGGTAATTTGGCTGGAGAGACTGTCTATACGTTGTAAGATATACTTCGGCAAAAACAACCACAGCCTTTTGCCCAGCTGTAGTATTACAGAAGTCTAAAGAGATTTCCATTAAAAAAAGGCAGCTTGTCTCTAATGTAACGAAGGTGTCATTGTAACTGAATCCATAATAAACTTTTTTTTTTATATGTAGGAGGACGGATGCCGATTGGGCTAACCTGCTAGATAGCCTCTCACCAAAACCTTTCTGTCATCTCAATAGGGTGATTTACCTTTTGCAGCTCATCCACAAATACGACGGCAGACCCAAGAGCATCCATTCTGCTCCGAACAAGCGCAGAGAAAGTTTCCGGTTGTTTCAGGCTCTCCTTCCAGGCAGGACAGATATTCAGGGCTATCAAAAATGTCCAACTTTATTAGATGAGCGTGAAGAGAGCTGTGACCGGTGATAATGCCAACCAAAGTTCAGCATTGTTTCCTTCCGAGCCGGAAAAAGAAAATCAGAGAAATTCCTATTGGGCCCATCAAGGAAAAGCTTTGTACACCTGCAAGTGCTAGTTTCGCCCATCTATGCTTATGCTTTTTATACGAAGATGCGCTTTGATAGGAGGGCCTGATCATCGAGGTGGCAACGCCTACAGCTGACTCCGGTCCAATGAAGGGAGAACCAGAGCCAGATTTGGCTAGAAGATCAGCCCTTTCATTCCCCATGATCCTCATGTGATCAGGGACCCACTGAAGGGACACCTTGTTGTATATACACAGGTTATACACGAACGACCTGCAGTCCTCTAGTAGCTTAGATGCTATCCGAGGACCACTCAGAGCCATCAAGACTGTCTGACTATCCAAAAAGATAGCAATATCCTTTCCCCTGATCTCCATATCAAGGGATATCACCGCTGACGCTGTTTACAAACATTGACGAATTTTGAAAAATCGCTAGAAATATCAGGTCCAAAACGAATAACTACATTCAGAACAGGACAGAATCGATAAGAAAATAAAGTGTAAAAGTTGACTTGGCCATATACTTCGGCATGAAAACCATAATATTGTAATAAATAGGCAAGTCCTCGACTATAATGTTTGAAATTTCACATGATTTCTTGTACGAACACCAAAGACTTGTAAGACTCCCATCCATATATATGTTTTCATAATAATCAAATCCATATGTGCAGAAACAATCATATTTACCTATTCAAATTATTATAGATTTTTAAAACAATATCGTCACCCTAACCATCCGCTCGAATAGGAAAACTCATTCGTATGGGAACCACATTCCCACCAATCAACCACAAATTGCAATTGTTCGTTACATCGGCACGGCTTAAACTGATTGTAAAGCGCATATCCCTGATTATTATGGCCGTCTCAACTTAACTCTTAATTGCAGCTACATACAAAATATGTAGAACAACTCAACCAAATTAAAGTCAGGCTGTCGCCGTTACAGCCAAATCTACATATGTATTTGTATGTCTTTATATATGGATACCTACATCCTAGAAATAGCACCAACCCACTTATAAGCCACGTGTGCAACTGCCAATATACTTTTTTTTTTAATCCTGGCGGAAAAACAAGGTGGCCATATATTTATAAAAAGATCTAAATAGAAAGCTATGTAGCCCAATGCTTCCAGAAGAACCAATTCTCAGGGATCTACTCGAAGGTGGCCGAAGTGATAATATGTATAAGTTGGTGTAACCGGGATATATCCTGGAGCATCTAATTTTTATATACTTAAGAAGAGGATTTCTAAAAATATTAGAAGTTTTGAACATGAATCCCTGCGTAAAAATGTTTAACCAGAGCGAATAAAATGAAGGAGGTTAAACAAAATCCTACAACTCTTCATATCTTGCATGGCTTTGACGTCATCTACAAATCTTTCCGACATAGGTATGTAGAGAGAGGTATGTCTGTATATAAACTTTGATGATCATTGATTTTTTTCCCTTTAACATATTCCTTATCTTAAGATACCAAGAAAAAACCGCAGAGAGCTTTTAGTGCTCCAGGAATAGATTTTTTCTGTAGAATCATATTCTACATAAATCATAAATGCCAACACCGGAGAATTTCTCCTCGATGAAAAGAAGAAAAAAAATGAAAATTTTAAGGAGAATCATGCATGCCTTTGGCCTTTTGGGACCTGGATTCAGTATAAAATGAAAAATCCTGGAAAATCATGAAAATACTTTCACCTTGGAATTGTATCTTTCGATTGTATTTGTTTATTGTAGAGAGATTATCTTTTCATAGCCTATATATATATATATATACATAGATACGTGCATACATACAGTGGAGACTGGAGACTCAGAGAATAGTAGGATTATCATCGGGGTTGTATAGAGAGATTTCTCTTCGCTCCACCTTGCAAACAAAATTTCACCCCATGCGCTCATATTGTTTGTCAGTCACACACCTGTGGAATGCCATTTATTCTCTGCGTATTTGAATATTTGCACAATTTCTGTGGAATACTAAAACGATTTTTATTGATTTTATACTAATTCAAAAAAATAAAAATAAAATAAAAAATATTTTAAAACAAACAACAACAAAAACTTCTATTTTTGGAGGAAGGACCTGCTATTTTTCTGTCTATACTTTTCTCCTAGTCAGTTATAACCTCTTTTTCAGGTGAATTCTTAGCATCTAACTACATACATACCTACAAGGAGATGTTCAACCTACCTGTTGCTAAGTAAATTTACAAACTTATATATATATATATGTGTGTGTATATATAATATATAGAATGTAACGGTGAAATTAGCTTCTTGAATGACACAAAGGAAAGTGAACTATTTAATTGAATTAATTTTATGAAAAATTCTTACGTAATTACTACTCGCTTAAGAAGGGAAGAACGAGAGCGGATTCGAGGAGTAAATTCAATGCTCTTACTTACAACCACACATAAAATTCATCCCTGCGGGTGATAGAAGAAATTTCCAAAGGAACAACATCTTTGATCCTAACACTAATGCATATGCTTCAAGAATACCACTACATAGACACATAGAAATAATTTTCAAGTATTTACTCCAATTTTGCCACATCACCTTTTGACGGTTACTTATTTTATGGGTTTTTGTACAGTTAAAAAAAAAATCATAAGAATATTTCTAACCTAAAAAAATATATGAATTTTGCACTCGTTTTTAACAATTTTCATAATGTTTATCTCTTGGGTTGCACTGGTTAAATTCAGATCACTATTATGACAAGTTTCACAGTCCAAGCTTAAGCCAAGGCTTAAAAAATATTCCAGTTTCACAGTCAAGGCTTAACTGACATCACTGGCTTAAATTAAGTTTATCTTAAGTCCGTCATTTCGGAGGCTTAAGCCTTCGATGTTGCTGTGAAACACATATGGATATTATTGCTAAATACAGGGTGTTTCCCACTAGGGAGATGATAGTACTCACCTAGACGAACCAAAAATTGTATGTTGGGGGGGGGGGCATATATCAACCGTTTAGATGTTATAGGGTGATTCAGAAAAAAAGCTAGTTTTTCACAAAACACCCAATATCTTGAAAATTACATGGCGTACCGTCACAGTTAAGAGCTCCTTGTATGGAGAACTTCACGGCCTTTCCAACAACTGGTCAATCAGCACCATACCCCACTCCCATTGGTTGTTTAAAATAAAAATTTCGGATTTTCTTACCTTTTTTTTTAACTTAACCTCTATTATTTTTGCAAAAAGGACGTTAGCATAACTTTTTTTTATAAAAACTGTAAGCTGTAGACGCTCCTCTTAGACCCTTTCGCAGCTGCTGGGACACATATGTCCCAGCAGAAGTTTAAAAACGAATGAATTTAAAAGTTTCCATGTAATATGGGGTATATGTGTCTATCGACTTTTAATGATGTCAGCCGTAAATGCTTGGGTGTTTTACTGTGAACTTAGTTAATCGGAAAAAACAACCCTTTCTTGGATTCCTTGTTTCATTAGCTGAAGATCTTATCCAAGAACGAGTAGAAACTGCAGCTATTCGTCGTTCCGACAAAAATGGTCGTTTATCTAAGAAACGAAAATTGCCTAGCAATGTTAGTCTTCATCTTCCAATAGAAGGTGTGAAACGAAGACGGTGTACAAAATGTGCAGCAGCAAAATTTAATTTTTTATATAATATTTTGTTACTACCTTTTTCACTTTTTATTTTTGATAAATGAATTTGTTTTGTTTGTTATTCTGATACTTCGTTTTGTTTTTTAGTTAAATTTTATTTCAATATACTGATGGGACATATATGACCCATCATAAAAGACGGATGGGATATGTATGTCCCACCCCCTCCAGCCCTACCCTTGATATATATTTTTTAAATAACACTTAATTATTATATATTAAACATAATATAATAATATAAGCTAAAATGGAAAGCCGCTGCGAAAGGGTATTGACCTATTACACCCAATGTGTTAACTGAACTCATAACTAAACGAGAAAAATCTAATTAACAAGAATTGGAAAAAATTTTCAGACCGTAGGTATTTCACACTTCAATCTTGTTTCCGGAAACTAAAAGCTCCTTTGCTGACACCATTCTTTGAATTTGTCTTATACCTATACAGTCAATCAATTTACTGATTATTAAATTTAAGTCTGTAAACCTCTGTAAGGTAATTAAACTAAAAATTCCGCTATCTTCTCAAATTGTACCTCTGTGCCATATATGAATTGAATTCAATAATTCGTCGCCTGAATACTGTTTTCCCCCACATGAAAACATGTAGTTTTTGAGAGATAAATGCAGTTAAAGTTTAGACCTTTATTATAAAAAAAAACTGTTCGATACATTTTTTTTTAATTTGCGTAAAAACTCAGTTGTTTTCTGTCTATTTATTTCTTAAATTATTTTTGTTTCAATAGAAGAAAATTTCCGTTAAAATTTCATTAACTTGAACCTATGGGGCAAAACTAGATTCCCAAAAAATATATTACTTGTATGATATGGGGCAAAACCAATTTACTAATAAAGTTAAAAGATATATTTTATTACTTCCAGCATCTTTAATTAGCCTTGAATATTTTCTAGTTTTTCTAATCGACAAAAATACATTTCTTCATTCGCAATGATTTTATGATTTTTTTACCTGGAAAATTTTATATTTGTTCAAGTAGGCCTTTTCGGTATTCTCCGGTACAAATGAAACGCAATAAAAAAAGACATTTTTCATTTATTCTATCACACAATCATTTAATTTAGGGCGGTAAAATTTCAAGTCTTAATTAACAGGTTCCAAACAACAAAATTGATTGACACGAACAAAATTAATGAAAATAGGAGAATGCAAACAAAATTCTCCCTTCTCATATTTTTTGATTTTGTATTTCGAGTCACTCAATTTTATTGCTTGGGACTTGTTGATGGAGTAGAATAAAAATTTTAAATTTTGCCGCCCTAAATAAAATAATTGTGTGATAAAATAAAATAATTAAAAAAAATTAAAAAATCCTTTTTTGCTTTTCGTTTGTACCGCGGAGAATCCCAAAAAGACCTACAAAATATTGCTTCATTCGGTAAAAAATAACAGAAACAAAACAAATTACGCAATAACTCAATAATACTCCTTATTTCCTTATTTGAGCATTAAAACTGTTTGATAATATATAATTTCTATTTGCATCTGGAAAATAAACCAAAAGAGATTTTATATGTTTTGATTTATCTTTAAATCCAGCTTGGTTGATTTTAATCGGTAGATTGTTTTGAAATAAGCAGTGTTTCAGAAAACAAAAAAAAACCGAACACCTATCCCCACTTCCATTACTCATCACCAGGTTAACAAAATTGTGGACCACTGGTAAGACTGCATCTATAGAAAGGTGTGCAATTATAATTATAAGTAGTAAAAATTAAAGTCAACCAAGAAGAACGGCACAAATTAATTCTTTCCACCGAATTGGAAAATCCCCGTATATTTTTCAAAGAGGCTTAGCTAAAAAGTTGAAAATTCCGAAGACGACCATTCAAAATGTTCTCAGTAAATTTCGAAAAGAGAAAGTCGGGGTCAGGAAGGAAATCAGGTTCGTTAGACCAAAAATTGGCCAGAGAAATGGTAGACAACTTTAAACTAAATGCCAACATGTCATTGAGAAATGTGGACTGATAAGACTTCTGGAACGTCATATGCTACGGTCCAGCGAACTAAAAAAAGAGAAGGCCTACGAAATTTATGCTCAAAAAACACAAACACCAGAAAAAACCAAGTTGCAAAATCCAGTAGACGAATTTTGTATGAAAATTTTCTAACGAAATTCGGCTTAGGTGAAAACGAATTTGAACCAGTTTCTGGGACAGGAATTTTATGTGCCAAAAAAGAGGAGCGACACAGATCCCCCAAGTTTAAGAATCGTCGGTGCACAAAATTTCCTGATAAATACTTAATTAGGCAAGCAATATGTACGTGTGGCGAAAATTATCACCTTTCGTGACAACAGGCGCAATCAACATGGATAGGTACATTATGGGGAGTGTCTTCCAAAGTGCTTTCTTTCATTCTTTAAAAAGTTTGTTTCGGCCGGACTTAGCCACTACGCACACAGAAGCAAGAGATTTCTATGATGTCCAGTGCATAACCCAGTACCCAAGGAAGGGAATCTTCCAAATTGTCCAAAATTGGACCAATCGACAAAGATTGGTCTAATATTGACAGAAACATTTAAAAAAAAAAAAAAAAAAAACACTCCGCTAATATAGACACTTTTAAGAGGCAATATAAAAGAGCATCTATACTGGGTCTCTGTACAAAATTTAACAAAAGACGTAAAGCAAAAAGTTCACCAATTTTATAGCACGTACTAATTATATCATGTCGGTTGTGATTAATGTAGATAATTAAGCAATAATTCAATAAAAAATATTTGATAACAAAAAAAAAAGTTTTCTTCTTGATTTCATTATTCACCTATGAATCTTTTTTTTTACCAGTCCTTAAATTGTTCGGTGTTCCAAGTTTATTTCTAACAGCTGTCATCAAAATTGACTCCGAAATAGCTTGTGCTTGTGCTGTAGTATTTTATAATTTATCTTAATAAGATCTTTTTTTTTATACCCTAGATGAAATCTATAGGGGTATACTAAGTTTGTCATTCCGTTTGTAACACCTCGAAATAATGATGGTAGAGCAAAATGGATTGGACACCCACTCATAATATTAAAAGTTATTTTGATTTTTGCATGTCCGTCCGTCTGTGCGCACAATAACGCGAGAACGCGTATACTTAGAGAGCTGAAAATTTGTACACGGACTTTAAAAAAAAAAGTAAAATTAAGTTCGAAAATGAGACAAATCGGGCAACTCCTTCGTGGGGTTGCCATATAAAAATTTCGTTTTCCGCTATATATTTGGACACTGCCTGAGAACGCGTCAATGTAGAGAGCTGAAATTTCGTACATGATGTTTTTACTACATTACCAAATAAAGTGTCAAAATGGACTACTCTTTCTTGGTGTTGCCATATACAAATTTAGGTTTTTTACGTATACTTTGAAAACGATCAGTCCAAGACATTTTTATTGTACTAAAAACTTCTGCAGAATACGAAATCCTATAAAATTGGTTATAATCATTTTTTCTGTGCGACAAACCGTTCTAGAAATATATGCGAAAAACAACCTCAAAAATCAAACTTGAATAAATCGGTGACCATACGAAATTTAATTCGGGCATTCATCTAGGGTATCATAAGAATCGGTCTTAGATCAATTTTAGCTTTTTTACTTGTTTAAATACAAGAATTCTATTTACATAAGGAAATATCAACCAAGATTTTTGCAAAATTGATTCTGTTTTACTCTACGTGCAGTGGTTCTTAGCCACATGGAGCCAGAGCTGGGCAATACTTAAGTAAAAAAAGACTTAAGTACTACTTAAAGTACATTTTCGTTACTTAAGACTTATTACTCAATACTTTTGAAATTCCCCTACTTAGTACTTGAACATAAGTACTTGCTTCTATTTACTTGTACTTAAGACTTAGTTTTGTACTTAAGTACCAAGATTTTTACTTAAGTATTTCTGAGTCTATTAAGTACCTACAAACATCTAACACTTCGTAGAAAAGAAAACACAATATCTATAGCGCAACTGCTTTTTTGTTGAGTTTTAAAGCACGCAAAGAATTGTCAAAGCATGTGCCGCACTCACGCATCAAGGCAGAACCTTAGACCTGGACAAGTAGAACAAAAACAGTAACGTCTCGCTCGAATATAAAATCGACGATGCCTCGACTTGATGACATCACCACTGACTTTCGGTCTAAGCACCAACTACCAACTGAGAGACAACTGAAAACAACAAATAAATTAGTGGATTCGTCGAAATTCATGATTTTAAATTAATCATTTAGGGCAGTAATTACCAAAGACAATATATTCATTAGATAAGATCACTTTTCGAGCTGCGTGCTCACTTTTTCAACTTCCCGCCAATGATTTTTTCAATGTTGGCACTGACGTAAGAACTCTTTTTGACACAAGCAATTGTTCCCACGTGAAATAGAAAAAGTAAGCAGTCCATATTATATTCGTCAGTGGACATAACCAAGGGTAAGCAAGCAGTGCCTTGCTCCAATATCAAATCAACGATGCCTCGACCTGATGTAGGTAAGGCCTCAATTTTGTCTTAGAAATTTACTGGAAATTTTTTCCTTTCAATTTTAATGCATTATTGGAGGCGATAATCGGTGCTTGGGCATACCTCTAATAGTTTATATGAGTGTAGCAATAAGAGGTGAAAGTTTTACTCTACCTGCAGCGCCGAAAACTATAAAAAACTATAAATGGTAGCCACTGGTTAGTATACATATTATAGTTTTCAGAAGGTATTTATTTATTAATATATATTATATTTACTGAACTCGATAAACTTCATTATATTACTGCCAACGTACAAGATTCTAAAAAAGTACTCAGTACTTTTTATAGACTTAGTACTTAGTTACAAGTACTTTTCATACATGCGGTACTTGTACTTACGCTGATGTACTCAGGCCTTCGGTACTTAAGTACTTTTTCTTTGGTACTTGCCCAATTTTAAAAATAGTTTTAAATTTCCGTATTTAAAAAAATATTTTAAAGTATTTAATGTATTTCATGCCCCATGTATAAACAAATTTGATTTGGGGTAGACCAATACTAAGTTTTGTGGCAAAAATATGATATGGGGCAAACATGACATGATTTATTTCGATACATATATAACTTAGAAAAGCTTATTAAAGCATTTAATTCGACTTCAGTAATAATCTCAAAACCCGTACTTAACTCAAAATATCAAATTTAGCGGCTGGGGTGAAACAATATTCAGGCGACGAATTGTACAAAATATACTAAGGTGGCTGGTAACGTTATGTTTCCCATCATCCACCAATCCTATCTGGATTGTAGACAGAGAATATAATACAGTAGGCCACTGACATATAATAACAAATGGGCTGAGCCATCCTATATAATTCCTATAGTCAAGAAGTAAAAAAGCTTAAATTGGTGTAAGACCAATTACTATGATACCCTAGAATCTAGATGTATGTAATTTCGCATGGTTTGCCACCCATTTGAGCAAGTTTGATTTTTGAAGTGGTTTTTGCACATATTTCTAGAACGGTTCGTCGGACAGTTAAAATGATTATAACCAATTTTATAGGATTTCATATTCTGAAGAACTTTTCTGTACAATAAAAATGTCTAGGAGTGAACGTTTTTACAGTATACGTAAAAACCATAAACTTTTATATGGCAACACCAAGAAGGGGCTGCCCGAATTAGTCCCTTTTTGAAATTATATTTACTATTTTTATGAAAACGCCATGTACAAAACTTCAGCTCTCTCCACTAAGGATTCCCAATGCTGTGTCCAAATATATAGTGAAAAGCGAAATTTTTGTATGACAACCCCACGAAGGAGTTACCCGATTTGTCGCATTTTCTAACTTAAATTTGCATTTTTTTTTCCAAAAACTCAAAAAAATTTCAACTCTCTACGTCGACGCGTTATCAGGCGCTGTCCTAATATATAGAAAAAAACGAAATTTTTTAATGGCAGCCCTACGAAGTGGTTACCCGATTCGTTGCATTTTAGAACTTAAATTTACTATTTTTTAAAACACCCGTGTGCAAAAGTTCAGCTCTTAAAGTGAACACGTTTTCCAGTATCATGAGGACGGACAGACACACAGACATGCAAAAATCAAAATAATTTGTAATACTATGCGTGGGTATCCAATTCATTTTTCTCTACTAGCATTATTTCTGTGCATTACAAACAGAATGACAAACTTAGTATACGCTTTGAATTTCATCTCGGGTATAAAAATGGCACAAATTTTGGGTAAAATAATAATAATATCCTGCTCAGGTGACGCTACTGTCAGAAGAGCAGTCTATAGAGGTACACCGCAGGGGGGGGGGGTGCTATCATCACTTCTCTGGCTACTGGTAATGGAGGAAATCCTCATCAAGTTAGAGAGAGAGGGCTTTAAGGTAGTTGCCTACGCGGATGACATATGCATCCTGGTAGCTGGCAAATTTCTCTCTACTATTAGCGAAAGGCTCGAGTACGCGCTGCTTAAGCTGGATAGCTGGGCCAATAATAGTGGATTGAGGGTGAACCCCTCGAAGACGAAGCTAATCCTTTTTACAAGAAGGAGGCGGGTGCAAGATTTCAGACTTCCAATGCTAGGAGGAGAGGAGCTTACTCTCTCCAGTGAAGCGAAGTATTTGGGTGTCGTTCTCGATTCCAAACTGAGCTGGAAGGCTAATCTACAAGAACGCGTGAAGAAGGCCAGTGTGGGCTTCTACACGTGTAAGAGAATATTTGGCGGAAACTGGGGATTAAAACCCAGGGTGGTACACTGGATGTACACAGCCATAGTTCGGCCCATTCTCTGCTACGGCTCTACGGTCTGGTGGACGGCACTGACGAGGTACTGTAACTTTGATGTGCTGTCAAAAATCCAGAGAGGCGCCTGTATGGGTATAACTGGGTGTCTGTGCACCACGCCCACGGCGGCATTGGAGGTCATGCTTGACCTATTGCCGCTGGACCTTTATTGTAAGGATGTGGCGGCAACTAGTGCTGTCAGGCTGAGAGCGGGGGGCTGGTGGACGGAGAGGGGCTTTGGGCACTCCAATATACTCCAGAAGGTAGACTGCAGGGACTGCAGGGTAGAAACAGACTATCAAGTACCCATCCTGAATTTTGGTGGGGGTATCAATGCAACGATACCCACCAGGAGTGACTGGGAGGGGAAGGAGGTGGTCGTTGCATCCGATATTTCTATATTTACGGATGGCAGCCATCAGGGCGGTGGATGCTGGGCTGGTAAAATCAAAATTGGTGCAGTTATGCAAAACAAGGCTTGAGGAATTGACTGTAAGGCACAAGGTGACCCTAAGCTGGGTACCTGGCCATAAGGATATCTCAGGCAACGAGATGGCTGATGAGTTGGCCAAAAAGGGCTCCGAATTGGATAGCTCCGCAGCTGTAGCTTACGTGAGGATCCCAATCGGAGCTTTAAAAGAGGAAATCATCAGGGACGTCTATCTAAAGGCAGGCCTCCGATGGACCAGCAGGGATACCTGTCGTATTGCGAGGCAATTGTGGCCTTCATATGACAGGAAAAGGACAAGAGAACTGCTTAATAGCAACAGAGCAAATACCAGGAATCTAGTAGGGGTCATGACGGGTCACTGGGCCATAGGGGACCATGCTAGAAGACTGGGAATAGCGGCAAACGATCTCTGCAGGAGTTGTAGGGACTCGGAGGAAATTGAATCCGTCAAACATGTGCTTTGCGAATGCCCTGCTCTGATGAATAAAAGAGGTAGGCTACTAGGTAGCTACTTCTTTTCAAGTCTGGGGGAGATTCAAAGTATAAAGTTCAGAGACATCCTGAGTTTTCTGAGTGAGGCAGGATGCATCTAGGGTAAAGGTCTTGGATATATCCTGAGTTTCCCAAGGAAAGCAGGATAAGTCCGCGGCTTGAAGGGTTATCCCATGAGGTTTAAGTGGACCCGTTGGAGGTCTAAGTGAGGCTGGCTGGTTGTCTAGCGGCACCCTTCTTACCTAACCTAACCTAACCTTGGGTAAAATATATTTGTCTCTTTCAAGATCAAAATACACGCTGAACTCACTGACTTATAACAATGGACTGAGCGTATTGTCATTTCATTATCCTATTGGAAAGAATGGCACAAGTTCTATATAGTTTTCTCTTTCGCGCTATGGCAGAGTAGGAATTACCAACACAAAATATTGTTTACGGAACATTTTCTTATGCCATTTGACGTTTTTATGTTGGCTGCAGATGCAATCACCGCAAGAAGAATTAGGTAAAGATAGTGTTTACCTTGCTTCATCTCTCTTGCCCATACGCAGGATTCAGGTAAAAATAGACTTTTGAAAATTAAAATCGGAATGAGTTTAATTTCTTATAAGAGTGCTGCTTATAAACGCTTAAAATATCACTTGAACACAAGAAAATATATATTTTTTTTAATTTAATTCGAATCTCGAATGGAAAATTTAATCTGATTGGTTGAGTTTAACATGTTTATATGTGGTAATCGTTTTAAACGGTGCTCAAACTCGCGCACGAAGGGCTCCGTACCATCGTACAAAATTTAACGAATTTTCTGTTAAGGTTAGTTTTAATGTCATGACATGTTATTTCACACTATGTAATTTTTATTTAGGTCTGTTCGCGTACTAGCTTGAAAGTACAAACTTGTAAAACTTTTTGTAAGTTTTTACTCGAAGGCGTTCGCGTACTCGAAAATTGAGAGGGAAATTGTTGACGTCACTTTTCCCCTCCGTTCAATTTATTACTTGATTTAACTCGAGAAAAATCGTCGAGTAAAAACTTCGAAAGTGTCAGTTTTGACAGCGCGTCGCCGGTTTTCAGTTATTTTTCAAGTTTTTAGTTTTTAAAAAAATGAAAAAAACCTGTTACTCCTCCTCCAGTAGAAGTAGAATGTTCTCCAAGAACATTTCAACGTATTCAAAGTGGTAAATTAAATTTGTTTATTGTACTATGTGCTAGGAAAATTTCACGTTGTTATTACAGATCCCGAATATTTCCAATTTTTGCAAGTTTTTACTCGAAGCCGTTCGCGTATCTTGTGAGGGTCACTCTCAATCTCTCTCTTTATCATACATTTTGACGTTTTTCATGTTTTTACTTGAAAATGTACGCGAATTTTTATTTTTTCAAATGAGAGTAGACGTCATGTGAAAAAATAATGCTGTTATTTGAAAAAAAAATGCCTATACTTATGATAATGAATGAGAATAAAACGAGGAAAAAAACGACGAAAAAATCACGTTTCTTGTATGGGGGCCCTCTTTAATTTTTAATTTAATTTTATTTTTATTATTTTTTGTTATTTTCACAGATTGTGTTTTTCTATTGGCGATAGATAAACACAATCTGTGAAAATTTCAACTGTCTACCTATTACGGTTCATGAGATACAACCTGGTGACGGACGGACGGACAGCGAAGTCTTAGTAATAGGGTTCCCGTTGTTACCCTTTGGGTACGGAACCCTAAAAATGATCAATTTAATCCAAATTTTCTAAATATTAAAAAATTTTGTCTAATATCGAGAAAGATGAAGTTTTCAAAATTTATTATAATTTACTAAAACAAAAAAATTCCAACCGCTTCGAAAAAAATTCTTCTCTGGAAGCAATCTGAAGCAGTTTCGAAGTTTATTGCTAAAATTTCAAAAAAATTAATACGAACATGATTATGCAATTTTCTCGCCGTACGTATCATTAGTCATTGTGATTCGCAGATTTTCAGAAGAAGATTTGCTTTAGTTCAGTGAAAGATTTATTGCACAGTTAATTTGTGAAAATATAAAATTATAAAGTGTATTTCATTTTAATGTTAACCTTTAGCTATGTGATTTTCTTTTACCTCTCAATTAATCGTAAGCATCAATCTTTAAATTTTCTGTAATTAAGAGAAACAGTGTTAAATATTTGTGCCGACACTGTAGCAGTTCCAATCGTGCTGAGCTTTCAATATGTTTCACAGAAAATGCTTTAAAATGAAGTTAAAAATAAGTAAAAAAGCTAAAATTGGTCTAAGACTAATTACTATGATACCCTAGAATCTAGATGTACATAATTTCGTATGGTAATGCATTTCAGCAAGGTTGATTTTTGAAGTGGTTTTTGCATATATTTCTAGAACGGTTTGTCGGACAATAAAAATGATTATGACCAATTTTATAGGATTTTATATTCTGAAGAACTTTTCAGTATAATAAAAAAGTATAGGACTGATCTTTTTGACACTATACGTAAAAAAACTAAATTTTTAGTCGATTTTCGAAGCTTTTTTTACTACTACTATAAAAGCACAGTGCACAAAATTTCAGCTTTCTACGTCGACGCATTCTCAGGCAATGTTCAAGTATATGAGATAAATTAAATTTTTGTATGGCAACCCTACGAAGCAGTTGCCCGATTCATCCCATTGTCGGACTCAGATTTCCATTTCTTTTCAAAAATATTTGTGCAAAATTTCAGCTCTGTACATCGACGCGTTGTCAGGCACTATCCAAATATACAGTAAAAAACGAAATTTGTGTATGAGACAACTCTACAAAGAAGTTACCAGATTTGTCCTATTTTCGGACTTAAATTTACTTTTTTTTAAAAAGCCCGTGTGCAAAATTTTAGCTCCATAGGTGAACGCGTTTTCGAGTTATCGTGAGGACAGACAGACGGACGAACGGACAGATGGACATTCAAAAATCAAAATAACTTTTAATTTTATTAATCGAAGTAACCGTAACACTTTTGTGAAACATATTATATGGAATTGAGAAGCGATTAAGAACGAATACTCTTTTTCCACAATAGAAATTTATTTAACTAGTAGCGATTAGCACTCTGAAGATGATGCAGTTGCATCGAAATACGTGTAAGAGTTAAACAAAAGTTTTAATGTGGAAAAAAAGTATTCGTTCTTAATTGCTTCTCAATTCCATATAACTTTTAATAATATGCGTGGTTGTCCAACCAATTTTTCTCTACTAACAATATTTCTAATCATTACAAGCGGAATGACAAACTTAGTATACCCTTAAGATTTCATCTAGGGTATAGCAAGTAAAACAGTTCGAATGGGTCTAAGACCAATTCTTATGATACCCTAGAAATGTATGTAATTTTGTATGGTCACCCATCCGTGCAACTTTGATTTTTGAAGCGGGTATTCCGCATATTTTTCTAGAACGGATCGTCGGAAAAAATGATTATAATTAATTTAGGATTTTATAATCTGAAGAACTTTTCAGTTCATTAAAACCATATAGGACTTATCGTTTTCACAGTATACGTAAAAATCCTAAATTTTTATAAGGCAACACGAAAAAGGGGTTGCCTGATTTAGTCCATTTTTAAAATTATACATACTTACTATTTTTATGAAAACACCATGTACAAAGTTGTAGCACTCGACGTTGACGCGTGCTCAGGTAGTGTCCAAATAAGTAGTGAAAAACGAAATTTGTCTATGGCAACCCTACGAACGAGTTACCCGATTTGTCGCATTATCGAACTTTTACTTTACTTTTTTTTTTGTAAAGGTCATATGCAAAATTTCAGCTCTCTAGCTACATTCGTTTATCGAGTTATTATGAGGACGGACGGAAGGTTAGACGGACAGACGGCCGGTCAGACGGACGGATGGTCAAACGGACGGACGCAGATACAAAAATCAAAATAACTTTTAATATTAAGCGGTGGTTTCTAATCCATTTTGCTCTTCCCTCAATATTTCTGTGCGTTACAAACTTAGTATACCCTTTAGATTTTATCTAGGAACGGGGTCCCAAACTATGTTCCGCGGAACACCAGTGTTCCGATGAACCTGAATAAGTGTTCCGTGACTATTTGGAACGGTATTGTACACTTGTAACATTCTACTTCATATTGAAAGGCGAGTGATGAGCAATTTCCACTAGTGATAAAAAAAAATTTTAAAAACGTTTCGATTATTTAGAGAAAAAAATGGACGATTAAACAAAATCGCCAAAAAAATATCGATGAATTGATTAAATCGATTCGTTTAAGATTTTCTCCTACCGACTGACAAGTTTTGTCACTTTAACGAAAGCTGCCAAGATTGACAGAACGGTTAGCCGCGCTAATAGATATTGTTCATAAATCTGATTAAAAAAATACAGCTGGAAAATACGTGTTAAATATTCAGAATATCAGTGTATAAATTCTGGAGGGAAAAGTCTGCTGGAAGTTTCATTAGTAAGTCCGTGTTGGTGTTTTTTTAAACTTAAAATTTGATCGACTGAACTGAAATTTTTTGTTAATCAATCACACGTAATTGGGTCTACACCAACTCCTCTTATTATGCGAATTTATTTTCATAATTTCACTTATACGCAATTTTTGGGTAGCACGGTTTTCACTTTTTGCACGATTTATTCCCGCAAATTCGTTTAGATAGACCTACATGATTTTTTTGCGAGAATTCAAAGAACTATTTTAGTTTTGTAGTACATTTTTGATACTTTCTTACATGATTTCTCCGTGTTGGGAACTAATCTGTCAAATTTACAATTGGATTATGTAATTTTTTTACGTATTTTTATTCTATGCGTTATTTCCTAGAACCAATGTATTGCATTAAAGCAGGATTGGGTTTATACTTGTCGAAAATATAAATGAATTAAATTTGCATATAAATGTAGCGATTAATTTGGTCTGATTGCTTACAATGTCGAATTTTTTCCATTTTGAAAAAAAAAATGTATTCGCATTACAGAATTTACATATTATTCAGAAACTACCCATGGATTTTTGGTTGAACGCAGGAACTTCAACAAAAGGAAGGCCAAGTACTTCTAGTGATAAGACTATCATTGAAGAAGAAAATGATCCAAAAACTGTGATTTCTTCAAAATCTAATATTAAAGAAAACGGAAGTACGATGAAAGTTATTTAAATTTACGTATATTGGCAATTCAGATGCTCCTGATGCAATGTGTGTTTTATGTCATAAAATACTCGCAAACAATTCTTTGGCTCCAGCAAAACTTTGCAGGCACTTCGAAACGATACACACTAATTATAAAGGAAAAGACTTGGAATTTTTTACGAGACATCGTGACTCACTAGAAAAGTCGAAACTCCAAATGATTAGAATGGCTAAAAATGAAAATGAAAATGCAACAGAGGCATCTTATCGCGTGAGTTATCGCATTGCGCATGACGCTCACTTTGAAATCGTTGATGGACGACAAAAACGACTTTTTGTTTTTTTTTGTTAATTAGTTGGTTCTTGGGGAGTTCGATCAAGATATCATACTTACAGAATAAAATTAATGTATTTTCCACCAAATATTCCTAAAAAATGTTGGACGTCTATAGCCGTCATTTGTTTTTAATAGCATCGATTTCACTGATACACAAAAGACGTCTGTAGACGTCTTGGTAGCTGTAAAGACCATAACGATATTTGTTGAGAATAATTTAGTAAAAATGAAATAGATATATTTTTTTAAATACAAAACTATCCGTCGCCTAAAACTGTTGGGCAGGCCCGACGCCTACTAGGTATGGCGGGATGGTATCAAGGATTCATTCCGAACTATGCTGATCTAACTGCCTCCATTACAGACACTCTGAAAAATCCCAGTCAGTTCCAATGGACACCTGAAGCCCAGACGTCTCTGGAATTGTTAAAACAGAAACTTACCTCTGCTCTTCTCCAAAAAGTTGAATTCAGCACAGCGAAATTACACAGTCACAGAGCAGGAATGCTTAGCAGCGATCTTAAGTGTATACAGAAGTTTCGGCCCTTCATAGAACTTATGCCGTTTATTATAGTGACTGATCATGCGAGCTTGAAATGGCTGATATCTCAAACGGACCTCAGCGATAGACTTGTTCGGTGGAGTTTGAAGCTCCAAGGTTTCGACTTCACCATCGAACACAGAAGAGGAAGCTTGAGCGTCGGCCCGGATGCTCTGTCACGAATCCACTGTGACACTTTCTCACCATCTGAAGATCCTTGTCCGGAAGTTGAACTTAGCTCCCCATATTTCAACTCGTTGGAATACGAGGAGTTGAGGCAGAAAGTTAAATCAACTTCTGTGTCAGGGATGGCTTTGTCTATATTCGGACTGTTCCAAGAACAGGCGATCCGATTCAGGAAGAAGAAGCCCACTTTTAGACCACCTATGGGAGTTCAGTCTGTGACAGAAAGATCATGGCAAAAGCTGTACGTCGACTTTCTAAGTCCATATCCCAGGTCAGCGAAAGGAAATGCCTGCATACTAATAATTCTTGACCACTTTTCTAAATTCCCGATTCTCAAACCGATGAGAAAGGTATCTATTCTTAATGTATATCAATTCATCGAGACAGAAATATTTCATGTGCTCGGAGTTCCGGAGACGATAGTCTCTGACAATGGAGTCCAGTTTTGCTTAGTTCAGTTCGCCAAATTACTGGATAGGTATGGGGTCAAACACTTGCGAACGGCAGTCTACTCGCCGCAAGCAAACGCCTCAGAGCGAGTGAACAGGAATACGGATTAGGGCATACATCCAGAGGGGGCACACTAAGTGGGATGAGAAGCTAAGCCACATAGCTAGCTCCCTCAGGAGCTCAATCCACCAAGCAACCGGCTTCTCACCCTACTGGATACTTTTCGGTCAGCAGATGATTGATCATGCGAGTTCCTATCACATCCTTAGGAACCTTGGAACTCCTAATGAACCTCTAAGAGTAGATGCTGAAGACAAACTAAGATTGATCCGTGCGAGAGTGCAGGAAAATATGAACTATGCGTTTGAACAGGGTTCAAAAGCTTATAATCTTAGAGCGAAGCCTGTTAGTTTCAAAGTGGGTCAAGAAGTGTACAGACGGAATTTTGCCCGAAGCAATTTTCAGCAGCAGACCAGTGCTAAATTAGGACGTAAATTTGTGAAGTGTCGGGTTAAGTCAAAGAAAGGAAACTCCTTATATGAGCTTGAAGATCTTCAGGGAAGAACGTTAGAAGTCTATCACGCCAAGGACATGAGGCCGTGATATCCATATTTCTGGGACGTTGTAGGTCTAGTGCAAATTTCAATCCTGGTAGCCCTTATAAGGCATCCAGCCAGCTTAACTAATAAACTACAGGATGCCAATGTGCCGCTTAGGACCCTCCCAGCTTAGCGGTCGGCATACCTTTTGGAAAATAGACACGTTTTACCCCAATTCCTCGCCTGACAATGCGCCAGAACCCCTCCTACATAGTACCCTACGGCAGATAGTTTATCGTAGGAATTCCACTTCCATAAAGCCTTTGCAAATTTAAGGAAGAAAATCTGGCACGTTGCTACCTCAACGACGCCTTGGAGACACACCCTTGAACAAGCGTCGGTCGGAGACCAGAGTGAGATGTTAGGGCTGGGAAAGCTTTGCGATTAGTTGGTTAGGTTACTGACCGCGGGGTTCCCTCGGCTAATCTCGGTGAAAGAAGGCAGAGGGGTACTGGCCGACTGGATTTTTTAGGTTACCAGCTTGTCGGTACACCTCTGACTTCCGGCACGGAAAATCATGTCGAGGTCTGATCAAAAATTGATGGGACTTCAGGGATGTTTCTCCGATTCGGCACACTTCAAGTAGATTAAATCGGCCTGGACAATCCGTCTCATTCGCCTGGCATTATTGATAGGAAATGCTTTCATGGGTCGTGGGTCGAGTCACATATTGGGCGCCTGCAGCGATGAGGCCTATATTTTAAGACCGGCTAGCTAGAATCCAGTGCCACAGTGGAACCTCTCAGAGGCGCCTCGGGGAGGGATCCTCATCAACAAAATTCATGTAAGTTGCAGCCAAATGTTTGTTTGATTATCTTATATACCCTTTTTGCAATCTCTTTGTAATTCTGAGAATAACTGAAAAAGACGACTATATTAATTATTAAGAAATATTTCGTGATTCTTTCTTAGAACAAGATTGAAGAAATATGAAACAAACTGATTTAACACTGATATACAGTTTAATCATTTATTTAGAATGCAAAGAATATAGGACGGCTATAGCAGTTCTTTTGCATCTGTAAGTACTGGCGTTGGACGGCTATAGACGTCATTTACGTCAACGTGCTAATGGTGAAGCTCATACAATTGGAGAGACACTTATTAAGCCGTGTGCGAAAGACATGGTGTCTTGTGTTCTTAACGAGCAGGGCTAGTAAAAAAATAGATACAATACAATTATCAAATAATACTATTTCACGGCGCATTAAAGATCTTTCTACTAGCATAGAGAAAGAGTTAATTCATCGTCTTGGACTTTGCAGTGAATATACATTGCAATTGGATCAATCTACAGATGTCGCAGGACTAGCTGTACTACTAGTATTTTTCGTTATACATATAAAAAGAGTATTGAAGAAGATTTACTCATGTGCGCATATTTACATGGACAAACTACAGGAGAAGATACATATATTCAACTCTATTAATGATTACATAATCAAGGGATAGGTTGGGAGAAGTGTATTGATATTTGTACAGATGGAACTCGAGCAATAGTAGGAAAGATGAAAGGTGTTATATCACGTATATCCAGAAACTAGCTACAAGAGTCACCAGCAGTCATTGTATTTTCCATAGGCAAGCACTGGTGACTAAACAAATTCCCACAAATTTAAAAAATGTTATGGATGAAGCCGTGAAAGTGATAAACTATGTAAAATCAAGACCACTTTAATCCAGATTATTTAAAATTTTGTGCGATGAAATGGATAGTGGACACAAAGCACTTTTATTACAATAATTATAATAATAATAATTTATTAGCTTAACAAAAGCCACTTTTACAACAATAGTTTACATTGTTACAAGATATAATATTCTTTTTGAAATTGGCAGCTCATTAAATATACGTAATCCTCTAAACATTATGCTGTTCTGAGTTCCTGAACTCCGAAAAGATGGTAGTCTGAAGTCATTTGTAGATCTCAGTTCAAACGGCTGGCTATCACGCACGTAATTTATTTGTCCAGTTAAATACTCTGGTAGCATGTTGTGTCTTATTTTGAATATGAATACAAAAACATTCGAAGCTATGCTTTGCCTTACACTAAGCCATTTCAGTGCCTCCAACATTAATGTAATAGCTGTATATCTGCTACATCTGAGAATAATTCGCATTGCTTTATTCTGTAAGGTCTGCAGTTTTTGCAACATTTGTTGGCCTCCCATGAAAAGAATGGTGGAGCAATATTCGAAGTGGGGTCTCACAATAGTGTTATATACATTGATCGCCGTATAAGTTGATAGGTTACCTCTAATTCTTCTTAGGAAGTCAATTTTTTTTGCTATTTTTTTAGTGATATATTCAATATGTTTCGAAAATTTTATATCCTTATCAATAACAATCCCAAGATATTTTATTTCTTTGACAGCTTCTATTACTGCTCCGTCAACCATTAGGTTCAAATTACCTTCACCGTTAATTAATAATGACTTAGTTTTTGATACATTTAACTTCAATTTATTTGCTTTAAGCCATTCACTAAGTTCGCTGAGGTCCTCTTGTAACAATCTCTCCGCCTCGCTAACGTCTTGTCCTGCTATATATATTAGTGTATCGTCTGCAAAGAGTGCCACCTTTGAATATTTTACTACTCTACTAATGTCGTTAATATACAACGAAAACATGAGTGTCCCCAGTACTGAACCCTGCGGCATGTCGATATCGACCGATACCTCCTTCGATGTTGATTGTCCCACTTTCGTTTTCTATGTTCTCCCAGTCAGAAATTCTGTAAACCAGTTCAATTCTTTACCTCTTATTCCATATTTATACATTTTTTGTAGTAGAAATTGATGATCAACAGTTTCGAACGCTCTCCTAAAATCCAGGAACACGCAAGCGATTTTATTTTTTGACGCCATCTGCTCTTTCCAATCTATCATCACCATATTAAGCGCCGTTTCACAGGAATGCCCCTGCCTGAAGCCCGACTGATTAGAGATTATAAGTGCATTTTCCTCTAAATATTTTATAAGCTGCTTATACACTATCCTTTCCAACACTTTTTCATATGTCGGCAACGCATTCACTGGTCGATAATCCTCACACTTAGCTGACTTTTTTATTTTAGCTTTTGGCGTTACTATTGATTCCTTCCATGAATCCTTAATATCCTTATGACTTATTGTATTAAAAGTAAAAGAAGTAGTTACGCATGATATTGTCTCAGCATACCTCACTATAGGTATACATTTGTGTATGTCTATTATACTTTGCACAAAGAATTTGTTGAACGCCTCTGCAACGTCATCATTCCAATCCAAGGTGCTACCGTTTATTTTAATTCCTTTAATATCTGATCTTCTTTGCTTCAACACTAACTCTTTTAATGCTCTCCACATTTCTTTTTGGTTGGCTGATTCATTAATCTTCTTTTTAATGTATTCACTCTTATATTTTCGCACCCTTACTTTATATTTATTTCTAATGAGCTTATATGATGTCCAATCACTATATAGATTTGTTAGTATTGCACGTTGTCTTGCTCGAATTTTTTTTTCTTTCAACACACGAATATCAGTGTTAAACCACGTGGTGTTATTAGTCCGCCGATTAACTTTTTTCACAAATTCATTTATTACTCTAGATAGTTCACTTTTAAATAACATCGACATATCATTTAAACTAGCTCCATTATTAACATTTACTAATTCACTTTCGTAAATTTTACTTATAAAACTTTCTCTATTATATTTTAGAACTCTATAACTAATTTCTTCTTTTTTACTTTCACTGCAAATCGATATATCAATCAAAATACTTTCGTGATCACTCACGTTTAGACTTGGTTCCACTCTTGCTTGAATCTCATTATCGTTCGAAATAACATATACTATTAAGGTTCTAGAATTCTGCGTTATTACATACTGAAGTGAGATGGCTATCCAGAGGAAAAGCATTATTAAGACTTTATGAACTTTGAAGTGAGTTATTGGTCTTCTTTGGTGGCACAAAATAATTCAGGACAAAATTTTGTTGAAGTTTTAACAAATCCTTCATGGTTGATGATAAAACTTGCATATCTGGCAAATATTTTTACCAAATGCAATAAAGTTAATTTATCACTACAAGGAATTATTTTACAATTACAATTTTTAATACAACAGATAAAATTGCATCTTTTGATAAAAAAAAAAATACAATTTTGGATTTCATCAGTTGAATCTAATAATTTTGAGTGTTTTCGTGCCTTACATGAATGTTTGAATGAATTAAATTTTAAAGTAGACGAAGAAGTTTCCAAAGTATTTTTCGAACACCTACATAACTTAAAAACAACTCTTTGCAATATTTTCCAAAAACTAGCAAAGACGATTCTTGGGTTCGGAATCCATTTTCCGTGACAGCTAAACCAGTAGACTTAAACGCAAGTGACTACGAAAATCTAATATTGATTTAAGTAGTGACTCTGATTTGAAACAAAAATACAAAGATCAGCCTTTAAATGATTTCTGGGCGAGTTTGTCAGAAGAGTACCCCAATTTTGCAAAACAATCTATTATTATTTTTCTTCCATTTTCTACAACCTATTTATGCGAAGCGGGATTTTCTTATTATGCTGCAACGAAGTCAAAGTGCAGGAACAGGCTCGACGCTACACCAGATATATGAATGCAACTTACCAATATTGTGCGTGATATAAAGAAGATATGCAATTCAAGGACTCAAAGCCATCAATGTCATTAAGTGCTTTATTTATTCATATTTTCATGTTTATATTAGTTCCTCCTTATGTTAGTTAAAACATGATTTATTTGAGTCCGCTTAACCAGTAAAGTGGGAAACACAATTGCACCGTTTCGATCCGATACGTACAAATGTCAAATTTGCTTATATGAGACGTACGTGAAATTGGACACATTCGCCGAAATGGATCGAAACGGATCGAATCGAAACGGAGAAGTTGAGCAAATTTCAACTTTTACGGATAACATAACCTAGAAAAATTACCTGTACAATGTTTGTGTATAACTCAAGATGAATGAAGAAATTAAAAAATATGAAGAGCCTTATGACAAAGGCAACAAATTTTACATGGATGTAAAAAGAAAAGACAAAATCTTAGTTCGCTCAAGTGTTGAGCGATAAATCACCGCTCAAGTGTTGAGCGAACTCAAAGATTTATCAGACTCAAGTTCTGACTTGAGCGATGAGTTGATATGACAAATGAGTCCGCTCATTTACAACCCTGAAAATTACCATCGATCAAGTATGGGGCAAGAAAAATTGAATGGTTAATAATCATAGAATTTGAAATTGCTAAATCTAATCTTGATGTGGTGCAGAAATATTTCGCTAAAATCAAAGCCAGACGAGTCCGTTTTAGTAGAAGTAGTAGACGAGTCCCTTTTAGTAGAAGTAGTAGTGTATAAAGGATTAAACTCTAAAGCAATTTTTTTTTTTTTTACTAATTAATAAATAAATAAGTTTTAATCAAAGCTTTTGTAATTTCTTTAATTTTTTGCAATAAATGAATTTAATTTGCCTTAAAATTTTAATCAAAATGTTATAGTTAATAGGCTATAAACCTAATTTTAAACTGTCAACCATCGAAATATATTGACAATGGCAAATGGAAAATTTTCAAGGGCGCCTAGCATTACACGGACACACAAAAGAAAAACCACAAGCAGTGTACACGTGCCCATGCGCTAAAGATATCTGTGCTAATTTTATCGAGTTGGCTAAAAATTTCAGGATTGCATTTGGATCCAAATGTAAGTGTAAAAGTAAGTTTAAGAGTTATTTTGACAGAATCCAGTAAATCTAAGCCGATTTTCTTGACTGAAATTAGATGTTCCAACAGTAATTTTTACTTTAACTAATCGCAACTTTTTTTTTTTTTGCTCCTTTTATTCAGGATTATTTCCATTTGTACGGAGATCAGAGAAAAATATCCTATGCAAAAATTATTCGACGTGTGTCAGCTGGAGGCATTTTCGTCAGAAGATGAGGATTTTTCGCCTTCGCAATCCAAATATCGTTCACCGACTGCAATACTGGCATAAATCAAAAATCAGAGTTTCGAGATAATCGACATAAGAAGTTTTAATAAATTAAGGGATACTAACTAGATAAGATGAGCAATGAGCTGGGTTTTTTTTTTTTTTTTTTTTTGTAATGACAATTGTTTGGCTGGGCAAGTACCAAAGTACACTGAAAAAACAAATTATTAGTTACAATGACAAATCACGATTAATTGATTGTGCATTAGTAATTCCTGTAAATTGATTTGGACAAACAGTTAAGTGATTAATAAAATTGTAAGTGCTAATTAGTTGTAAATTCTAATTGGAATTAGTTGATTTGTCCTTAGTTGTTTTGGAAAATACTTTATAGTTGTAGCTTCGAGTTCAATTAGTTCAGTTAACAAATATTTGATGATAAATTAACTAATCATATTTCAGAAGACATATTATTAAAATCAACATAAAAAATTATGAATTTTTTCGCAGAAACAACGAAACTGATTGTTTATTTTTAAGAATATGATTTGTTATATTAGCGAATTTATGCAATTAATAATAAATTCAACAAATAAATTGATAGATTTTTTTAATATGATGTAATCTGACAAAGTATATAAATCAGGCAGAAGCTGGTTTTCTCCTTGTAATTTTTAATTAAGGTCATTCATATGTTTAGTTAAGTCTCTGTATAAAATGATAACTTCCATAACCACTCATTGTTTTGTAACTCAGACATAGGACGATTCTTTTCATTCAAGAAAATTTCAATTATTGTTCGAAGCTCAAAAAATCGCGTTAGAACTTTTTCACAGCTAAGCCAGTGTACTGAAGTATAATATGGCAGGTCATTTTCTCCAATCTCTTCAATAAACTCTCGGAATTGACGATGATTGAGCGCATGTAATCTGATATAATTAACAGCTGACATGACTGGCTTTAAAACTTCTGACATATCCATGGATTTTCCGCACAAAGACTGTTGATGAATGATGCAATGCACTAATGGTTTTGATACACCGTCATTTTCTACGGCCTTTGATACGAAACCACCGACACCTTTATTTTTCCCACACATGTTTTTGCCACCATCAGTAGTGATACACTTCAAGTTTTTCCATTGAAGATTGGTTTTTTGAACAGCATTTTCGACTCCTTTAAAAATATCTTCTCCAGTAGTTGTGCCGTGAATGCTATAAATGTCAAGAAGCTCTTCATACACTTTATAATTTTTATCTATCCCTCGAATAAAAAGTAACACCTGAGCAGTATCTGAAATATCTGTTGATTCATCCAGGGCCAAGAAGGGCGAAGGAGAACCACTCTAAGTATTGATTTTTGTCAGACAATTGACTAAATATATTTTCTGCAATATCATCTACTCTTCGAACCACAGTGTTTGCTGACAAACTAATATTTTGAAACAAATTAGCTTTTTCTGGACATATTTCTTCTGCTGCTGCAATCATGCAATCCTTGATTAATTCGCCGTCAGTAAATGGTTTTCCATGTTTTGCCAATGAATGAGCTACGCGGAAACTAGCACGAGTTGCTGCTTCTTGTTCAGCATTTATTTTCTTAAACATAATTTGCTGAGATTTCAACCCGCGTTTCAAAGATTCATATTTTTCTAACCGTCGGCTTCCTGTCAATTTTAAGTAATTCTGAGAATTTTAGTCTTCTTTATTCTTTGAGAACTGATATTGTTTCATTGCAAATTATACACATTGCCTTATTACTTGACTCAATCACGAAATATTGATGTCCCCATTGCTCTTTAAATGTTCTGCACTCAGTATCTATGTTTCGTTTCTTTTCCATATTTTTTCCAAATCCACAAAAAAAGTGCGTAGGTTCAAATCAAAGTAATGATTATTTTCACTAAGCTAAAGAACTAAAATCACAAAACACACTAGTTCGCTTTTCAGATAGCACTTGTCGCTCCGAATTCAAACTTTGCAATTGTCCAGCTCGCGGTTATCTTCCATATTTATACCAAAGATATCCTAATAAGAAGATAGGACACTATGTTTTCAAGAAAGAAACAAATAATTGCAGATTACATGCAACGGAACAGAATGGCAAATGATTCGTTTTCGTAAATAAATGAGAAGGGGCGGAGTTTTCACGTTTTACTCTCACAAAATGTTCCCGCGCTTTTGTGAAAACCGGTTTTCTCTGAAATTTTGTGAGAAATATCCAATGTTTTTTATAGCATAACCAATGTTTGTTAGTGTAGTTTCTATGCTATTTGAACATCACGTGCTTCTGTTTACATTCGTTTTGTTCTGAAGAGATTAAGTGGGAGAAACTCATGCTGGATTCTCTGATATTTTCGGGAAAAATGAGTATTTCATTTGAGAGGTATTTTATATCTCCTTTCAGTACCCTGGCTAAAGCGAAATTTATCTTTTTCTTGCAAAATTGAGGTAGGGTTACATTTCAGAGAAAACCGGTTTTCACAAAAGCGCAGGAACATTTTATGAGAGTACAACTTGAAAACTCCCCCCCCCCCCTTCTCATTTATTAACGCAAATGAATTATTTGTTATTCTGTTTCGTTGAATGCAATCTGCGCTTTCATATTTTAAATTCAAAGTTTATTTATTACAAACCCCGGCATATGCGCCACACAGACAATTGTTGGATACAGCGAGTAGATATTAGATAGTTAGACTAGATATTTTTATCTTTATTCATAAAAGTTTCAAAGAGAGTTTTAATTTTTTTCTTCTTTCTTTCCTTTTCTATCCATGTACATTTTAAATGTAAAACATACCATGTTTACATGCAGAGTTGAGAGATTGAGTCGAGATCGAGTTGAGTTTTCGACTCGTGTTTCTGAGCACGCGGGGTTGAGAGATTGAGTTGAGAACGAGTCTAAATATATGTAGTTGAAGTGAAAAATCTAGTGGACATATCTTGTTAATGTTTGTATACCGTGACTCGAATCTTCCTAACAAGCAATCACGCAGCGCAAGACTTCTCCATAACATGCTGTAGCTTTGGCGTTGTATACTCGCCAGTCGCCGGCAAGTCCCAAAACGAAAATTTACGTGTAATTAAAAACTACAATATATTGGTATGATGAGCTAGCTAGGTCTTGGCCCCTGGAACTTAGTGGAGAAATCAGTGTGGCCCTCAGGCTAGAAAGTTTGGAGACCCCTGCCCTAGATGAATACCACCCGTATGTAATTTCGTATGGTGACTCATCTATGAAAGTTTGATATTTGAAGTGGTTTTTCGCATATATTCCTAGAAAGGTTCATCTGATAGCAAACAAATTTTATAGGATTTCATATTCTAAAGATCTTTTCAGTACAATAAAAACGTCTAGGACAAATCGTTTGCACAGTATATACGCAAAAAACCTAAATTTTTATATGATAACACAAAGAATGGGTTGCCCGATTTAGCCCAATTTTGAAATTATATTTACTGTTTCTATGAAAACAACATGTACAAAATTTCAGCTTAGGCAGTGTCCAAATATATAGTAATAAAAAGATAAAAAGAGAGCTTTTTGTATGGCAACTCCACGAAGGTGATGTCGAATTGGTCCCATTTTCGAATTACTTTTTTTTTTTTTAAACCACGTGTGCAAAATTTCAGCACTCTAGGCGAACACGTTCTCGAGTTATCGTGAGGACGGACGGACAGACGGAAATGCTAAAATCAAAATAACTTTTAATATTAAGTATGTATGGGGGTTCAACCCATTCTTCTCTACTAGCACAATTTCTGTTCGTTACAAACGGAGTGACAAACTTAGTATAACCTATTGCTGCGTTCAGTGATGCCAGATTATGCAATGAACTAAGCGCCCAAATAAAGAAAAAAGATAGCCCAAAAGGCGCCGAAATGTTTATTTTTAATAAGGCTGAATTTCTGATAAAGAGGTTGCTATTTGATTAGTTTTTAACGATTTAATCGATTATAGATTGCATTATACTAGAAAAAGTATACATGCCCGATACTTTTCTATACAAAAATTGGCGCTCCTGGTCCGAATTTTCGTTTTAAAAAATTTATAAAAAATAGAAATATTCAATTTTTTAAAACTGCTTTCACTGCAATAAGTTGATAATTAAGCTTCCTTAAAATGAAAAAAAAATGTCAATTTTAAAAGTTATGAAAGAAATATTGAAACGGCTTTAGTGACAGTCCACCCAACTATACCACACCAACAGCCAAAAAATTACCATTCTCGATTTGAGCGGCTGTAAACATTAGGTACTGAATCTCACTGACATTTTGCATAGAAGTTTGAAATTGCATTATCTAACAAATTCTAAATGAACATTTTAACACTTTTGCAAATCCATATATTTTTGGGCCACCCTTACCTAATGTATAATGCTTTTGTTTTTGCTGTGAACTGAACATTTTCTGAACAAATATAAAATATTACCTTAATTAAATTCCAAACTTTTTTCTTTTTAGTTAGAATGACATGTCCAAGAATAATTTAATGTGAATAAAACCCATTAGTTCACTGTAGTGTAGACAGCAGGCAGTTCAGAGAGCTTCATTGCTGTCCTGATGAGATCGTCCTGCACTGCTAATCGAAACATGCAGTATGCTCTCAAAACTTCTTAACGAAATTTTGATTTTCGGCTACAACGCCAGTAACTGACCAGTACCCCGGTACTTGTCTTTTAAACATTGCACGCATTAGACGGAAAATTGCCTGTAAACTTGTATATTATACGGGTCTCGACAAAATAACCCCCTCTTCTATTTAGTTAGAATGAGATATCCGCGAATCATTTAATGCGAATAAAACCCATTTTCCATTCTATTTTATATCCCTAAATAGAGCCCAAAAACGCAGGAAAAGCAGTGTCGCGCCCAATTGGGCGCGTTGGACGCTTTTCTTGAAAATCGAAGCGCAAATTTTGTAAAAAAATAGCCCAATTTGCGGAAAAGCGCCCATTCTGGCATCACTGGCTGCGTTCCTTTTCTCGTTCAGAACGAACTTTTTCGATCCATGTCGTTCTTTTTCTCGAGCCGAACGATTTAAGTTTCAATCTGTCATCGCCTTTTTCGGACTCCGAATAGTTCTGAATGCAGCTGAGTTTTTCCTGGACTCATTTTTATTGAGAATTTGTATTTGTGAATGTGATGTTTACATTTTGGCCTGGGTAGTTGAGGTTAAGTTCTTTCATTGAAAATGGCTTTGTTTTTGATAAACAACAATTTATACGAATTTTGTGATACGGAGAATGAAATAGAAAAGCTGCAAACAGGTAAAAATTACTTTTGAAAGCTTTTTTAGTTTCCAACTTGGTATTTCTAGACGATCAATATGCTCACAAATATACATATATTAAAAAATCTTGGAGAAGAGGTAGAATTCATGAGGGTCAACTTGGAAAATAACAATTATTTAACTGCGGCGGCAGCAGATGAAGAAATAATTGTACCAGTAAAGGAGAAATAGTTTATCTAAACAGACGAAACGAAAATGCGAACAACAACGTTCACCCTTTCCTCTATCTGCTGATCCAGTTGCCTCAACGTCAAAGGAAGTTTTTAGAAAGGTTCCTGGGATGATGCAGAAGATTTTGCGGACGATGATCCTGCTAGCTGGTCTTCATCGGCAACCAAATTATTAATTTCCTGCAGACTTGGTCTGGAAGACAGATTCTGCTCTGGTATGACGGCCAAAAAAACCTTTTGGGGGACTACCCGTGAAAAATGCGAAAACAAATTTAAGAGGAGTCAGTACTCAGCAAAAGTTTCAATTTAGATACCAGCAAAACTGTAGGTAGTTTTATATTTTTTTAAATAATTACTAAATTAATAATGTGCTTTAATAACATTTTTTTCTTAATTTTTACTAGTAGAAATTTACCCAACCTAAAAAATAATCAAAGTGTTCCGTTAAAATTTCCGGGTTTGGGAAGTGTTCCCTTGCAGAAAAACTTTGGGAAACCCTGATCTAGGGTATAACAATATATGTACATAAACACCATACGCATATATTTGCATATATAAAGCCATGAGTTAGTTGAATACAAGTTAATAAATTTTCCTGATGCTCATTACATTGATTTACAGCGTAAACAAATGAAAATTTTGTGTATATAGGTATCAACATGAATAATTTGCATACACAATTTTCCGAAGTAATTTATTTTCAAAAATCTACAAAAACTATTGGCTTTAAACAAATCGCCATTAAAGACTTCCTATAATACTACAATTCACTGTAAACTATTTAATTGGAAACGTGGGTGTTAATGCCCCAATAGACTATACACAATGAATTCTGTTCAACATCAACACGAGTCATTACAACCGCAAAATCTGTTTATTTTTGTTTCAGACCAAACGTGAAATTATTTCATCATAAACCGTAGAAATGCACTGCTGCTATGATTTCTATTTCTGCAAGAATAATTATCCAAAGTTATTTTTCCCGATAGATTATTTACACTTTCATTAAAACTACATATTTCTGTCAATGTCTAGCTCTGTCCTTTTCTACTCTACATATATGCAAATATCTCCTAAATATTTTGCATATAATTATAATATGATGAATTTTGTGAATTTTCCGGGCGGAATGCGATTTGTTTTACTTATCCTGAAAATGAAAATATTATTCCCGTCCCGCCCAAACCATTTTATCACCATTCAGCAGATATAAATACGTACATACATAATTTTACCCGTTTTATGATGCTAACGAAATATCTAACAAGAGAGATGAAACTTCTTTTCTTAATTTTTTCAGCTGCTATTTTGCTATGAATCTTAAATTTATTTTTCGCTTGAAACCAGTGAACTATACACAGATATTATGTTTTCGATCCTTTACCAGTTTTATTAGATCTGACGGAGGCGTCGCTTGTGTCTAAAACAACAACAACAACAAAGAGTTTTATTAACTTTATTTTATGAATAATTTTAATTTTTTTTTTTTCATGAATTTTTACATGATTTCGTTTTATCTCTACAAAGGCTCGCATATTCAAATGAGTTTCATATTTTCTAACCGAACATGAAGAATGTTTGGAAAAAAAGTTAAGGCAGTGAGAGTCCAGAGTTTATATCGCTTTTGATATTGTCATTTCTGAATACATGCATACATATATTGTGCGTGGGATCGAAGCTTTTATATGTATGAAAAGTGAACTTATCCAGAGACGACAACCAATCCAGTATATAGGATACAAAAGTAGGTATACAATATTAAAGTCTCAAGATTCGAATCTGGAATTTAGCTGGTGACCAGATTTATTTTACTTAATTTCCATATCCATATGTATGTACAGGGTATTTCCGCTACATACTTATATAAGTAATATACAAGGTGTTTCCACCTAGGAGCTCAATAGAGCAGGAGGTAATAGTACTCACCTAGACAAACAACAATTTGTATAGCAGGAGGCGGGAGGGGGGGGGGGGCATATCAACCGTTTAGAAATTACAGGGTGATTATCCGGAATTCACGTGAAATACCACGTCTTTTCCAAGTACAGGGTGTTTCCTCCATGGTGATAATACTCACATACGAAAATTTGTATGGCAGGGGAGGGGGACTATCAACCGTTTCGGAGTTACAGGGTGATTAAGAGTATAATATGGTATTTTTTCACGAAACACCCTGTATCTTAAAAAGTATATACAAAGCGTACGGTCACAGATGTCATTGTATGCAGAACTTCATGGCCTTTCCAACGATTGCTCAACCAGCCCCGTACCCCTCCCCTTCCAATAGTTATGGTTGTCTAAACTAAAAATTTCGGATTTTCTTACCTTTTTTCCTTAATATTTGAAAAAGGTCATTAACATAACTGGTTTTTAAAAAAAAAACTGTAAACTGCGGACTCTTCTCTTTAATTTGACATATTACACTCTATGTATTAACTGTAACCGTTAAAGTGTTATTAGCTCTTAATGCCCTAGACACACAGCACTCTTAATGAAGAAATAACTAACGACTCATTAGTCTATAATGATTCATTATAAACTGCGGACACATAGCCATTTCTTTAATTAAGTTGTGCTGTCAAACTGGTTTTGATAAACTTATCACATTAAAGAAGCAATATGGATCGAATTAACGCGATAAATTTTGTTTTCATTTATTTCATTTTCAATTTAACAATTTTCAAATGAGAAACACATTTTATTTAAAAAAATATTAATAATATAAATTATGATTTGCATTTCTTCTTCTTATTTTTCAAATCGGCAGATGCACAGCGGAGCTCCAGATGTACATTATATGCCAAATCTAGCACATTTTTCCTCATTATAGCTATAATTAAGGAGGAAAACACTTCATTAGTGTACTTCATTATCATCTGATTTTCGAGCTATAATGACGTACACTATGTAACACACGGCATTTTAATGAATAGTTAGTACAAATGATTCATTAGTTCGTGCTGTGTGTCTAGGGTATAACCCATCAATGCCAGTTGGGTATTTAAATACCCAAAAATACTAGTATGTGTTTAAAAAAATATATCTGGCGACGGTTAAGAGATATCGCATTCATTCCTATTTTCTATTAGAGAGGAGAAAGATAGAACAATTAATAATTTTTACGAACAAATCCAAATTTTTATATTTACTTGACATTTTCCGCAGTCCAATGTAGTGAATTTTCCACAAATAAGAAATTGGCATAAAACTTCCTGTTCCCTAGCCTTTAGTGTCTTCTATCGAATAAAAAAAACTACCACGATCGCATCAATGCTTGGGTCTCTAGAGATTATTTACTTTGATGGGTATTTAAATACCCAACAGGCCATAGTGTGAACAAAATACACATGAAAATTGGAAAACAACTCTTTGTATTTAAAAGGATAGAATTAGGGTTTCCAACCCGGATATCCGGATTATCCGACACATTCGGTAATGCGGATATTTTTCCTTAATTATCCGATAATCCGGATATTTTTTGACATTTTTTTTTCAAGGAAATACTGTTTTCTTTCTAACTGTTCAGCTATTTTCAAAAGATTATACAATTACTTTCTCAAGTGGCAGTTTTATTTATTATTATTATTTATTTATTAAAGTTTCTTTGAATAAACAAATAAGTTGTCTTGTGGATGTCCTTTTATCCAAATTTTAAATAAAACAAGTAAGATAGCTAGAATTGGTCCAAGAGTAATCCTTATGATACCCTAGATGAATGCCCTCATGACCTGTTTAGATGGGTCAATAAGCTGCCTCTGCCCCACGAAAACTTCTCGGTAATACGATGGTTGGGGCAGGAATTAAGCATCACCGAACATACAGATTTCGTGCGGCAGAGGCAGCATACTGAGACTGACCTGTCTAAAGTGGGTCTATTAATTTTGTATTATCACTGATCTGTGTAAGTTTGATTTTCTAAGTGATTTTTCGCATATAAGTATTTCTAGAACGGTTCGTCGGACAGTAAAAATTGCTATAACTAATTTCATAACATTTCATATTCTGAAGAAGTTTTGTGTACACAAAAAACGTCTAGGACTGATTGTTTTCACAGAATACCTACGTAAAAGATCAACATTTTTATATGGCCCAATTTAGCTCATTTATGAAATTATTTTTACTATTTTTATGAAAACGTCGCGTAGAAAATGTCAGCTCTCTATGCTAATGCCTTGTAAAGCAATTTCCAAATATGTAGTGAAAAAGGAAAGTTTTGTATGGCAACTGCTTGAAGGAGTTACCCGATTTGTCCCATTTTTGAACTTGAATCTACTTTTTTTTTTTAAAAAAAAGCTCATGTGCAAAATTTCAGTTCTGTAAGTACATGCGCTCTCGAGTTATCGTGCGGAAAAACAGACAGATAGACAGACGGACAGACGGACATGCAAAAATCAAAATAACTCTTAATATTATGTGTGGGTGTTCAATCCATTTTGCTCTACCATAATTATTTCTATGCGTTACAAACGGAAGGACAAACTTAACCATTTAAGGGCAATCAAATTTAAAAGAATTCTTACATGTCCTATTACCACTAGAGACTGCAGAAAAGGAACTAAATTCAGCGACAGTTTTGACCGCTGAATGTGTTTATAAATTTCTATTTGAAAACTTAGACGAGTTTAGAACGAACTTAGATTAAAATTTATCGAAACAGAATAAAAAACGAATGGATGAACATCAATATACCACATTCCATAAATATTTTGATTATAATTCAAAGATGCTCGCTCCCATTACATTGTCAGTCTGCAGCGATAACTGGAAGTGGCAATTTCTTATGTTGATGAGCAGAGCAACACAAAAAAACATATCATTCAATGCATTTCTTACAATAAAGCCAGCATTTACAGTTTCAATCGTAGCCCTGACTAAGACAAAATTAAGAACTCGTCTAAATTTTGATATTTTCAATGCAGTAACTTTTTAAAATATGCTTTTTTAAAAACAAAATAAATTTAAATCATATATGTAATGTTTTTTTACTATTTATTAATTATTAATGTACAGGGTCTTCCAGGAAAAGTATGCAATACTGAAACCCCTAAAATATGAAAAAAATGTTATATTAATTTTTTTCGAATTCGTGTTATTTTCGAAAATACAGCGGATTTTAGATTTTTTCGAAAATGAGGTCCTTGCAACGCTTTTTTGGCTGTAACTCAGTTCGTTTTGCTTACTGAACCGCCATTTTAGTCTTGTTTTATTCGTATTACTACTAACTTTCATTTATAATAACTAGCTTTCAAAAAAGTTTCTAGATAAGTAAAAAATTAACGATATAACTTTAAAAATGTTTTTCTCTTCGAAAAATTATCTTCTTTGAGGGTCGAAAATCTCCTAAAGTAACCATATTAGCAAACTATTCCGTGCCCACAGAAAGCATCCCTAATTTGTAACCTTTCAGACAAATACAACATTTTTAGCCTAGCTCAAATACTCCCCGAGATACAGGATAAGATGTCTTTCAACATACCTCGCCCATACTTGAACGAAATTTTTTTGAAATTCAAATTTTTTTTATAATGGTTGGAAAACTAAGCCCCGAAGCAAGAAAATCGAGTAAAACCTACTTTATAATCTTAAACTATATGTTTAGGACTATTATAATAACATATTTCGCACTATTAATTTTAATCTGTCGTTATCTTAATGAAGTCAAAATAAACCGCCTTTTAAGTTCAGTTATCACACCATAAGTAGATCAATCGCGGCTCAAAACATAATGGTATTTGTGTAATGCCGTTATCTTACACATATTGTCGGATGAAGAAATAATCTTGCATAGGTAAGGAATTTTCCACAGGTAAAGAATTTTCCACAGGTAAAGATTTTTCCACAGGTAAAGAATTTTCCACATGTAAAGAATTTTCCACATGTAAAGAATTTTCCGGATGTAAAAATATATTGGTATTTAATTTTTATGATGAATTCCTACAGTAGGCAAAATTTCTTCATTTGTGAAACTTGTGAAAAATGTTTAGTGCTTTCTTCGTAGTTAGATTTCAGCATTTGATTAAGTAAGAGAGTCAGTAAAATTAAGCGAAGTTATGCCTGCAAATTTTACATACCAGGAGTTGGCTGAAATGCACTTTATGTATGGTATGTGCAATGGAAATGATTCTGCAGCTGTAGAGGATTATAATAGGCGGTATCCTCAAAGACGGGCCCCGTACCGCGGATTATTTTCTAGACTTCACCGTCAATTGTGCGAGAGCAAGTCTTTTCGCGAGTTGAGATCTGCTAGACCCAGAGGTGAAGACGATACTATATTACATTTGGTAAGAAGCGATCCTAATATAAGTATCCGTGAAATTTATTCAGTGCGACGGTCAAGTATGTGAGCAATTTTTAAATTGGTGGTTATTAGTATTACTTAGATCATACTTATAGGCTAGACACGGCATTGTAAATTTCATTAAAATAATAACATTTTTGATTTTGATCACGTGTTTTGGAAAAACCAATATTCCTTTACATTATTTTATTTGGCAACGACAGTTCTAAACATATATTTTAAAATTATAAAGTAGGTTTGACTCGATTTTCTTGCTTCAGTGCTTAGTTTTCCCACCATTATAAAAAAAATTGAATTTCAAGATAATTTCGTTCAAGTATGGGCGAGGTATGTTGCAAGACATCTTATCCTGTATCTCGGGGAGTATTTGAGCTAGGCTAAACATGTTGTATTTGTCTGAAAGGTAACAAATTAGGGATGTTTTCTGTGGGCACGGAACAGTTTGCTAATATGGTTACTTTAGGAGATTTTCGACCCTCAAAGAAGATAATTTTTCGAAGAGAAAAACATTACTTATCTAGAAACTTTTTTGAAAGCTAGTTATTATAAATGAAAGTTAGTAGTAATACGAATAAAACAAGACCAAAATGGCGGTTCAGTAAGCAAAACGAACTGAGTTACAGCCAAAAAAGCGTTGCAAGGACTTAATTTTCGAAAAAATCTAAAATCCGCTGTAATTTCGAAAATAACACGAATTCGAGAAAAATATGACATTTTCGATTGCAAATCACCTCATCTTTTACGGGTTTTAGTATTGCATACTTTTCCTGGAACACCCTGTACATAATTAAAATATTTGAATAAACAAAATTATAAAACACCATGAAATATTGGATTCAAGCTATTTATTTATTTTATTTTTTGTTATCCGGATATTTTGAGTTTTCAGTATTCGATATCCGGATAATCATTAATGTCGGATAATTGGAAACCCTAGATAGAATTCAAGATTATTTGATTATTTCGAAATAAAATATTACAAAAAATAGAAAATTTTTTAGCCTTTATAACATTTTCCATATCATGTGGTACGTTATTATGGTAGTCGATGAAACACTTGGGATGCAGATTCACCTTGCATATTTATTACAACCAAACTCAGTTTTAGCGTCGCATTATAGCCACAATAAGTATGTTTTGTTAATTTATCAACAATATGATCAATACGATCCGTACCCCTGGCCATTTGTATTGTATTACTAATACTTGGAGTGGAGTACGAACCTAAGTCGGTGTTAGCAGAGCTTCCACAACATTCACGCGAAAATGAAATTGTCTCATAGGTGTTGAAGTGCATACTTCGCGCACAAGGCATGTAATTAACGTCCATGTGCCTACTATGGCTGCATAAATACATTCGTAAGCAATGGCCAATACCACTTCTTTCTCCGTACCCACTGACTTATAACAATGGACTGAGCGATTTGCTACTTCATGTGTTTCTGTATATCACCGTTAGAGCACCCTTTAAAACGATTACACAAAAAAACATGTAAAACTCAACCAATCAGATGAAATTTTACACCCGTAAATCGAATTTAATTGAAAAAATATATTTTCTTATGTTCAAGTGATATTGTAATCGCTTATAAGGAATTAAACTCATTCCGACCTTAATTTTCAAAAGTTATTCTTAACTGAATTCTGCTTATGGGCAAGAGAGACGGAGCATGGTAAACACTATCTTTACCTTATTCCTTTTGCCGTGATTGCATCTGCAGCCAACATAAAAACATCAAATGGCATAAGAAAACGTTCCGTAAGCGATATTTGTGTTGGTAGCTTCAACTCTGCCATAGGGCGAAAGAGAGAACTATAAAACTTCTGCCATGCTTTCCTATAGGAAAATGACAATACGATCAGTCCATTGTTATAAGTCAGTGTCCGTACCCTAGTAGTTGCTCATGGCACTATCATAAGGTCAATGCCGAACCATTCGTTGATTGTATTCATGAATGAGCAACGGATGTTCATTTGATCCTGAATTGCATAAATTAGCGGGTACATTAGCGCAATCAGTGGAGAAAAATTTGAAAGTTTGTTTTCATTATTCAACTTCTTGCTGTCACAAACATGCACATAAATATTCTATTTGCTTCGATTGAATCTGACTCCACCCACAGAATCCTTGATCTATTAGAATCCCAGCAACCCCGGATTGGAGCAATATTGGGCGAGTATTTATAAAGTATGGTAGCCAGTGATGTACAGCATACCAAGGAACAGATCTTCAATCTCATAATTTTTACGAAGAGTCTAGTTTGATGTTACGCGCTTATCAAGCATTGCGTGAAAAATTTGACGGGCAGGGTTACAACGTCATTTTCAAGGATGGGGCTCATCTTTGATATCTTCTTTGTCAACTCAATATCAGTTGGATAATTGTTTGACAGGCTGTGACAAGGTAAGAGTTCTAATTAATATTTTTTGCAAACATAGTCGAGGCTTTAATATTTGTTCACTTAATGCGAGAAGTATTCGTAATAAAATAGATGACTTCTAATCTATCTTTATTGGGTCTAGTGTGCATGCAATTTTAATGAGTGAAACATGGTTACATAGGTACAAGAAATTATTAAGGGTAAAAAACTCATATATCTACCTACTAGCAATGGCAATCATTAATCTAAAAACTAAAATAATCGATTAATTTTATTTGATTAATCGATAATCATAAGATATTTTCCACTCTTGATTAATCGATTTCTTTTATTCAATATAAATACTTTTCATCTAGAAGTATGACTCATGAGATGACTTGCTGCTCCCTGCAACCTGCAGCTGTAGTATACTTCTTAGAACATATAACAAGTAGGAATGCGGGCAGGTACATGAATGATGGCAGATTATCCCTTTTTAGCTCGAAGGGATTAGTGATAACAAAGGACGGAAAATACAAAGGGAAAAGAGATGGAAGAACAAAATAAAAACCAGGAAGTTACTGGGTTTTTTTTCTTGCATCTCTTCTCTTCCACCTCTGCATTTTTCATCCTGCATTATCACTAATCCCTTCGAACCAAATTGGGTAATTTTATCTTCATTTATGTACACGAATTTTATATGATACGGATACCTATGTACCTACATCCTGTTTAATTGATTGATTGATAATAAGATAGATGTGAAAATAAGAAATCGATCTATTACATGATGGAGCGCTTTATTAAATTACTTTCGTACATTAATCAAATAATATAATAATTAATAGTGTGGATGTACGACCAATGGTAACATCGAGGAACAGAGAAAACATCATGGAAGTATAATTGCCTTGCTGCGACCTCTGGAAGCAATGACGGCCAGAATTACACGTGCATGGTATATATGCTACTTTTAGCCAAATAATCCTTTGGTAATATGACGATGCGAACAGCTATGCGCGTAGCTAGGTAGGGGCATGAAACGGCACCCCCCCCCCCCCGATCCAAAGTTATTAAATTCCAATTAATCGCTCAAAATTATATTTAAGTTTCAGCCAAGCAAGTATGAGGACATAACATTGAAAGTATAACGAAATTATATGTATAAGAGTGAGCTGTGCTTACATCTGTAGTTGATTCCAAATTTATGAAAAGTGATTTTGTAATTAAGCGGCAATCAAAAATCGGCATACATTACTCATAATAAACCGCAAGCATATATCGATTAAAACGCCATCAAATTAATATAACGCATCTATGCTGTAGGCACAGATATGCCTATTCTCATACGAGTATCTCTCACATTTCCCAAGTCATTCATTCTTTTAAGAATACTCAAATTACAAAACATTTTCTTTTCAAGACAAATTCCCAATATATATCTAATGCTTGGTTTACACTTGTATCGGGATTTTTATGAGGCAAAGTATATTTGACAAATCGCATACAAATGCTAATTCATTTGGCTGTGCCTGACACAAATGCTCATACATTTTTTATATGTTAATTTTGTTTGTGGTTTGACTTTTCGCTATACTTTTGCGTTTAGTTTTGAGGTGCTTATAGTTCTGTAAAGCGGGCGGTTGAATTAAATTAAAAATCATCTCATCGTGGTCAAAAGAAACGACCTTAGTTCTAATAGGAAAATAAGAAAATGTAATATTTGGGATATCAGGTCAAAAGCGTATAAAGACTTTAATGAAAATAAAATAAGTAAAAAACGAGTTTTCAAACAAAACTGAGGCCAAGCCGCATGAAAAAGTAGAAAATAAACTTTTCTTCACACACAGAGGTGGACTCAGATTTTTTGATTGGGACATTTCTCTTCATGAATCAAATCAGCGAATAAAATCTGAGTCCACCTCTTTGTGTGAAGATAAGTTTATTTTCTACTTTTTCATGCGGCTTGGCCTCAGTTTGGTTTGAAAACTCGTTTTTTACTTAATTTATTTTCTGCCTTTTTCACGTTAACTAAATTGTTATTACGTGCTGCATGGAGATATTTTAAAACAATTTTTAAGTCATGTTTGGTGCCGATCCGAAAACAATAATTTTTCGAGTATCAAATCGTTGAAGTACTGCAACGGTTTTCTGAAATTCAAATTATGTTTTAAACAGCGCTTTTTAGCTGTATTCCAACTTGATCTCATATAGCATGAATTTTCCCGATTTTCCATGTTTTCCACAGACTTTTCCTATTCCTATGAAATTTTTTTAAAAATTTATATGAATTTTCCTCGATTTTTCCTGCAAGTTTTCATGATTGTTGAAAAGAAAGTATTGATGCCAGTAGGATGGAAAAAAATGATTCTGCATAGCTTATAAAACTTTTTTGTCGGAAAATTTTCCGGAAATTTTCGGAAAATTTTGCAGAAAAATTGGAAAATTCTGCATTTTTCCTGAAACAGATTTATCACTAATCATATCGATGAAATTTTTTCCGATGATTTTCACGCTTTTCGCTCTAGAACTTTGTCTAAAGGCCAAAACACAGTAAGAGCGACACAACAAAGTCGCCGTAAATTGGTTGCTGTCAAAGATTCGAATATATGGAAGTCCCATATACTTAACACAATGAGAGAGACTCGACAAGTTGCCAACAAAAAGTTTGGGAAAATCTCTAAATTAGTCGCCAACATAATTGACATTTCTGTGTGGACAGTGTATAATTGACATTCATGTTATGTGGATTTGGTTATTTTTATAAAGAATAGCAAATTAAAAGATTGTTAGTAAATAAACTAGTTATTAAAAACTTTAATAAAATTAATTTCTTTAATTAGTTTGAGAAATTATGAGTTTTGAGAAGGATTTTATAGAGAAAATGGGGGAAAAGGTATGCTGTACGATAAACGTCATCCCTTGTATGGCAATCTCATCTTCTTTTTTTAGCTTTTTCTTTATGCTTTTACAATTTTAAGAAAGCCGCATAAGCTATACTAAATATTTTTCTTAGTTCTTTCCTTGTTGCCATTTTTTTTACAATAAATAAAACAGTGACTGCTGTCAAAAACATATGTCGAGTCGCGTACACTGTGTTTTAAATGTGCCAACATTGTTGTGTCGCTCTCATTGTGTTTTGGCCTTTAGGTTGCAAAACGTTCAAACGCACGCTTCCTTGGTCTGAAAAACTCCAGAAAAGCGTTTTACATGAAGTTGTCACCATGATCAGACACTTTTCCGTGTAATTTGTCTGGCACTATTTATTTCTTGGGCAAATTAATTTTACTGAAGCCGTTCATCAAATAAAACTCTTCCGAGAATTCTGATTTGTAATATTACAATTTTTACAATGTTCACACTTTGTCAGATTACCATTTTATTAACTATAACCATTGATTTTATACATATAGATATGCCACCAAATCTGTTACTTCTTCGCGATAGATGGCCTTACATGTACCAAATTACAAAACAGAGGCGAAATTTTTACCGAATTTACAGATGGCGCCATCTATTAGAACAAATTGTAAAATATGAGGATATTAAGTTATCTTCGATAACAAATGTTTTTTCTTCTTCCTTATCTAACAATGTCTAGGAATGTGGAAAAAATGTAATAAAGGAATTCAAAGGAATTTCAGATTTTTTCTCAATAAATTTGCTTTTTATGAGATAATATATAGAGAAGTACCTTCGTAAGAGATTTTTTTGTTGAATTTTGTATTCCTTCTGTTCTACAAGAAATTATTATTTAAATTAATGTATTAAATCTAATACATATTTCATTTGACACATTATTTCAGTAACTTATATATGTATATTATAGGTACCTTAGGTAGATAAATAAATAATTTTCAAATTACGAATGGTTTATTCAAATTTCAAAATCGCGTCAATTTTGCAATGCCTCCTTTCAGCCAACGCGTCAACACCAACAGCCAGTTGCAGATCATTAAAAATTCTTACATATAGTATGAGAGCTAGCAGCGTCAGCATCTCAATTAGCATGCGGCCCATCTGTTTGGTGAGAGGGGTTGCGTTTACCTGTGTCCATTCCGTTCCACAGGTAAACAAAGCAGTTTTGAAAATAATTTTAGTTCGATTTTTTTTTTTTTTATTACTTTTTATAGACATATAAACATTGAATAATATAATTTCATTATTCCCAGACAGTTTTTTTGCTACTAGTATGTAGGTCGATTGGAGTGTGATAGAGAATAAATGTGTAAGAGTACGGCCGACAAGATAGTGGTTTTTAACGAAAAAAAACGTCTAGAACGGTGCCAGCAATGAGGAAACTGTCTGGAAATACCTAGTAAATTAATATTGTATGATGCTTATGAAAATAGATGAAAAAAAATCTGCGCAAGTTTGAGTTTTGAAGAGGTTTTTTAGAACGGTTCGTCGAACAGCAAATATGATTATAACCAACTTTATAGGATTTCATATTCTGAAGAACTTTCCAGTACATCCAAAACGTAAAGGAGTGATCGTTTACACAGGATACGTAAAATTCCTAAATTTTTATATAGCAACACCAAGAAGGAGTTGCCCGATTTGGTCTGTTTTTGAAATTGTATTTACTGATTTTATGAAAACAGTATGTACAAAATTTCAACGCTCTACGTTGACGTGTTCTCGAGCAATGTCCAAATATGTAGCGAAAAATGAAATTTTTGTATGGCAACCGTACGAAGGAGTGACCCGATTTGCGCCATTTTCAAAGCTAATTTGGCTTTTTTTTTTAAAAGACTATGTGCAAAATTTCAGTACGCGCACAGCGTGTGTATGTGTGTATGTGTTTGTATATGTGTATGTATACTGGTGTGTGTATGTATGGATGTGTGTGGGTGTGTGTGCCGCAGGTCTGGGTGCGACCTCCCCCTTCACCACCCATCTCCCTCTGCTAGTATTTGGTTATATCGGGTGGTATTACAGTATCGCCGTAAACGCTTTTATCATTTGATGAAGCGACTAAAAATTTCAGACACATAATGTAAAAAGTGGCTAAGTCAAAACCGTTACATTATTTGCCTACTCTCAATGAAGTGTCTAGACTTTTCCATTGTCAAATCTCTACGACATATATATATATATACAATTTTATTTCTATCTAATTCCTCAATTCTGTTCGCATAAAATCTTGCATGTTTCAAGAAACGCAATTCAGCCAGATTAGTCTAGTCGGAGTTACTGTAACTTGGAAATTCGAGGGGTGACATTTTGTTTGTGTAAAATTAGCAATATAGCAAATAGTGAATTATCTACATACGTAATAATATTCAGTTTTCTCTTCTTTATTCCATAATTATTGGCCCGAATTTTACTAATACATCCCATGATTAAATAATAGTTACTAACAATTCGTTACCTATAACCAGAATAGAAGCACCAAAAAATGTCTCGCCTCAAAAGCAAAAATTACAAATTACTAATGATAAAAATTAAAATATTCCTGGAAATCTACACACAAACATATACCTAATGCAGAAAATGGCAACACACACTCTCCGAGCATGCAGCTACAGTTCGCTAAGCTTTCAAAACAAATGAAAGCCTTCCAAAAGTACATTACTCCATCTGACGATGATAAAATGAATTGAAAACGTCAAATTGTATGCAAAATATAATAAAACAAGAAATGTTTGCCGTTACCATCATTAACATTATTGACTTTATTTCCTTTATCATTGCACTAAAAAATTTGGTTTTTCAAAATAAACAAAAAAAGGGTCGATCTTTGTTACAAATTGAACTTTCTTTGAAATAATATCATAATTTTGATAGTTATTCATCTCTGAAAATAGCAGCTTTCAAATGAAAATATATTAGTTACCAAAACTTCTTCTTCTTCCATACTCAACAACAAATTTATCTATTTGATGTACCATTATTACGTTTTGATGTACCAAACTTTCATGAATTCTAGAGTTTTCTAAAACTAATTAAATACATATAAAACCCCGAAATCTTTATTTTTGACACGTCATTACCTAAGTTTATGGGTTTTCTCTAACTATGTGCAATTTTTATCATGATAGTACGCACAGATTTGCAGCAAATTTGTATTAACTTTTCGTGTTTTTTTAAGATTTCAGTGGTAACCCCCCCTTAAATGTTAAAACCATGGAAAGTATTATGTATGCGAAACAGTTAATAAGAAACTACAACAGATATTTAAATATTTTGCTAGATTGAAATTCATAACTGGAAAATATGTGCAATATTAAACCGAAATAATTTTCAAAAATTCGTCAAAAGATGGTCACCGATTCGTCCACTCAAACCCATAAGGCATGTGTGGACGCAGGCCGGCGAGCGCCTGACTAATAAGTAGAAATAAGCCGAAATCAAGGCAATTGCGCAACACGTATTAGGAGAAAATGCGTTTGGGAACAAATGCCAATCATGTCGTAAACGAAAACTGAAAGTTTCAAACAGTTCCTTCAACTGATGCATCCAGAAAAAGTTATGATATAAACGAACTCATGTGTGAATTTGAGCACGCAATTGAGTTGACGGCAGTCTTTGGTCTCAACTGAAACATTCGGTAGTTTAAGTGGGAGCAATTTTCCGTCTCAAGTCACCCGCAATAAAAAATACAAAAGCTTAAAAATTTTTTACAGATTGGTCCGAATGACGGACAAATCGTGGACATATGTGTAATGTGTTGAATCCAAGTGACCCATCATCAACCATATGTTATATGAAAATATCAAAGAAAGTCAAGTTTTGAATAAGAAATCCTTATTTGGATTTGGAAGCACGGCACATACATATACTCTTAATATCCTTTTTCCGTACTATAGGACTAGTATATATATACATAACTAAATAAGAAATAATAATGGAATCTGCAATATTAAATGAACTTTAAGTTTAGTTTTTCACTCTCTAAACATTAGATCTACTACTATGATATCATTCAGTGGTGGTTGACTTTCTTGGGACCGAAGTTGAAGTTTCCGATTAGAAGAAGGCGGAAGCTTTTCAATGAATAAAGCAAGGTGAAGCTAGGCAAACGTCGTTTTAATTCATGGAGAGCCATGGTGTAGGTGTGACACTGGAAGTGCACATGAACAATGTTTCAAATGAAGAGATAAGATGAGTTTTTATTTATGGCAGGGGGACGAGAGATCCCAAGCTTGGAGGCCAGAGCGGCCCATTGTGCTGTCCTGCTAAACGCCTACTCATCAAAAACTTCCTATCCTCTTAATGAAGCGTATCAGCTTTTTGTGAGGAAGGTTTTTCAACTCCTCTACAGAAAGGAGGGTAGAACCTAGAGTATTCAGCCTGCTCCGGCCGAAAAGTTTTCGGTTGTCTCAAGCTCTCCTTACAGGCAGGTCAGACACTCAGGGCAGTCAAAAACTCCCATCCTTGTTAGATGAGCGTGAAGGGAGGTGTGGCCGGTGATGATGCCAACCACAGTTCTACAATACTTCCTTCCGAGCCGCAGATGAAAATCTGAGATATATTTCTATTGGGCCCATCAAAAAACAGTTTTGTGCACCTGCAAGTACTCAGGTACGCCCATCTTTGCTGATGCTATGAACATCTGTTTTGATGAGAGACTCGATACTCGAGGTAGCAACGCTTACGGCGGGTTCCGGTCAAAAGAACAGAGAATCAGAGCAAGCCCTAAATAAAATTTCAGAGGTCTCATTCCCCATGATTCCCGTGTGATCAGGAACCCCCATCTTTGCTGATGCTTCCTATGAACATCCGCTTTGATGAGAGACTCGATACTCGAGGTAGCAACGCCTACGGCGGGTTTCGATCAGAAGAACAGAGAATCAGAGCAAGCCCTAACTAAAATGTCAGAGGTCTCATTCCCCATGATTCCCGCGTAATCAGGAACCCCCATCTTTGCTGATGCTTCCTATGAATATCCGCTTTGATGAGAGACTCGATACTCGAGGTAGCAACGCCTACGGCGGGTTTCGATCAGAAGAACAGAGAATCAGAGCAAGCCCTAACTAAAATGTCAGAGGTCTCATTTAGAGCTGAAAATTGGATCCGGATTTGCTAATATCCGGATCTGCGAACTATCCGATTCCTGAGATCCGCATCCGAACTATCCAGATCCGGACTAAGCAAAAAACCTTCAAAATTGTGTAGTTTCATTGAGAAAATGAGAACATCATGAAATTTATATTTTCCCAATGAAACAATGCAATCTGAGGGAAATTTTGACCTTTTTTTGCTTAGTCTGGATCCGGATAGTTCGGATCCGAATCCGGATAGTTGGGATCCGAATCCGGATAGTTGGGATCCGGATACCCGGATTTGAGGAATCGGATCCTAATTATCTCGTATAATCCGGAAAGTAAATTATCCAGATACTTTCAGCTCTAGTCTCATTCCCCATGATTCCCGTGTGATCAGGAATCCACTTTCTTGTTCCCGAATATCCAAATTGGTGGAATTGTTATGAGCTAGCAACAGGTGTACAGGTAATTAAGCAATTTTGCAATAACTAAGCGTTTTACTTCGCACAGTTAAATGTTTGCCGGTTGCGAATTGTTTACTAAAATCTGTTCTAATTCTGCTTCTGGCTTCCTACCTTTGCGGAGTGGAGTCCCTCAAGGCTCCATTCTGGGTCCCTTATTATTTACTATCTTTTTTAAAGATCTTCCAATGCTTCTGAGAAATTGTGATTACCACATGTATGCTGATGATATACAGCTTTACATTTCTAGGCCGTTGGGATTGCTGGAGGATGCCATATGCCGTACGAACGAAGACCTCGCTGATGTGCTTGATTGGGCTGTTAGTAATAGTTTGAGCTTAAATACCTCTAAATCCAAAGCTATCGTGATCTATAAAAGTGAATTAGACACTTCCTGCTTTCCGAATATTATCCTAATCAATGTAATTATTCCTTACAGTAGTACCGTAAAGAATCTTGGAATAATTTTGGATCGTACATTAAATTGGTCCAATCACATTAACGCGCTTGTCTGCAAAGTTTATGGAACGCTGCGTAAACTTTCTGTCACTGCGTCCTTTACTCCTGTTGACACGTGGATTATGTTAGTTAAATCGTTAATTGTTCCCCTCATGACTTATAGATGTGAAATTTTTCGTGGATCTGATTCAATTTCATTCATTGCGTAGGCTTTTAACTCTACTGTGCGGTATGTGATCATGTCTCGGGATATTTAAATTCAATCTTGGGATGCACGTTGGAAACTTACTTTAAATATCGTGCGATACTATTCCTTCGTAATTTGATGATTACCGAGCAACCTGACTACCTGTATATACTAGACTGGATTTTTCTCAATCCGTAAGAACTTTTTCTCTAAACACTCCTCGGGGTCCACCTGTCTTTCAAGTGGTCGTCAATTTTTTATTCAATCCACACGACTCTGGAATTTTCTTCCTCTGCACCTTAGAAGGTGCAGGGACAATCATAGTTTTCGGAACAATTTAATGGAATATTTAAGATCTGCATAACGGTACATTTGATCTGGTTTCGTAGTAATAGAAAACTTTATTAATTTATTAAAAAAATTATTAATTTTGTACGTTTAGTTTAGTTCAGTAATGCTTATGTTTAAATCTTTTTTCATTATCCTACCTACACATAATTATAAGATTTGTCTTACTTGTGTAGCGTTGAAATAAACTTTTATTTGAATTTGAATTTGAAGTCAGGCTTTGGAAGGATTAAATTAAATTGAAACAGTGGGAAAATACCGTGGAGCTGAGACAAGTGAGAGGACAAAAATTATTATTCACTCTCAGCAGAAATGCATTAAAACTCATAACGAGCCTATTTAGGCATTCCCATTGCCAAAGGATGTTTCAATGATGGCCTTTTAGAATGTTATTATAAGTTTTGTAAAAGATCTCAAGTTCGAATGGACGCCCTAGGGTACTTAGCCTTAATGTCACAAAACATTTTATAGGTCGCAGTAACTATAGATAAGAGACAGTTTGTTTGCATAATAAACTACCATCTGATGTCCATTTAATAACAAAAGTACCTAGGCACCTATATGATTTTGAAACTTCTAGATCTGGGTAAACCCAAAATTACCCTTATTTTTCACTTCATATTATTTCTTGTTTAACCAAAAATTTAGACATTGTTTTTTTGTTTATTAAAATCAACTGCTGTCACAATAAACTATTTATGTACTTGTGCTTGTGAGTGAATAGCGAAAAAAAACTCTATTCCTTTAACGATATTTAAGCCCCTTAAAGACCCTAGATATTCCTAGAAAATATTTTTTCGATACCTATGAAGCTAGATATATTTATTAATTGGATGTTGAATGATAAATTCTTAACATTTAATTGATTACATTAACTTTAGAAATAAATAAATATAATTCTTAGCATTTTCTATAGGGTGGGGAAACTAGATGACATAACAAGTATACCTAATACCTGGTTATCATATATCCTTTAATAGAAGCCAAAATATATAAAACGCGCGCTAATTCCATAATATCTATTTGAAATAAACGTACTCAATATGTATAAGTGGATATTATAGTATTACTCATAGTTTTTATATTATGAGATCGAATCACCACCAGAAGATTTAGAACATCAAAATGACCAAAACAAAGCTCATTTTATTATATTATGAGATCGAATCACCACCAGAAGATTTAGAACATCAAAATGACCAAAACAAAGCTCATTTTAGCAAGGTAATATTTAATGTGTATCGAAAAAACGTAATATGTTTATTTAAATAAAAAATAATCTTGAAACTCACCTCATTATCTACTTCCATTAATCTATAGTTCTCGATTTATCACCACAAAATGAACCCATGGCAACATTATTTCCTTTTTAGTTTCACCTTTTTGATAGAATATCATTAAAAATTATATTTTGAAAACAACACTGGTGTCACCTTAAGAACTTAATATGAAAATTATATCAAAACTGCACAAACACATCTTTATTTATTTAAAAACAAAAAAAAAACTAAATTAGCATTCTCTTTTTTGCAATATTGAGTAGGTAAGTAGAGGTACGTATAACAGCTAGGATCTTTATTTTGCGTACCTTTCAAGTACAATTAAAAACTTCGAGATGACTTGATTTGGCTCCATGTAGACAGCTCCGTTTTACTGTAGCCGAAAATGTAAGGTATCCTTTTAGATATATAGGATGAAACGATTTTCTATATGTATATAAATATAATCATGAAAGTATACGCGCGCATATATATATCGCATAAAGTTTAAGTAAACCGCACAAGGATAGAGTTAGTAATCATCACTAAATAACAGAAAATTATGTACATAAATATAGGTACGCCACTGATTTTAAAAACAAAACAAAAAAAAACGTCCACCCACGAGAAATTTAGAGATGATTTTAAAAATGTTTCGGGATTTTCCTTTATTATTTTGACAAAAGACTCGCAGGAAATTCTTTTTGTTTTTTTTTGTTCCACTGAAATAAAAATAAATCGCGAACTCTAGCAGCGAGGGTGGTGGACGTCATGAAAATCGTTCAAAACTATTGTTGGTGTACAGCTCAGATCAGAACACGTCTCTAATGAATACTCTTAGCCTTAGTCAATACTCTGTTATTTCACTCTCGAGTCTGCTGGATCTCTGTTGGCCTGGGTTGGGTCTTCTGTTCTGGTCTGGTCTTGTCTTGTCTTTCTACGGATGCTCCTCTGCTCAGCTCAGGGGAACATCGAAGACCGCGACCGAATTGAGCACCACTTCACTATATACAAATTTCCGGGCGGACACAACAGCCTGAGCGAGCAAAACTTCAACTACTTCTCTATGTAGATATAGTTCCTGAGTTAAAATTTAAAACTTTAATTTAATATGCCCATCACGCCTAATAGGTATGCAATTTCACACTTAATTAACACCTAAAACGAGCACGAACTGCAACCTGTATGGAACTACTGGTACTGGAATAAGCCATCACACAACAACAAAAACGACACTTTATTTCCCGGCGAATTTTCTTACTTTCGACCCGGACGCTGGTATTTTCACGACTAGCACAGCTCAGCTCTTTGGTTTTATTCTGATTCTGGTGTGGTGGGGGTGGGGTAGATGACTCTGTTTCTATTTGTTGGTGAATGAATGGTGGAGCAGTGAGCGAGCAATGAATTTGATGATTTCGATCAGCTCTCTGTTCTTGTTTTCTACCCCTACGAAAGAAACAAAACACGAGCACAGCAGCGACACCGAGCAGCGCTCCATTCAAGTTTTAACTCACTTAATCCAACTCAAACCTGCCGTAAAGAGTGTATACCCCCAGCCCAGCCTCAGCCATCAAGCAGGGCAGGCAGAGCCCTATTCATAATCATTTCTCTTTTATATCAACCAGGCCAGCCGCCAAGTTCGATTTCAAGTATGCGCCTCTGTCTGTATATAGCTATGGGGCTGGTGTGCTTTTGGATGTGCGTGGTGATCACACGATTGTTTTCCCTGCGTTTGGAAATTTTAGTTAAGAAAAATGGAAAATCTCTGCGAGAGCTTTTCATCTTCTCGTTATATTATTGAAAGAAAATGCACGCACGTGTGATGGGGAATTTGTACGTGCCCTGCGCACACAACATTTTGCAGAGAGTATGGAAAAAGCATTTTTTGCTTTTCCACTTTTCTTCATGTATTTTGCTTGTGGATCTGGCGGAAGGATGTCCCTTTTCTTATCAATCTTTTGGAAAGTGAGAAAATGAGAAAAATTTCATTATCATCCTAAATAAGTATTGCCAGGTTATGGAATTTTTCAATTTTCAGTTACGTTTTTATGATAAAAATGAAATTCTATGATGTCACAGAATAGAGACCAAGGTAATATAGAGCTTTTTCCATTACGAACCACGTTCCGCCATTAGTGACGAAATATCGCGAAAATGTATAGGAAAGCACGGTTACAGTATACATACAGTAGCCAAGCTTAGAGCAAACAACTGAAAAGTAAATTTCAGAATTTTAATTACAAAAAAAAACCTCAAAATTTCTTCCATAACCCAGAGGTTATACGAGATAGCACAGCTTGCATGCAATTTGCACATGTAATCCCTACTGCCATGCAGGCAGCTCAGCTTTCAGCGAACTTGCATTGAAAAATTCATGGCAGCTGAAGTGATAGTAATTTGACATTATACACAATTTTCAAGATGGCAGCAAAGAAATGCTTGAGAGACATTAATAAAGTTATATCGGGAAAATGGAATTTTCTGCGATCATTTGCATTACATCATTTACCAACACCTTCCTCTTAATTTTTTCTAGGGTTTTTATCATTCTGCTAATTCCTTCATTGCTATAAGTTTCCAATATACGCAAGACTTTACTTCGTAATGGCATTTTTTTAATGAACTTGCATGTATGATGATAAGACATCAACCGAACTGCCTACTGCTGTCAAATTTAAAATTGCGCCCTTTAATTTAACAGGCGTACACAAATTAACTTTAGGTCTGTTCGATGAAAGCCCTGGGTAAACCTAGGGCTACACTGGGCTAGACTATCTTGTTTTTTGAAAAACCTGCGCTACCCCGAGCTTACACTAACATTTTCTTGGGGTAATGGTTTGTTGACATTTGTCATTTTAGAACTGTCACTTGCAATTTGTTGCTGATTGGGGCATATAAAATACTTCTTGAGCAAAAACAAGCAAAAATTAGAAGAAAAGAAATAAATAAATAGCTAGAGCACATTTTGTTTGTCTTCACCCATTTTATAAATAAGTTTTTACAATTCATTTTACTCAAGAGAACTGTCAGAGAAATGCCATTACGCTAGATTTACCCGATGTTTTAAAAACTTATTCGATGAGTGCACAAAAGCTTGGGTAAATTTAGGGAAAATTGTAGGGGAAAATTTACACGGTGTTTTCATCGAACAAACCTTTTAACTGTGTGAGGGGAACTTTCGTTAAGTTTAAATATCCAATTTTCCGTAAGTATAGTGCGCTAAGAATCGCTCATTCCGTAAGAACGTGATGTGTCTAAACAATTAAATTATGACTAAATGCTTAAAAATGCAATGTAAAAATTAAAATGGAATAAAAATGGCACTGCGAATTAATAGAAAGCACAAATCTTAAACTAAATCAACTTCCATTTGTTAATTTTTCACTTTTACCACTTTTTAAAATTGAAAACATTAAATATCAAGCTAATAACTCTTACGGAATGTGATATATATTTAGGCTAAAAATATCAATTTTTCGTAAGTAAAACTCAGTCTCGTTCAATTTCGTAAAGTTGTTTACTTCTGTAGTAGTTCAGCCTTAAGTATGATACGGAAGTAATAGGCGAACAGTAGCTAGTTGCACAATGGTTGGGAGAAGTATTAAGGCCTAACCAGAATGTGCATAAACTTGCATATGCAAGCCTTGAAAATATCACGAATGCTTCCTTATTTCCATTTATATAGTATTTACACAAGCTGTCAAATTTGCTTATGCAAAGTACGATCATGAGCGTGCAGACAGAAGTTGACGAAAGGAATTAAAACTTATTAAAACTTGACGAACGGCTTATTCCTATTGTGGGTTGTCATGTACTTAGGTACAGATATCGGCAAAAGTACTGAAAATGTATGGCTCATTACTGAACAGTTGTTTGATTGTAAAATGGTGTTCGTTCTATCGACAGTTACCATGTTTACATGCAGGGTTGAACCTTGGTTCAACTCGGGTTCAACTCCATGTATACGCGGCTCGAGTTGAAATTGGATCGACTCGACCACGCTTGGCTGGCGTAGTCGAGTCGAAATGGTGTCCCATAAACGCGGATTGAGTAGCTTACAGTTGGTATTTATTTTATTCATTCTTTACTCGGAAGTGTTGGTATGCTGCGTATTTATTGTGAGTTTATTTTGTTTATTTAATCAAAATTTATTACTTTTATTTCTTCATCACAAAAAATACCATAAATAATATTAAATTTGACTGTCACTTCAACTATAGTTGGACCCGTTTTCAACTCAATATCTCAACCCTGCGTGCTCAAAAACACGAGTCGAAAACTCAACTCAATCTCGACTCGATCTTTCAATTCTGCATGTAAACATGGTAAGTGTAACAGACAAAATGGCTGTAATAATGTTTGTGACAGTTTGACAGTTCTACCAAGCCGAATGGCATGCGAAGTGAAACAAATTGTTTTTAGCTTCTTTTTTTTTTTCTTGCTAAAATAGTTTAGCTTGTCTTTTTGCCACGTTTCCTCTAGTACAAGTTTGTGCATGCTGTAAGTTCTCTTTCTTCCACGTTAGATTTACATATAGGAGCCTTTGAATGAAAAATTGATTAGTATGTTAATTAAAAATGTTGAAAGAGAAAATATATCCACATTATAGAAGCATTCTATTCATGTGACAGTTTTGATAGAGCTGTTCTACTTTATGAATATACTGTGGCACAGTGCAGAGCAAGGTATATAGAAGACAAGTTATTCCCATTAAAATTTTGACGCATTGCAGTTGATAGCCTGTGACGGAATTTTGTGACTAATATATATTCATTTTTATAGGAAAAGCAGAGGGAGGAAAGAGAGTATTGTGTTCTCTGTACCGTACTTACATTTGCACGATATTCGTCACTAATGGCGGAACGTGGTTCATAATGGGAATATGGGAACATAATACTCTCTACGCTCTCTCTGTCTTTTTTACAGAAATGTATATATATTAGTCACAAAGTTATGTCACAGAACATATGCCAAAATTTTAATGGAAATACCTAGATAGAGACTATGGGTAAAGATAACATAATAAGAAGGCGTAATATCGTGAAATGTATAGGAAAGGACGGTACAGAGAACACAATACCAAAGATAACCTAATATGAAGAAGATAGGACCCATCCGAATGAAATTGGGAATTTTTCGAGTTTTTTGGAAAAAAACAAATAATGTCATATTCTTTCGCCTCTTGCATGAATGGGGAAAAGAACTTGGGTATGCATTATTATAGTGCGATTGGGACAGCGAGTTAAAAACAAAAATCGAGAGAACGTAGGATTACCCGAACGTGAAATCTTATTGAATCCTTCAATCTGGCGGCGAAAAAGAGGACTGTGAAGGGCAGGGAAGTCCAAGGTGAAAGCTCTATTAGATCGCATTATATCTCCCTGAGTGGACACTGTAGTAAGTAGGGTATGAATGGCAAGGAGGTCATCATCCAAAGAAGTTATGAATTCACAAGGCGAGAAATAAACTTTGCGAAATAAAATATAAGATTTTTGGCTTTCTGCGTACCGTAGTAGGGTATAATGGCGACGTGTAATTTACTGTCCATTATACAAAGAATTTAAGGTCTCATGAAAGTCAGAATAATAAAATCTCAAACATAGCCTCTTAGGCAGGGGGCAGAGGATGTTGTTGTTGGTGAATAAGCTGAAGAATAATGGAAATTAAGTATATGTATGTATGTTAGTAGTGCTTATATGGTTAGAATGTATGGTCAGCTATAAGATTACTGGTGTTAATCTCTAACCTCTCCTGTCTTGAATACGGGCATATCTTAACCTTCTCGTGGTCCTCGCTGACAACGCCTATTAGGGTTGTGTTTTGCCTGTATAGGATATATACAATCTTTTTATATGTTGCGAATAAGATCTTTGCCTGAATAGAGTAACCAGCTCCATTACTACAAGGATATCTGCATATATAGATACCACTAGGAACAGAAAAGTATGTCCTTTTATAATGGAATTCTGCATCTGAGTATTTGAAGGATGGTCGCTTATTAATGTATGCTTAGAGGATTATGGCATTCGGCGTGGAGTCGCGATAAATAAACCCGATGCCTTTACCCAGAAATCATCAGAGATTTTATATAGATCTCGCTTCGACCAGTTAGTCCAATGTCAAGCATGCGCTGACATAAACTGGTACGATTGAGATAGAATATAATATATGCCGTGAGCAGAGAGCAAAACGAATGTAAACAGAAGTGCATGCGTTCAAATATCATAGAATTACAGCAACAACCTTGGAATCACAACATAGGATTGCAGCAACAACTTTGTAGCCACAACATAGCATTACAGCAACAACTTTGGAAACAACTCTCTCAATATTTCAGAAAAGCCGGTTTTCACAAAAGCGCGAGAACATTTTATGAAAGTAAAATGTGAAAATTCCGCCCCTTCTCATTTATTTACGAGAATGAATCGTTTGCCATTCTGTTTCGTTGCATGTACTCTGCGCTTTCATATTTTATTCATAAAAGATTCAAAGAGAGTTTCATTTTTTTTGCTTCTTCTTTGTTCCTTTTCTAGCCGTGTGCATTTTAAATGTTAAACAATCTGAAATCTCGCCTTCTTCTTGACTTGCCGTCGGCACTTTGTAATATTTCCGAAGGAAAAAAGAAATATTTTTTGCAATTTTGATCAAAGAATATCGCCTTAATGATCCTCTCCACTCTTAGTGTACTACTCTTTTGATTCAAATTTGGGGTTATGATTGCGCTGACAATTTGAACATAGAGGAAAGTAGACAAATATGGAAATCCACTTCGTTTTTATAAATATTTTCATTTCAAATTCAGTCTTTGAAAAAAATTTTACTTTATAATAAACTTTATACGGACTTAGTTATTCGAAACCTAACAAAAATATCTTTAAGTTATATAAAAATGTAAAGAAAACATTAATAAAAAGAAACACTTCCATTTTTAAGTTTGAAAAAAAATGTAAATAAATATCTACTTTGCCTTAAAATTTTGAAATTGAATTTCGCAAATATATTCACTAAATTTTCATATCCTTCACTTAAAATATGGCACTGTACCCATCTCTGTCCTTTTCTATCTTTGCTAAATAATATTCCATATTTCCATATTTATTCTCGCTCAAGGCTGAGCATGGAAAACGAACAAAATTCCATACAAATTGCTTAAAGCCTTTCATGTAAACCAAACTGGAGTTAAATTTTTTTAATTCTGCAGCGTGATCTCTTGAGAAAATTTGGCGACAACTATGTACTGCATCATTTGTTGAAATTGTGGTTTGGAGCTCTGGTAGAACGCGTCACTTCCGCCACCATCGTATTTCAGCCGCACTCCGGCGGGGCGTAGAAAAGCAAAAGCGCTCGCCACGCCAACTGTAGGCAATAGATTTTTCAACGCCCGGCGCCTACAGAAACCGTTTCCCGAAACCATGCTACCCACGCGTTCCGAGCTGCCCTCCGGCGTGGCGTAGAAAAAGCTTTATTTTTTGCACACCCAGCGGAGAAAAGCAATTATCTAAATAGAATATTAGAACGAATTAATTATTAAGCACCCCCCGCGCCCCGCGGTGTGTAGGTTTTAGGATTTTTTTAGGTATTTTCGGTATTCGGTAAGTTGTCGTTTTGTTTTTCAAAATCATTTTGAGGTACGCGCATGCAACAATTTTAGCGAGTTTCTTGAGTATCCTTAATTTTGTTTGGTTTGGTTTTCTTTACGAATATCATATTTTGAGGCACGCGCATTTGAAAGCAACAATTTATTTCTTGAGTTTCCTTGAATTTTAAACAATATATAAATAGTATTGATATCCGACAGCATGGCATCGGAATATTGTTGCTGTTATAAAAACTGTCCTCAAAAATTTAGAAGAAATTTTTTCAAGTTCCCAAACGATTATCGCAGAAATGTTTGGCTACACCATAGTGGACAACCATTAGGTAAGACGTCAAAAAGGCTCTGTAAAAATCATTTTTACGATAAGGACGTTATAGATCATGCGAGAAGAAGCACTTTAAATAAAGTGGCCTTACCAAAGCCATTTAGTTCAGGAGTATGTTCCTGCTCAGAGCAAGCATTGACGACTGCTTAGCAATGCTGGGTACTACTAATGGCACACACCTAGTTGAAAATACCCAGCTAGCTGTGAATAAAACGGGGAATCTTAAAACATATCGTAACAGGAAATATAAAATTTTAGATCAGTATCGTTTTCCTGATGAGACACCTATTTACAGTTCCCCAGCAAATCTAGATTTAGAAAGCCTACTTGCAGGAAAAAGCGAGTTTGTGAAATATTTTGTACGTTCACAGCTTGTGCATAAAGATACGACTAAGTGGACAAGTAGAGAACAAAACTTAGCGTTAAAATTTTATAACGAATCCCCAGCATTCTATAAAAATATGCTGAATTTGGGATTTTTATTGCCCCCGACATCCACCATTCTTAAATGGTATCATTCGATGGTGAGATTGGACACAGGTATTTCTAATATTGTTTTAAAAGTACTGAAACAGAAAATTTCTGACTTGGCAGAAATAGATAGACGGTGTGCTCTAATTTTCGATGAAATGATCACAAAACCGGAGTTGGAATTAAATAATGACGTCATAACAGATTTATGTCTATTAGGTCGCAAGAACAGCTTAGCTTCCAGTATCCTCGTGCTGATGGTACGAGGACTGAATAAAAACTATAGTCAAGCTGTAGGCTATGTGGCAGATTCGATGGCAGTGTTAACATCGAGTCGCAGAAAAGAATTCACTATTTACTATTATTACTAATCTTTCCCAGTTACAATAACTCTGACTAGGCTAATCTGTTTGAATTGCGTTTCTTGAAACATGCAAAATTTTATGCGAACAAAATTGAGGAATTAAATACAAATAAAATTGTATACTAAAAGAAAATCTACCAGACATAGCTCAACCTGAAAATTGTGTTGTTGGTAAACTCAAATCTAATTCTCTAAAGTAGTTATTGGGATATCTAGTTAATAAAATGGTAATCTGACAACGTGTGAACATTGCAAAAATTATATGGTATATTACAATGTAGAATTCTCGGAAGAGTTTTATTTGATGACCGGCTTCAGTAAAATTTAATTTGCCCAAGCAATAAATCGTGCCAGACAAATTACATGGAAAAGTGTCTGATCAAGCAGCACAGAGCGCATACATTTCGTTCGCTTCTTGCCTGCTTCTCAACAAAATTCTAAGAAAAATCCGACGGCCAAATTTAAAATCCCATCATGCCTATGCAATTCTACCCTACTGCTGTGCAGATAGATGCCCGACATGCTTTGGAGTACAATACACACGAATATCACAGCACCATACAGCCTTGCAAATTGCATACTTTTATGCGTTTATGTTCACTAAGCTTTTGGGAACAGAAATCGTGAGCTTTTTTTTTGCTGGTAACCCCCCTTAAGGAAAAGTTCAGAAAGGGTAATTCTAAGCAAACTTTTAAGCTTCTTAAATCCAATAAGAAAAATTGCGAAATTTCAACTTCAAAACGGAGAAAAGAAGGTGAAAAATTTCTATAGAAACATACCCAAATATTTTATTTAAGTCTCGTTCACTGACAAAATATAAAATGGACTGCTGACTCTACTGAAATTGCTTACATTATGATATTGTTATTATGGGAACACTTTTCCATAGTTCCATTTTTTTTTCATTCAAAGAAAGGTTCAAAACAGTGGTGCTATTCCTATTTTGATGCTAAAAACGATCGGCTGTAAATAGATAATTTAAATTCTAACCAAAACGTTCGTTATATTATCAATGGCAGTATTCGCAATCAAGTACCTAGTAATTGAATAAAATTTAGTATAATAAAAGCCTACAACAGCAATGTAAGTTAGAATAAGTGTCAACATATTTTATGTACTCTGATCATAATATTTGAAGTGAGATTCAGTAATTCATACACGAATAAATTGATACGAATACTTATATTTCATGTGAGAAAAGCAACAAGCAGTGTGGCTCGTTGGTCTAGGGGTATGATTCTCGCTTCGGGTGCGAGAGGTCCCGGGTTCAATTCCCGGACGAGCCCAAGAAGTTTAATTTTTCCTAATGTTACTTAAATTGGTTTTTTTTTAAATTAAATTCTACATAATTAATTTTTTCCATATTCCTTCAATTAAAACTGATGACTACAAAATGTGGAATCCTTAAAGTATTATAATCATGGCCGCCGACGGTATACTACCAAAATTACATTGCCTATGCCCGTCGGCTAAAACTGATGCGACTATTTTATCCATGGAAATGTAGGGGAGTTTAAAGGGGTGGCCAGAGAAGCCTGATGCCAAAGTTATTGACAAATTAAGAAGTAGGCGTGATTTCCGAGTGTTTTACAATTAAAATGTACACGGCAAGAAAAGGAAGACAGAAAGAAAGAAAAAATCAAACTCTCTTTAAAACTTATAAGTATGAACAAAGAAAAAATAAAATGTCAAAGCGCAAATTGCATGCAACGAAACAGAATGGCAAATGTTTCATTTTCGTAAATAAATGAGAAGGGGCGGAGTTTTCACGTATTACTCTCCTCATAAAATGTTCCCGCGCTTTTTTGAAAACCAGTTTTCATAAAATATTGACAATGTTTGGTCACAGGTTGTTGCTGTAATTGACACATGTTGTTGCTGTAATCCTATGATATTTGAACAGCACGTGACATGCCTCTGTTTACATTCATTTCTCTGAAGAAATTAAGTGGGAGAAACTCATTCTGGATTGTGTTGCCATTTGAATAGAATTGAATGCACCAAAATGTCTTTATTTTATGTACCAAAAATGTACCAGGGGATTTCATATTAAAATGTACTAATAACGTACCAAAGTTATTTTGTCAAATACACAAATTTAAATGTTAAAATAGTAGTGGAGAGGGGGGTAAAATAATCCCTCTAAGAAAAAACAACTTGAAAATGGGAAAACAGTTTTTTTTTTAATTTTATTTTTAATAGGATAAGCTCCTAAAAGAGTCATTTCTCTTAACAATACACCACTTTTTTTGAAAATAATATTTATTGACTTATTAAAAATTTAAAAAAATAAAAAAAAAAGAGCAAAGGGATCATTTTACCCTCAAGTTGGGGGTAAAATCTGACCATCATTAATGATCCCTTCTACAAACAACTTAAAAATGATATTCTGACTACCTAATACCTATCAAGATAAAATGTTTTTAAAACTTAATCTTCCTCTGAATTCTGAGGGAACATCAGAGCAATGTTCACAAATGAACAAACTTCCATTCTCAAAGCGGAATTGTTTTACCCCAAAGTGACATGCATCACCTTTTGTTAATTATAAATTTAATTGCATATATTAACTGAAAACGAATACCACAAATCAACTCTGCAACTCTTCCTAAATAAAGTACGATAAGAAAAAGATCGGGCCTATTCCTGAATTACGAATGGTTTTTACTTATTCGTTATAGGTATAATGAATGGTTGATAACGAATCGAATGCACCGTTCATATTTTTGAACCTCATCGTTATAAAGTCGAAGTGGTGAAAAAGTTTTTCAACATAACGAGTGTGGTAAGATTAAAGCTGTCAATTTACAAATTGAATATTGTCAGCTGTTTCATGTTTTAAAATATAATTTGTAAAAAATGGCTGGCTACAGTGAAATGTCGTTATTGTTATTGTTATTTATGGACCATCAATTACGTCGATCGTTAATCAATTCCTGTACCCTTAATTCAACGCTAGATAGAAAAAATGTTGCGGGAGGACCTCCACCAGTGCCATGCAAATGTTTTTTTTGCCGCCGCAGATTTTCTTTTCACCACACATTTTAAATCCTGCCAACTCGGGAAATTTTCTATTAGCTTTGTTTTGAATATAATATCATAATAAAACTTTTCTAGTTCTTTTGCGCTCCGGGTATGGAATTTAATACTTATTTTATTTTGCCACAATTCCATGGCATCTTTTGAACTGAAAGAGTTACGTATTTACCAAATTCCAGTTTCGGGTTTTCCTCTAAATACTCAATTAGTTTAGTTTTTTAAGCATATGAAATTTTCGCACATCTTTTATCGCCGATTATCACCCGTAAAGTAGCAGCTGATTCACTCTTCGTTTGGCATAACGAATGGTTGAACCCACTCGTTAAATAACGAAGGGTTTGCGTTCGGTATATAACGAATGCGGATTTCAGGAATACCGCATGTTTCGATTCCGAATGGTTTTGACAGTATAACGAATACGGAATGACCCTTCGTTATTCAAAAATAGGCCCCCTTATATCATGAATGTAAAAAACCCAAGCTCACTTGTCACTTGTCGCATTCGAACTGAATCGTGTTTCCGATAATTGTCTACGATTAACCGATCCGTCTAGTGCACTGTTGCCAATATTTCATTTATTTTGCACAAAAGGCGAACTTAAAAATCGAGGGATTATTTCAAACCCCCCCTCCCCTAATTGCTTTGAAAAATATAAAAACTTATTTTCAAGAAAAATATATGTAGGTAGGTACTATATTAACTAACATAAAGTAAACCTTATTATTTACCAAAATTAACAAATATGCATAATGGAACGTTTCGGGACGAACAATTTTTTCGTTCGTACTAAACCTCACTTTTGTGTTTACATTGAAAATTATATTATTTTATTTTGTTATGTATAATATTATTATAATATGGATAGGGATTTCGAAGTAAATTAAAATACGTTTTTTGTATGAGCTCTCATCATACAACTTTTATGATAATTAAATGCTACTTCTAGTTAACCGAAAAAGGGTTTTCGGTTTTCGATGTGAAAGCAAAAGCGAATTTTCGGTGTAGAACTTATCGGTTTTCGGTTTCGATGTGAAAGTGCCTTGTTAAATTGAAAATAAAATAAATGAAAACAAAGTTTATCGCTTTAATTCGATTCATATTGCTTCTTTAAGGTGATAAGTTCATCAAAACCAGTTTGACAGCTCAACTTAATTAAAGAAATGGCTGTGTGTCCGCAGTTTATAATGAATCATTATAGACTACTGAGTCGTTAGTTATTTCTTCATTAAGGGTGCTGTGTGTCTAAGGCATTACAAATTTATTAAAAGGTTAATTAAAGAATTATTAGTTATAGAATTTAAAACGCATGAAATGGACATTATAAAGCTTTTGCCGACCGCCTAAGATAATTTTTCTTAGCGAAAAACGAACGGAAATATAACAGACAATAAGATATTGCAATTCTTCGTCTTTAATTTAAAAGTTACGTGACTGAGAGAGTTTTCTGAAGGAATGTAGTGGTCAGTTCAAAATTTTACATTCGTTATGGAAAAATATTATAAAAGATTGTACCTTTGTACCAAAAATGAATAAAGTATAAGGTATGTACCACTTTGGGTACATTTGAAAAAAGATAATTTTATTTTAGAGGAATTTCATATCTCCTTTCAGCACCTTAGCCAAAGCGAAATTTATTTTTTTTTCTTAACATATTAAGATAGTGTGACCCGATGTACATTATTATGAATAGTTTGATACAATAATTCATAGCCAAGTTCTTTTCCTCCATTAATGCAAAAAACGAAAGTACAAGACTTTATTTTTTTTTTGAAAAAACACGAAAATTTTCCAAATTTTTCTTCGGCTGCTTCCAATCTTCTTAATATGATATATTTGCTGATGTGTTGGACTACGCCGAGTGGAAGGCTGTGCTTTTTCATATCATCGAGCAGAGCCTGTAACGTCTACTGCTCCTCAATTGAACTTTTATCGAATTGATTTGTTTTATTTCCTATTTTGTTCTTTAATTGTAATTTGTTATAGTAATTGTTGAAACTAAATAATACTAAAATGATTCCAAACATTATTGCTTTAATACTGTAGACACACAGCACAATCTAATGAATCATTAGTACTAAGTGTTCATTAAAATGCCGTGCGTGTGTGTAAATTATACAAGATGGTTGAGTGTATTGATATAAGCAAACTAACACATACAAACACTGGAAACAGAATAACAATATGAACGCTTTTCTAGAATAATAAAATTAACGATGCCTTGACGATGGCTCGACTTGGCACTTGATGACGTGCCCAAAGGGTAATTCAGCAATGCCTCGAATCGATCCATACAAAATCACCATTGCCTCGATCCGATGAAGGGAAGGCCGCAGTTTTTTCTTAGAAATTTACTGGAAATTTTTTCCTTATAATTTAAACGCACTTTTGGAGGGCGACAACAATTTTTATGAGCATAAAAGAGACGCGTAGACACAAAATGTTTCAGTAGAATTTTTATTCATTTTGGTGGCCGATTTGTCTACACTTTCTAAGAAAAAAAATTTGCGTCTTCCTTACATCAGGTCGAGGTATTGTTGGTTTTATATTGGAGCGAGGCACTGCTCTCGGCCTCGGCCAATGCATAAAAATTCGAAGGAAGCGATATCCAGTAAATTTCTAAGAAAAAGTTCCTTACCTTCATCGGGTCGAGGCAATGGTGATTTTGTATGGAGTCGAGGCATCGTCGAGGTATCGTTAACTTATTTATATTCTAGAAAAGCGTTGCATATATTTGTTCTACGTTTCCGGTCTTTGTAGATATAGTTTGCCTATGGTATTGAGCTTTGGGCACAGTTTGACTTCAAAATCGAACGAATTCGAAGTAAATTCGACTAGACTGGACTAGACTAGGTGAAGTTAACCCAGGGATTACACGAGATAGTACATACAGCTTGCATGCAAGCCTTCCTTCCAACGCGATTTTTAACTTGACAGCAGAAGGCAGTTCGGTTGATGTCTTATGTCTTAGACACACAGCACTCTTAATGAAGAAATAACTAACGACTCATTAGTCTATAACGATTCATTATAAACTGCGGACACACAGCCATTTCTTTAATTAAGTTGTGCTGTCAAACTGGTTTTGATGAACTTATCACCTTAAAGAAGCAATATGGATCGAATTAACGCGATAAACTTTGTTTTCATTTATTTTATTTTCAATTTAACAATTTCCAAATGAGAAACACATTTTATTTAAAAAAATATTAAATAATATAATTTGTGATTTGCATTTCTTTGCATTTCTTCTTCTTATTTTTCAAATCGGCAGATGCACAGCGGAGCTCCAGATGTACATTATATGCCAAATCTAGTACATTTTTCCTCATTATAGCTATAATGAAGGAGGAAAACACTTCATTAGTGTACTTCATTATCATCTGATTTTCGAGCTATAATGACATATACTATTTGACACACGGCATTTTAATGAATAGTTAGTACAAATGATTCATTAGTTCGTGCTGTGTGTCTAGGTTATTATCATCTTGCATGCAAGTTGATTTAAAAAATGGCATTGAGGGGTAAAGTCGTACGTATATTGGAAAATTATAGCAATAAAGGAAATAGCAGACTAATAAAAACCCAAGAAAAAATGAGCAGAAAGCTGTTGGTAAATGATGCAATGCAAATGATCCCAGAAAATCTCATTTTACCAGTATAAATTTATCAATTTCTCTCAAGTATTTCTTTTCCGCCATCTTGAAAATTGTATAATGTTAATCACCTCAGCTGCCATGGTTTTTCATCATGCAAGTTCGCTGAAAGCTGAGCTTCCAGCATGGCAGTAGCGGTTACACGTGCAAGAAGTATGGCAGTGCAGATTGCATGCAAGCAGTACTTGCAGGTGTAACCCCCGGGCTGAGACAACTTACAACTAGATGTGCAAACCTCCATATAAACCCGGAACACTTTTCTCAGCCTATACTATACCTGAGACAACTTACATCTAGATGTGCAAAACCTCACAAAAACGCGGTCCAACTAAAACGAGCTAATGGCCCTCATAGAAAGCTCTACGCATTCTCTCTCTCTCTCTTACTGTATTATGCCACATAAATTCTTCGCAATGATAGCTTTCTTTGGTTGAATAAAAAGTTAAAGAGCTTTCAAAAAGTGTTCCGGGTTTGTATGGAATTTTACACATCTAGTTGTAAGTTGTCTCAGCCTATACTAAGTTAATACAATATCGCATAAATAAATACTCCTTGTACAATCATTCACAAAATTATATGTGCACAGCAGTTTCGAGACTGTTGCTGTACAGACATCTGTGATTTGTAACGGATATATGTTTCCTAAAAAATAAAAAAAACTGATCCATGTTTGTAAAGCTTTTATTTACATGATTCAGTTAAAAAAATTAAAAAAATTTATCATTCCACAAATAAATAGAACAAAAAGTTTTTTCACAATATTAATTGTGCACATATAAAAAACAATTTTTACAGCGTTGTAAATATGTTAATGTTATACAGGGTGGCCCGTATGTGGTGTTACACTTGAATGCAAAGAATTGTATGGGTGGGGGAGGGAAATCCGAGATAACGGGACTTAAAAAATATGTGTGTATGTTCTTATAGATTACCCTGTAACTTCTGAACGTGGTACCCTATGATGATGCTCTAAAATTTGTTAGATTGACAATCGCTGGATCTTTCCAATGGTTTATAAACTTTTGCCCTCCTCCTCTCCGTTTTGAAGTTGTGTCTCAACAAACCTAAAATTTCGGACTTTTAGTTCGGTGTTCTTTTATTGAACTACTATTATTATCAATAAACACGTCATCAATAACAACTTTTCATATCAGATCTAAAAGATAAAAAGCTTCGTTTCAAAATGTACCCAAAATGTAACCCTTTCTACGTTTTTTGCACTTTTCCTTAACCCTAGCCATGTGAATAGAATTTGATGAGAAATGTTTTTGTTTTATTTATTTGTTGAAGGATAAATTTTGGTTATTTTTTGTACTGAGTTCTATAAATAAAAGCTTTACAAATATATGGATCAGTTATTTTTAATCTTTTTAGAAACCGTTCTGCGTGGCCAAATCAATTCGAAAGGCTTTTTTCGCTATTGTGAATGTTAAGGTGGGGTGGGCGATAACAATTTTCAGTTTTAGGACAAAGAGTGTGGTTGAACAAAATTATTCAAAAACAAATTAATTTATTGCGATAATGTTGCGATTTTCACATCCACCAACGGTCCAAGATCTTATCCCTTATGAATACCTACCTTTACTATTTCGATAGAGGTTAATACAATAAAACATATTTTTTTTTATTTTAATATTTTTTTTTTATATTAATAACGATTTTATGTTATTTTCCTTGTCATAGTTTGTTTCTTTTCACAAATTTTTAATTCACTATATACAACACTATTTATTGGAATCAAAGGAGGTAACACCTTAAGACAATATAATAATCTTATTACTGTTAAATTAAATTGATACGAGAAGTAAAAAATTATAAAAAAATAAACAAATTAAAAATACAAATAATTTACATTTCTTAATATTACTAATAATAGAAAAATTACAATTGTATATGTAATATAAAAAAATATGTAATTACTAAAAATAATTCTAGATAAAAAAAAATATAGTTATGTGAATAATCAAAGTACAAAACAAACATGAATATATTTTAGATAAAATTAGAATAATGAAAATTTTACACAACATTTTCTAGGAAATAATTGAAATTAAAAAAAAAACAAATTCTCAGACGCCTTGTTGTAGTTTTGTGTGTATTTTTCCTACTATATTTATTTTGGTGTGTGTTGCAATTTTTGATTTTTTCTCTTTTTTTTTTAGTTTTTACTATTTTTAATGATTTGCGTTAGTTTTGATTATTTTATTGAAATTTATTTCGTCGCTCTTTTGTTTATTATTTTATAATTGTTCATAAATTGCTATTGAAATTCTTTATTTTATTAAATTCAGAATTTGTAAATTATTTTTATTTATTTTTTTATATATATATATATTTTTTTTTTTTACAAAAAATCATTATTTTTCCCTAAATTCCGAACGGAAATTCAATTTCTAATAGTTTCACGCTTCAAAAATTGAAGCATTTTATTTAGTTTTGTGTGTGTGTGTGTAGTTTTATTTTATAATTGTTTGTTGTTTTTCATACTAAACAATTTTCTGAGCTTATGGTTTTTTTAACTTTTCTTTTACTATAATTAAGTGTTGCTTCCAAAACATAAACATTTTCACACTTGATTGATTTAATTCAAATTTTTATTATTTATACTTTGTTAATTGTTGTTTCTATTTTTTGATTTTTTTTTTGGACTAGAAAAATAATTAAATAATTGGAGATTAGAGACAATTTTTTTTTTTTTACGTAATATAAAAATGTTATGAATAAAAAGATTTCTAATGGGATTTTCGAAATAGTTTATAAATATTATAACTTAATTAGAGTGTATGTAAATAAATTAGACATTAGACGATATTCAGCGATTGCCATTTATAAAAATGTATAGGAAATTAATAGTATTTTTATGCAATTTTTATTCAAATAAGATAGGGGGTCCAGCAAGCCCTAAATTTTAGAAATAGGGGAAGGTGTTGTACCTCGGACCGCATGTATACCTTGGACCAAATGCATTCTCTTTCACAAGAAATTTAATTTGGGAATCCCCTCTCTTGCAAACCAAAAACTTCTTAATATGTTATAATGTCAGTGTGTTCTCGGTCATTGTAGAAGTCAGTTGTGCACTCTGTTGTCAATTTTGCTTTTTTTTACTGATTTAGGAAAATTCCTACGGATTGATTTATTCTACATTAAAGTTATGGACATTTTTTTGTTTTGTTTCTGTGTGAGTCATTCATAAAATTAAATGGAAATTATAATAACTTCCATTGAAAGTTTCACAGTTCTTAGCGCGTTGTATATTTTTAAGTTAATATTGGAGTAGCTCGCTCCAGTGTTGAACCTTGGACCGGTTGCTTTGGTGTTCCTAGAACCAGTCCAAGGTACAACACACTTAGCTTGTTTGTGATTTATTTTCATGCAACTAAAAGAAGAACAAAAGAGAACTCATTCGTTAAAGGGAAAACTATGTACGTAAATATTAAGTTTAAAAGTTTTCAAAATATGTCAAGAAGTTTGCGTGGAACAAAACGCTCGCCAGTAGACACAAGAGCTCTAGCAGAGGCTGTAGAAGATGTAAAGAAGAAAAGATTCACAATAAGTGAAGCAGCACGTTCTCACAATATTTCTAAGAAAACCTTACTCCGTCATTTAAAGGCGCATAATAGTTCAAAGGAGATTGATTTCAAATATGCTTCCAAGATAACTGTAAGAAGAATATTTGACAACACTGATGAAAATCTCCTCGTTGATTATTTAACAAATGCTTCAGGGCTCCATTACCGTCTATCGCGAGATGATCTAAGAGGTCTTGCATTCCAATTTGGTAAAACGAATAATAAAGAGATAAAAATGGTCAGAGGGGGAAAGTCGGGAAAGAATGGGTGAGGTGTTTTCTCTGACGCCATACAAACCAATCGTTGAGAAAACCTGAACCTGAGTTTTAATAAATTTAATGTATCCTCATTCTTTGTTAAATTAAACGACTGCATAATCCGATTTAAAACAACACCCGAAAGAATATACAATTTAGATGAGACAAGTAATATAACTGTCCACATCCTTCCCAGAATTCTAGCGCGCAAATGTGTGAAGCAGGTAGGAAGTATGACCTGTGGAGAAAGGAGAATCCACGTTACTATGACATCCGCTATTAGTACAATTGGGAACGACGTGCTGCCCATGTTAATATCCCCCCGCGTTAATTTTTGTGACTTCATACTAAAGGGAGTAAATAATGGAACAATTGGGGGTGCAAATGCATCTGGCTGGTCAAACGGTATATTGTTTCACAAATACCTACAACATTTCATCTCTCATGTTAAAGCAGATACCAACAATAAAGTGTTATTAATTTTGGACAACCATGAAAGTCATATTACGATTAAAGCAATTGAGGAAGCAAAGAAAAATAACATTATATAACTCACTCTACCCCCACATACTTCACATAGAACAGTTTTTGGCCCATATAAGACATTCTACAACCAACCGGTAAACGAATGGATGAGATGTAATCCAGGAAAGACTCTGAGTATATATGAAATTTCTGAGCTTATAGGGAAGGTTTATCACCGAGCTTTCACAGGGCAGTATATTAGTAAAGGCTTTGCAGTTACTGGAATTTGGGCTTTAGATGAGGACCGAGGATGACTATTCCCCCTCAAATGTCACGGATAGACCACAAGTCTATAGCACAACTTCTGAAAGTCAGCAGTGTTCAAATCAAAATGCTCCCAGCCTAACTAATTTTAAGGCAGCGAGTTCACAATTCGAAGCGCCGTAGTATAACCGGAAATGATTAGACCTTTTCCAAAAGCAGAACCGAGAAAGACTCAACGACAAACTACAAAAACAGGTAAAACTCGGATCTTAACAGACACTCCTGAGAAAAATAGCATCGAAGCCAGCCAGCGTTGCGCCCCTACTGTAGAAAGTTCCTTGTGGTTTTACATGAGCACCTGCCAAGTACGGCTTAATCTCACGGTATTTTTCATGCTCGGATTGCTATCGACAATCAACGGGCTCATGTCATAACAATGAGTACCAGTGTGCCAATAGGGCATGACATGACATCAACTTACTGGTCGAAACGAGACCTATCTAATCTCTGCCGATCTAGGGTCACGGGCCATCCCAAGTTGAGGTGAATAATTCCTATTATCCAGGGCTCCTCTAAGACCGTGGTACCAAGTTAGCCAATGTCGGGCTACCCACTTGGTGTGACTTTCGTAAAGCATGATCAACGGACCATGAATACTTCCAGTGGCTATCTTCATGCAAGATATCCTTTTTGTGACGGGACTGGTCCCACCGTTCGGGCCTACATCTTATTTGCAACGACTAAATGATCTGTACTTGGCCTATACAGGTAATACAACCCTTATGGGCGCAGTCAGAGCGGACCACGTGAAGGTTAAGATATGCCCGTATTCAAGTCTGGATAGGCTTCGAGATTCACCGTTTTGATCTTATATCTGACCATGCATACTAACTACATAAGCACCCAACATACATACTTAATATCCGTTATTCATCAACTAAGCCATCCTTTCGCCCCCTCCCCTAGAGGCTATGTCTGTCTTTATCTTCTCTCTCTCTCTCTATGTCTGAAATTTTATTATTCTGACTATCATGAGCGCTTGAATTCTCTGCATAATGACCTCTCTGTCATTAAACCTACTACAGTACCCACAGAGCCAAAAAACTCAATTTTTATTTCACTACCAATTTGTGTATATGGTATCTTTCACCCATACTACCTTACTGTACGTACTCTCGTATAAGATGACAAAGCGATCTACAGTTCAACTAAAACAACTAAACACCAAACCAACAAATTTCTTCCATCAAGTATGCATGCTTTCCCCTTAAACAGCTTTCACCTTGTTCAGCATTGCGCTTCACAGACTACTTCCCCACCCCCCCCTACTCTGCTACCTTTACTCTTCAAAATAATCTACTACCGCATTTTTCTAATTTACTAACATTTTTTTTTTAAATATGAGCCATCTATGTATGTCTCAATATTGGACAATAAAATGACCCAACCCCATACCCAATCCAATAATAATCTGGTAATATCTGGTAATTCTAATAAAAATCAGAAAGTGCAGCAAACTTAACAAACAACTTGTGTTGTCATTGTGTGTTAACTTATGTTTGTGTCTGATTTGTAAGGTGATTTGGCTTGTTGAAGTTTGTGGTAGGTTGATTTGTGAAAAAAATTCAATTTACACAATGAAAAGATATTTTAAAGTTGTTGATAGGAACATAAACAGGTAACACTCAGTACGTTTACATGAAAACAGTACATTTACATGAATACTTGAAGTATACTTGAAGTATGCTTGAAGTAATCAAAATATCATGAAAACGCTCATTCAACGCGTAGATTTCAACTTAAGTAAATGGAAAATTAAATTCAAGAAAAATTCAAGTCAAGTAATTAGAATTAATTCAATCAACCGCCCAACCTGAGCTTCAAGTGGATTACAAGTCAAGTACTCAAGTATTCATTTAAACGTACTGACTAATTACATAGCTATGAAAGCATTTTATTAATTTTATGTGCTCTAAAAACCTAAACGATTTACTATTGGAGAAAATGAAGAAAGTGAAGTTTCCAACAAGTTCGATGAACCTAATGAGAGACAAGGGTAAGATAAATTTTTGGATTTAGAGCTGTAAGTATATGCTAGCTAATGTTACTTAAAATTCAACAAAGAAAACAACAATTGTTATGTTTTAGCGATGACAATGAGAATATGACAATTGGCCAAATGTAAGAATTTTTTTTTATTTATTTATTTATTTCGAAAAGTTAAGAAGATATTACACAGACAGAATCCAAAACGCAATACCTTAGAATAGTTAATACAGTAAATCATAATAATAAAAAAATAAAAATAAAAAGAAGAAAAATAGTAAAATAACCCAAGACTACAAAATGAGAACTAAAGCCAAAAAATATTTTAATAAACAAAAATTAAAATTATAGTGAAATAAAATAAACTAGAATTAAAAAGGAAAATACAAAAAATTACAAAAATTCATATAAAAATAAGATATACAAAAAGAGAAGGAAATCCAGAAAAATAAAAAATAAATGTAGAAAAAAAAAGAAAAAAAAAACAATGATAAACTAAAATTTTAAAACTACTAAAAATTCATATAATACAAATTATACAAGGAAATGAAATTAGAAATTAAAAGCAAAGCAAAGAAAGCCAGAGCAAACGACAAATATTAATTTGAAGAACCATTAATATGCTAAGAATATGGAAATTGTTTTATCTCCGTTATAACTGATCTTTTAAATGTCAGAAGGTCACAAAGGACATCAGTGTTGCTAAAATTAGAAATAAAAATTTTCTGCATTCTTACCAAAGGTAACTTAACTCGGAGGTAGGTTCTTCAGAAGGGGATTCTAAACGGAACTTGGAGTCTTGAGTATCTCGTTGGGATATTTGACCTTGAAAAGTAAATCGGGACAAAGCACGTAGCCATTTAGAAGTTTATACAAAAATAAGCAGTCTAGATACATGCGACGGTGTACTAAAGATGGGAGATTAAAAAGAGATAATCTCTGAGTATACTCCATCTCGTTGATGTTTAATTTAAACAACAGGATCCTGGTAAACTTTCTCTGGACAGATTCAACTTGACTATTGTAGAATGCATAGAAGGGGCTCCAAATTTGACAAGCATATTCAAGAGTGCTTCTCACCAATGAAGTAAAAAGACAGCAGAAGAAAGCAGCACTGCCTTTGAAGGATCTACAAATGCGAAAAATGAAGCCTAACATGCGATAAGCTTTATTAGTAATAAGGTTTACATGGAAAGCGAAATGGCAACCCTGCGAACAGCCTGAAATCTTCAAACATCTGTAATTATAAAATTGCAACACAAGCCATCTGTAACCAATTTGTGACCAGCTGAAATCATATGAATGAATGAATGCAAGAACGTCAGGAATTTGCCAAGGCATCTTTTTCGATATATCAACATCCTTCCATTCCGAGATTAACGGAGCTGATCGAAAACGAGCTGGAATGCATTCTGGAGTCTCCACAACGAAGTCAACCAACGGCCACTTACAATCCAACGCCTATTGAGGAATTAAAACAGAGAGGACCAAAACCTATAAAACCTTGGAAGAATACAGGTGTAGGAATAGAATCAGCAAGTCTAAAGAGAAGGCCCCAGCCAAACGACAGAAGAAAATAGGAGGCAAAAGAGTAGTAGCCTTGAGGAAGCTACTGAAGAAACTGCGGTAATCATGGGAAACTGCAGCTATACAAATATTCAAAACAGTTTCTTCGTCGAATCTAAGCAGACGTTAACTACATCGGCAATTTTTGTATTAGTAGCAGTAGTTGTGTACATTTACAGTAATTATAATAGGAATTATGTTAAGAAACAATTAAGTAGGTGATGACAAAATGTCTCCATTGCGTGATAGGCTACTTTATGCTATTATTCCTGTTGATAATCCAAAGTGTTTTAAAAAAGAAAAAAAAGTAGAATTAGTCTAAAGATGTATGTCCGTATGAAATTTCGTATGGGCACCCATTTGGGCAATTTTGATTTTTGCAGTGGTTTTTTCGCATATATTTCAAGAACGGTTCGTCGGACAGAAAAAATAATTATAACCAATTTTATAGGATTTCATATTCTGAAGAAGTTTTTAGTACAATAAAAATGTCTTGGACTGATCGTTTTCACAGTATACATAAAAAACCAAATTTTTTATATGGCAACACCAAGAATGGGTTGCCCGATTTAGTTCATTTTTTAAATTTTGTTTGCTAGTACAATGAAAACACCACGTACCAAATTTCAGCTCTCTAGGGCGACTCGTTCTCAGGATAGACGGACGGACGGACGGACGGACATGCAAAAATCAAAATAACTTTTAATATTATGCGTGGGTGTCCAATTCATTTTGCTCTAGCATCATTATGGCCAATTTTATAGGATTTCATATTCTGAAGAAGTTTTTAGCACAATAAAATGTCTAGGACTGATCGTTTTCACAGTATCCGTAAAAGGCCTAAATTTTCATATGTCAACACCAAGAAAGGCTTGGACGATTTATTTCAATTTTTTAAATTTTATTTGCTATTACTATGAAGACACCACGTACCGAATTTCAGTTCTCTATATCGGCGTGTTCTCAGGCAGCGTCCAAATATATAGTGGAAAATGAAATTTTTGTATGGCAACCCCGCAAAGGAGTTGCCCGATTTGTCCCATTTTCAAACTTAATTTTACTTTTTTTTTTGTAAAGTCCGCGTACAAAAATTTCAGCGCTCTCGAGATATTGTACGCACAGACAGACAAAATAATTTCTGTTAGGGACCCCCATATCCTAAAGTGCCCAGGGCCCCCACTTGACTAAAGACGGCCATGGTGTTATACTACGTTATTATTATATGTTTGTCATAGTTTGATTCATGGACTGAGAAAGACTTTATAAATCATTTTTTTCTCAATTTCAGAATGGCTATACAAATTCCTTGGAGGTCTGTCTATTTTTGACATATGGATAGATAATTCGAAAAATAAAGTCCTAGTAGAATCATCAAGTCCCAAAAAGAACTGTCTCTGGCAACCGAAATTAAATTAAGGGAAGGCAGGGAAAAGGGATTCTGCTTCAATTTTCAAGGAGCACTCTGCTGCTTCCCATACAAGAGGAAGTACCATACGAATACGATTTAATACAACCGTACTGTTTCCAAAATTGAATGAATGAGACAAATCGATTTTACCCAAAATTTGTGCCTTTTTATACCCTAGATGAAATCTATAGGGGTATACTAAGTTTGTCATTCCGTTTGTAACACCTCAAAATAATGATGCTGGAGCAAAATGAATTGGACACCCACGCATAATATTAAAAGTTATTTTGATTTTTGCATGTCCGTCCGTCCGTCCGTCCGTCCGTCTATCCTGAGAACGAGTCGCCCTAGAGAGCTAAAATTTGGTACGTGGTGTTTTCATTGTACTAGCAAACAAAATTTAAAAAATGAACTAAATCGGGCAACCCATTCTTGGTGTTGCCATATAAAAAATTTGGTTTTTTATGTATACTGTGAAAACGATCAGTCCAAGACATTTTTATTGTACTAAAAACTTCTTCAGAATATGAAATCCTATAAAATTGGTTATAATTATTTTTTCTGTCCGACGAACCGTTCTAGAAATATATGCGAAAAACCACTGCAAAAATCAAAATTGCTCAAATGGGTACCCATACGAAATTTTCATCTAGGGTATCATAAGAATTGGTCTTAGACCAATTCTAGCTTTTTCACTTGTTTCACTATAGGAATTAGATAGAATGGCTCCCAGTTTATTCTTATTACACATATGTCAGTGGTCGTGGCAGTGGGCAGGTTAACATAACAAATACAATATTATAACTTTCATAATAAATATGTCAGGGCTGCCAAAAATTCAACGATGTGAACAGCTGAATTCAGTCAGTAGATAGGAATTCACCGGTTGTAACAAAACACACGTTCTGCACAAATTCAAAGTACTTTTTTGCAAATTCCGTTGGTTTACATTTGAAAAAAATCTCATGAAATTGCCAGGTTTTAGTGATCACCTGAACCGAATCAAACCAAGGCAAAAATAAGATAATGAAAATTTTATAATGTTTCCAACACGTATTTCATGTTCCATTTTCTTAATTTCCTATTCATTTTATGTTTTCGAATCGATGCACATCGTTTTTTTTTTTTTTTATTGTGTCTATAGAAAATATAACCTCCAAATTTACTGTGTATTTTGTTGTAATTTTATATTTGTTTTATTTAATTTTGTAGACCGTTTGTTATTACTAAATTTTAAATGCTATAATATGTTTTAATTTTCTTCATATCGATACGATATTCAAAATGACTAGTTTTTTTTTTGTTTTTTCTTCTCTATTTATTTTGAGAGGCTTAAGTGTATTATTATTATTATTATTTTTTTTTTTAATTTTAACGTGAAACGAAAAACTCTACATTTAGTTTATTGATTTGATTTAAATTTAATTTAGTTTTACGATGAGAGCTTAAAGGTGAAAGTATTTTAAGGCAACGAGAGTTTTAATAGGAACCTCTACTTAGGAACTTATTGCTTTAAAAGAGAAATATATATATATATGGATTGTATGTGTGTATTGTATTTTTTATTTTGTCAATGTAACAGTATTCTTGCGCGTAATTTTAAGTCATATGCCCACCAAGGAAATTATGAAAATTCCTAGAAAAAATTCGTCAATTCGTACAACTTTAGGCCTAAATTTAATTGAATTTGTTCGGGTCGGAATTGAAAAGGCTTTAATGAGTTCTTTTCATGAAAAACCCCGATTAAAATCTTTTTAAAATTTTTAAAACCTATTCTGAGTTTGCTCAGAAGAAATCTTGTAAAACTATTTTGACAGTTTGTGCGGTAATTTTACTTTGATATCAATGAAATTTTGAAAATTTCGTAAAACTTTATTTAATCTTTCGGAAAATAGGCTGGTACCAAAACGGATTGTGAAGGTTAAAACGGAAAAAACTGCCAACAGGCAAGGACCAACCCGAAAATTTAGTTAAGGTTATAAGTAACAGAAAAAACAAAAATTAAACACAAAATAAGGTGAAATTGTGAAATGGAGAGATGTTAAGGAGTGAAAGTGGTTTTTTGCTATTCAAATATTCCATCTGGGCTCATTTTAACCGTTGAAATGTTTACTTTGAAATAATCTATATATGTTGATGGTTTATTTTTGAAGAAACCAGTTACAATTGAGAAAAAAATTTACGTAAATAATAAAAAAAATTGAAAAATTCGTGATCCGAAAAGTAATTTTTTGGTTTTTCTCAATTTTAAGCGTTTTTTTTTCAATTTTAAGCGGTTTTTTTCAAAAATAAACCATCAACATATATATATCATTTTAAAGTAAACATTTCAATGGTTAAAATGAGCCCAGATATGTAGAATATTTAAATCGAAAAAAACACCAATAAAGTTTTCGTGGAAGATTTTGGTATTTTTTTTTTTTTTTGAAAATTGTAAATGTATTGGAAACTACATGTTTTCCATATTCCAAAAAAAATATGCTTATTCAATGCAAAAGAAGGTATACTTCCACAAAATTTCATGTAATTTGAATTATTTTTACGAGAAAAAAAATTAAAAATCGGTTTTCCGTTTTTTTCTCGAAATATTTGAGGTTATATTGAAAAATGTCTTATATGAAAGTTTTAGATAATTTTATTATCTATAACTTTCACATAAAACATTTTACGCTAGGAAGTCACATTTCGCCGAAAATCGCGAAAAAGGAACTCTTTTAACCTTTTACACCCCCCCCCCCCCCCCCATTTCGTAATTTAATCTTACCTCGTGTTTAATTTTTGTATTTTCTCTTAATTATAACCTTAACTAAATTTTCCGGTTGGTCCTTGCTTGTTAGCAATTTTTTCTTTTCAAAAAAGTATTGGCACCAGTGTAAAAGGATTTTTCGCTTTCGATCCCAACGGATTCAGTAATAAAACTGATAATTTTTATAAGGAAGAAATATTGCTCAATTAAAAATTATTTTTAATAATATTCTTATTACTTACATTATGGAATAAAACTATATTAGCACTCTAGACAGTAAATACTTTGGGAAACCGAGAATTTCACAGAAAAACATTAAATTTGTCTAGAACCTACTCGAGTCTCGAAAAGGAGAAGGCAACCGGAGAGAGCAAAAGACTTTCTGATAAAGTTCACTCTAGGTAAAAGTAAATTAGTAGACTTTCCACCATCGGATACAAGGGCAAGGTCATCATGAATATTGGAAGATACATATTTACAACCAAGTGATGGACAACATTATCACTAACTTCAAAAATAGGTTTGAAAATCTACCTTTGGCACAGTCAGTTGACTCATTTGTAAAGTTGTACCTGAAACATGGAGAGGCATTTGTAGAAAATTATAAAAATGTATTCATCTTACAGGCTGAAACAAAAATAATAAATAATATGTTCTAAAACATAAATTTGGAAAAACTGAAAAAAAAAATTAATGAAGACTTCTACCCAAATTTATACAAATAGGTGCAGCTCGACCGGCTGTGAACGGAGCTTCAAGAACTGCTTCAAGAGAGGTCTCCGAACATGGCACTCATAAACATTGAAAATGAGATAATTAAAAACAAACTAACAGCGCAACAGGTGCTAAATAACTTTGCAGAATAAAAACCGTGAACTAAAGCGTATACAGGCTTTAACTATCTCATTCTTAGGGCTTAATAAAAACGTAAATAATTGTTCTAAAATGTTTATCTAACTTCATACCTGTAAAGTACTTATAAGTACCAGGACCTGAACTTAAATGTTTTTAAGTACAAATACAAGTCTCGGTACTCAAAAAATTCTCAAGAACAAGTCCCGATACTGGTACTTAACGCACTTACTACAAATATCGCCATACCGCGAAATACTTTAGCTCTTGCAAATTATTTAAATACACCTTCTAATAATAGAGGTTATGTGCTGTTATGGTCGTAGTGCACTGCATATAGCAATATGCTACACGGAGAATTACTGGAGCACGTACGCCGGCCGGCTGCCATACGGACAGTCCGCACGCACCCTAGCCCGAAAAAGCTCGTACCTGTCAGCGGAGAAGAAGAAGACAATAGATCTGTCTTGTCAAACCGTGAAATCGAAAGATCGCGAACAAAGTGAAGACAACGAAATCAACAATTTTCAACGGCATCGGCGGGAAATCTAACCCTTACGAGCAAATAAATCCATCACCGCCAACATCACTATCAGCTAGAACAGCTCAAATCTGTTAGAGAATCTTCAATTGCACATGCAGCTGGAATTGCAGCAGCGATTGCAACTGCCGCAGCCCCTGATTCTAATTTGTTATGGTCGTAGCATATTGCATATAGCAATATGCTACACAAAGTACTGAAGCAAGCGTGTAAGCGGCCGCGTCGAGCAGGAAATTAAAACGCCACCCGACCGAGAGACATGCGGAGGTCACGAAAAAGGGAGAAGAGCTCTCGAGCTGTCGGAAGTTTTTGGTGGATTGAAGAGAAGGATGATCGGAATCTGGCAAGGGAGAATAGTTTGTTCGTGTTGGATATTTTAATTAAATTAAATTAGAAGAAAATAGTAACAATTTTAAAGCGCTCGATACAGAGTACGTAAGTGAGATAAAAACAATAAAAAGTGAAGGAGGATGGCAGAGAATTTGTAGAGAAGGTCGGCGCGAGTTATAACACGCCTAGATGGAGGGATTCTTTCCCAAGGACACGACAAAAATTCAGTAGCTGTCTCCTGAAAATTAATCGGCCAAAAGATATGGAATGCATTAAGCAGAGGTTAACTCAGCAAAAGAAAATGTTCACCCTCGGCAACTGATTGAGATAAAAGTTTTCGCGTCATGTTCCACATGTGAAATGACTGGGATAATAAAGATTTCAGCGTATAAATTCACATTTGAGATGGACTAAGGTATTTAAGACTTTTTTTTGTGCATAATTTTTCGCTTGAAATGGACTACGATGCTTAAGATTTTTGCGCATAAATGCACCTTTGAAATGGACTAAGATATTTGAGATTTTTTTGCGTATACATTCATATTTGAAATTGGCCAGGGTATTTAAGATTTTTGCTATTCGACACAGTTTATGACAGGTAGCGCATTCCTTGAGATAAGTGAGCTATCATGATTTAGATAGTAGTATGAAAACAAGAAATGAACAAATTTAAATAACCACATTAATGATACTCTAGTGGTTACGTAAACAATTTGCATATGGAAAATCCGGCAAACGTTGTAAATATAGAACCACATGTGTGGCGTAGTAATAGCAGAAATTTTCTAAACTATTGTATACAGCTAAAGGAAGCTTTTAGAGAAAAAAAAACCTATAATAATCTGTGTATTACTTCACATAATTCTCAGGACATTTATATATATCAACTTTTGATGAAGCATAATGTCATGTTCCATGTACAGTATCCCCAGGGAAGACCCTTGCTAACCGTTTACTTGTAGTGCCCTATATTTAGCTCCAGAAGGCCTTCTTGAGGAACGAAAATAATAGGGTGAACGACAAAATTTCTTTTTCTATATACTGATACCTCCTTGGGTATACTATTATTCCTGATATAGTTATACATATGTATCATTTTGAACATAGCTTATCTAAATACTGATAATTGAGACATGTCGTCACATATTAATAACCAACCGTCTTAGTGTTCGCATAACATAATTTAGCAATTATTGTGTATTGAGTTATAATAGCCCATATTAAGCAGGTCAGGTGTCAGGCATAATCAAAGTAAGGTATAATAAATTAAAGTACTGAAATTATTATATTAATACATACATACAACTACGGGGGTGAATTTAAGCAAAAAAAAAAAAAAAAGCAAAAAAAATGATTTAGAACGAGATGGCGAACTAGATTTTTAGATTCCCCTTTACTATCCTGGAGCCCTCTCACATAGGATGAAGGTCGTCTAGGCTCGCCTAGTCAGTCTTTCTCTCTTTTACAGGTCAATTAGGGACTCTGAAGAATTATGCCCCTCAGAGTCAGCTGGGAGGATGGGGCAGGCAAAGAAGGCAGAACATCTGCGCCTTCGATGGTATACAGGTAAGTGACGTAAGGGTCCCTTCAGGACCGAATGTGTGCCGGCTTTTGTTGGATAGGCACGATTTTTTTTGATTATGGCTCACGGCAGTGGCAGGTTTTTTTGTGGAACCTCCCCACACTCTCCGCCAATAGCTGAGGCGAACTAGCGTGCCGCCCTGCAGTCCACGCTGCCAGTCAAGTGATCTGTCAGCTCAGGCTGGCAGTCGGGACTTTACGTCCCAAAGCAAATCACTAACTGAAGTTCCATAAAAAATTTACCAGCAGCAAGTCAGGGTGGAACAGGTACACCACAATCACCACCACAACAAATAATATTTGCGGCCACTGCCTGCACACCACTCACCTTCACAAACGATAGTGCCTTAATCAATTTACCACTTAAAAGTGGAAGCGGTGATAGTAAGGGTAATATATCTGCTAGCAGCCCAAGTGGTAGCGGGACCAGTTAATGGGGTGCATTTACTCGCCCACGTTGTGGTAGCTCATATGCCCGTCCTCATGGTCCAAATTGGCATGAACGTTTGGAATGCGGTGTTGAACCGAAATTTGAGTGTCCTATTTATCACAAGAGATTCTACAGCATATTGAACGGATTTAACTTAAGTTCTGAAATGCAAATTTGTTGCGATTACCGAGAATTAACAGAAAAGATGTCAATACATTGACTTTTGAGTATAGGAAAATCTAAAAGATACGCAACATGGTGCAGTACACAAATTAAACTCTTCCAGTCAACTGTTTTGCAGATTGTGTTTGGTACGTACATAAACAATGTAGATTATAATATAAATATATAATTATAAAAAACGGATAAGAGTTGAAAAATTAGTTTCACTATCAATGAAATAAGTAAATAGATAAAGAACGCATTGAATAAATTAAACAGTGAGAAAAGATTGTAGGCATAGTTGCTTTAAATTTTATCAAAAATAAAATTTTATTAATTAATTTTTAAGATAGTTATTTGGAAAATTTGCCTTAGATTACAAATAATTTTTGGTATTCAGGTGCAAAAGGTTAATTTTTCCAATTGTAACTGTGACATGTAGGCAGGATATATTAATCTCCTTAAATTTACTATTCATTTTTGCATTGGTACCAAAAAGGTACAAAAGTACACAACTGATTTTACACCATAAAGTTTTCGAACTTGATTGATAATGTCTGCATCGTGTGGTGACATAAGATTTGTGCAGAAAAACTAGGACTGCATGTAAAGAAGAGGGCAGTTATAAGCTTGAATACTAACATTTTTCAAACACAAGTAGGTTAACATAAAAACAGACAACTTTGATTTATTTAGAAAAGTTACAAGCAACATTTCAGTTTCCTATAAACTCGTTTTAAGCTATAGGTCAATGTAGACATTTCCCGCTCTTTACATAATTTAAGAAAATCGTCGTCACCACATGAAAATCAGTACAATGAAAATAGAAGGAAATCAAAGAAAACATTTATATATCCTATTGCGAACAAAGCAGTTGCAATCAATACTGGTAGTCATTAAGGTAGTTTTAGTTTCAGAAATCTAGATTTTATTTTATCACCCGAAGTGTATTTAGCAGAAACATTACAAAAATTATCAAACTTTTCAAAAACGTAGAAATTAAAGGAACGATTATAACGTAAATATAGATCACTGAATACTTTTCATTTCTCCTTTCACTTTCCTGGAACCCTCTCCCATGAAGGTCGTCTAGGTCCGCTATAGTCTCTCTCTTTACAGGTCTACCAGGGACTCTGAAAATAACTGCCCTCAGAGTCAGATGGGTGGTTGGGGCGTGGATGGGTGGTTGGGGCGTGCAATGACGGCATACCATCAGCGCCTTCGATGTGGATGTAGGTAAGTGACGTGAGGGTCCCTTCAGGACCGAATGTGTGCCGGCGTTTTAGTTTGTAGGCACGAAATTTTTTTTGTATATGGCAGGTGGTAGCGGCAGGCTTTTCGTGGAACCTCCCCACACTCTCCGCCAATAGCCGAGACGAGCTAGCGTGCCGCCCTGCAGTCAACGCTGTCCGCCGAGTGATCTGTCAGCTCCTGCTGACAGTCTGGACTTCACGTCCAAGCCAATCACTCAATATACTATCATAACAGTGCACATCGACAGAGCCTCAAGAAATCTTACCGCTTTCAGTAAAATAGAAAGGCAATTAGCACAATTGTTGAGAAGGTTGGCAATCAAGTGCAATACCCCGCTCTATTCCTCCGCACCTTTTGAGCGCGTTGATTTTCATTTGCAAGTCCTGAAAATGCTACACAAAGGCAATCATTATCTGATGTGACATTTGTTTTGCTAAAGGCTTTACGATATTTTATGATATTTCGTAAATGGAAGCCTCATCCAGTTATTTAAATGGCTATAGATTATTCAAAATTTCTGATTTGAGTTTTTAAAAGCTCTTGAACGTTATAAGTACCATTACCAGTACCTGGACTTGTACTTGTACTTAAAAGATTTGAGGTATGGGTCCTAGTACTGGGTACTTAGAATAAATGCGGGCATTAGGAAGGGCGTCACTATCATATCAGTTTCGTGCATGGAACTTGAGGATTCTGATTTATTTTCGTTAATACGTAGAGAAGCAATGGAGGGGATGTGAAAAACAAAAGGCTCTGTGAATTAAACGAAACCATATTCTTTTATTTTTCTTTTAAAACCGTGCAACTGATTCCAATGATTTAAGAAAAATTGAAACCGCGTTGGATGTTGGAGTGGACTGTAGGGAATAGATGAGTGTCGCTTGGATTCATTCATTCACTTTCAATCAATTCGCCAATTACATTATGTACGAATCTATTTTCACAATAATTTAAATGTTCGACTAAAACTATTTCGTAAATAGTCGTCGTCGTTGGTCTCGATAAGCAATAAATATCGCTCGATCGCCGAATGTTGACTGAATAGTTATCCAAAAATTTATTGAATGCTGATGACTTATACTAACTGATAAGAGATGTACCGTACTCTGTACCGAGTGCTCAATAATATTCAATGAGAATTATAATAAAGAATGGGAAACAATTGAAAACTGGTCGTTATTCCTCTGGTCTCTAACATCGGAACCTCGACAAAGACTACCCTTCGACCCGAATGCACACTGCAGTGGATTAAAAATGCTAATCTAGTTTTTTTTTCTTGGTAGCGGAGTTAAGGTTTCACGTAGGAAGACAACATATTAAAAAAATAGTGACGCGATGTTTGCGACTTGTAAACTGACAATCTTGTAAGTGCTCAGAGCAAGCATAAAACATTTCAGTCAATAGCTGGGAATACTCATGAGCTGGTATACTTTGCAAACAAAATCTTTGTTAAAGCCCTATGCACGAAAGTTGGGGGACAAGGCGCACCCCAGAAATAAATATTACTTACGCCAATGGCATTATTGACACTAGTTGCACCATCTCTGGACTCTATTTTGAACTACATAACCCCATCCCTGTTTTCTAACGAATTATGAGCTTTTTGTAAAATTTGTTGTTAAGTAATAATAATAATAATAATACTTTTATTGCTGGCTACTGTATAAAGATTACATAATCTTGTTAACATACAGATAAGAGGTGGAATTTAAATATACAGAAAAATCAATAAAAACTAACGATATATATATAAAATTGAAATGAGAATATAATGATCAAATAGCAAGCAGAACAAACCTAATTACTGGCAAGAGATTTTAGCACATATATGTATAAAAGAAAGAAAAGTATATAATAATAGTAAAAAAAAGAAAGAAGATTGCTTTACGGCTAAAACTTCGAAGTAAGTTAATTTCTTTAAACATTTACTTGATTTAAAAAAAGGTTTTCAGATATATGATCATATCTCCGGAGACCAAAAATATATCGCACGCAAGCATTATAACGCCACATTAAGTTTCCTACGATTAATCCTGTCAACATTGGAATATATTTAGGCGCCATAAGATATAATGGGAATTGTAAGTGCTTTGACAAAGCGCTAGCGGAGCTTAGAAGGTGTATACTTTGCATGATGCCATAAGTTTCTTAAGCCACCATAGACTTTGGCAACAGTTTTGTCATTGTGATAACGCCATGTCAACGTGCCATCCACAGCCATGCCCAGATTAGTTACCATTTCACTATATTCTATGCGAATGCCGGGACACTCACGATGGTAATTGGTCTATGAAAAAGTATTATGCTTTGCGATATAATTGGATTCAGCAACAGTTTATTATCCACAGCCCGCCCACCAATCCGAGATAAATCATTATTGAATTCATCAACACTGACAGATAAATTGTCAACATTGGCTGGAAGAATTAGTTGAACGTCATCAGCATACAAAAGTATTGAACAAGATTCCGGGACAAGTATCAAATCATTAATGTATATGGTGAATAATAACAGTCCCAAGATTGAACCCTGCGGTACACCTGAGCAAAGATGTAATAAATCTGAAGTTCGATTGTGAGCTACAGTAGCTTGTTGTTTACCTGTCAGATAGGACCGCATAAAGTTTGCAGCTGATGTACAAAATTCAAACTGACTAAGTAGTTTATAACATAAGATACAATGATCCACCGAGTCAAAGGCCTTCGAAAAGTGGAGTAAACACAGAATTGTGGGTTGTCGTAGTTCAATGTTTTGTCGCACCTTCTCAATAAGATAGAGCAGAGTAGTAATAGTAATGTGTTTAGCTCTAAGACCAGACTGTTGATCGGAAATTAGATTATTACTATTAATAAATTCCCGGATTTGACTGTATAACATGCGTTCCAATACTTTGAAGCGTAGATGCTTGACTTTTTTTCTTCGTTGGGTATACTTTTGGAACCTTTCACTGAGCTGGAATGTGATGATGTGGTAATTGCTGTATTAAATATATGCAAGATATGCCTAAATATGTATGGAAAAATAAGCCTAAGGAATCGAATGTCTATGTTATCAAGACCAATAGCATTAAATTTAATAGATTTAAATGCCAATACTACTTCGTCAAAGGTCACATTACGAAACGCAAATCAACCATTACTTGCATCATACGATTGCTCATGAGAATCTGGTTCAAAGGAAGTATTATGTTGTGCACTATTTATAAAGTAATCATTCAATTCATCCGGATCGAAATTACATGAGTTATCAGCCTTAGGAATAATTGCTGCCTATTTGATATTCCTCCAAATCATCTTAGTTGGTTGGTTTGAGTCAAGTTTAGCATTAAAGTAGGATAACTTTGAATTACGAATTGCTGAAACAGTTCTCTTATAGTTTGCTGTTAACTCAGGACCTCCGTACCTTTTCCAGCAACTTGTTATGATCGTAGCGTATTGCATATAGCAATATGCTACATTGATAAATACTGCAGCGTGCATGCCGGCTGCTGTCAAACAGAATATCCGAATGCACCCAGACCGAGAGAGGTGCGTTTCCTCGAATGCGGTGTGGCATGCTGGTTGAGATGGAGAAGAAGAAGACATCGTCTCTGTCGTATCAAATCCTCCACAGTGAGTACTTCGAGAATTAGCCCAAGAAAATTTCTGTAAACATCGGCAAGGAAATCCACCCTGTAAGTAATTTTGGAATATTTTTTGGTGCTAGCATTAACTTATTTTCAAATAATGAAATTATTTCACACAACCCCGCACAAAATTGGCCACCTGCAGTATCTAAGCAGCGGCTAAGATTTTCCGCTGAGAATTTTTGGCATCCAGTCACAACCTGTAGAAGCAACACCAATCTCCTCGAGGCCGGATAAATAAAGAAAATGGATACTATTCTGAGCCAGATGGACCAGATGAGCCTCGTGGACGTCCGAATACTCAAATAATATACCCCATAGGTTGTACGCCATTAAATAGAACCAAAGAGTTCAAATCAGGTTCGTGATAAAAATTTAGAAATCAAAGATTAAAGGTAGCCCAGAACCACATACGTGCATATTCGTGGTTTGTCTAAGACGAAAAAATCGGGATTATAATTGGAATATACCGCCACGGTTTAAGGACCGATTTTAAAGCTATTCTCTGATCGCCTACATACAATAGAGTAATTATGTACATCGAGTGTTAATTAGATTATTGATACTGATACTGATTGATACGGACGTAAATGTTAGAGCATTCATTTTCAGAGTGATTCAAGATTATAGGGATGCTATAGCATTCGAATTTAGAAGCCACACTATCATGCATTTAATTCTATTTTTTTTAGTTTTAATTTTTGAAATTATGGACGCCATAGTATTCATAGCTATTAACATGTAATATTCTGAGCACTCGCAGACAAAATGTGACTAAGCATCATTAGAATTTTTACTGTCCGCGAATGTGTTAACGACTCAATACATAAATTACGTAGTAAACTAACAAAAGAACAATGAACAGGATCAATGTGGTAGTTAAGTATCAGAGTTAATAGCGAATTAACAAAGAAAATAGATAGTTTAAAGAAATGGTATAATGATGCGCCATTAATAATAAGCATTGATATAATATGATAATATAAGAACAACTGAAATAGCTATGAAAGCAATATTAGAAATTAATAATTAGAATTAGTTAATTAAGACATACGGGAAAATCGTCTTTCTTTTTCGTTCTTATTTTTTTGTACACATGTACATATATATATATGTATGTATGTGCAGACCTAGATCCTATCGATTGAAATTACCGACTTGTGTTAACCGTAGTAATTTTACTTATAGTTTTTCTGCTAAAATTCGATCAATTTAATTCGATAACAACTAAACACTAATTAAATAGAAAGAAATTAATTAGAAAAGGAAAAAGAGGGCGATGTAAAACGGGACAAGAACTCAAACCCCATGCAGACCTCAGTAATGTTTATTATACGCATATTTTTCTAGCTTTAAATTTAATTCGCACGGCAATAATAATAATGAATTAATTTACACCGTATCTAAGATTTATCAAAAGGATTAAATATGTAGAAAGGTTCATAGTATGTTGACGAACCAAGCAGTAAACATATATATGTGTACACATATAGCGAAATATAGTATTGCATAAATAACCTTCGTAGAGTTATATATATATACAGGGTGTCCCGTAAGTCGACGTCAAGCCGGAATCGGGTGATAGACCAAATTATAACAGTTACCAGAAAAATATAAAAAAACTTCTAAGTCTTGTATTTTTCAAATTATAGACATTTTTTTGATTTCGAGAAAATGTACACCCTGTGATGGATTTTTAGCTCCTGTTACTACAAATCTTTACTTTTTTTCAATTTTATTTTTCTTATGTAATCCCGAATAGTGCTTATGTAACCTGCTGCTTTAAATTCTAAGCCTACTGTTCCAGCTTGGAAGAAAATGTCACATTTTGCCGAACCAAGAATAGAAAATCAATATTTCACCCAACTTTAACTGACTGTAATGAAAAAAAAAATGTACTACGACAGTTTGGCAAGTAACTTTAATAGTTGACGCATTTAATAAGGATTCTAAATTGGTATAACACTTGCTACAGTATTTCTTAGATTACGGCAAAAAAAAATTTTTCTTCAAGAAACCCAGTTTCGAAAAATTTCTTTTCACCTACTAAAAATGATTCTAGTGTACCCAAAGCTTGCCGTAAGACCGTAACTTTCAGATTTTAGTTTGAGTGAGACATAGAGTCATTACATGAAGTGTAAGTGAGCAAGATAGTGATGCTCGCTCGTCAAATCATTGAGTTTTTACAAATGTGCATCGTCTACTCTCCACAGATGGCCGACTTCCAAATTCCAAGTACATGGTGAAGAAAGATTTCCTTACCTTACGAGGACGTAGTACTTCAAGCAGTTGAAGAAGACCTAAGCACTTTGGTACGTGCAATCCAGGAAAGCACAGGAGTGCCCAAAAGTATAGCTAACCGAATTTTACAAAAACATGAACTCCAGAATTACAGAAGCAGTTGAATTTGTCATCAATGGAAGATTTGTCTGTCTGATAACCCGAAGATGTCCAACTTGTATTGCAGCTGAAGGAAGGCAGTTTGAACATCTTTTGTAAATAATAAATCTTAGCATCCAAATAATTGGTGTTTAATTTTAAACTTAAGGAAAATTTGTCCTAAATTCAACAAAAAGTTAGGATCTCTAACTTGAAAGCGTCACTATCTGTCTCACTCATACTTCATGTAATGACTCTCCGTCTCACTCAAACTAGAATCTTAAAATTATGGTCTTACGGCAACCTTTGGGTATACTAGAATCATTTTTAGTAGGTGAAAAAAAATTTTCGAAATTGGGTTTCTTGAAGAAAAATTTTTTTTCTTCCATAATCTAAAAAATATTGTAGCAAGTGTTATACCAGTTTAGAATCCTTATTAAATGCGTCAACAGTCAGAAGTTGGGTGAAATATTAATTTTCTATTCTTGGTTCGGCAAAATGTGACATTTTCTTCCAAGCTGGAACAGTAGGTTTAGAATTTAAAGCAGCAGGTTACATAAGCACACTATTCGGGATTACATAAGAAAAATAAAATTGAAAAAAGTAAAGATTTGTAGTAACAGGAGCTGAAAAACCATCACAGGGTGTACATTTTCTCGAAAACAAAAGAAATGTCTATAATTTGAAAAATACATGACTTAGATTTTTTTTATATTTTTCTGGTAACTGTTATAATTTGGTCTATCACCCGATTCCGGCTTGACGTCGACTTACGGGACACCCTGTATATACGTATACATATATAGGAAATATATAAGAAACCTACTTATATACATATCGGTCGATAGACGAGCACGAGCCACTTCCACATATGATGGACTTTGAGTTTTCTAATATCTATTGTTGTTTCCCTCTTTAATCTTTCTATATTTTATTTTCTAATGCGCGAATTTTGTTATAATTATTACATTAAAACTCCCGCGAAAAGGAGACAGGCCATTGGGGATATAACCGTATGGCAAATAAATACCCGGGTGTGATTATTTTTCGATCACATGAAATATATTATATATATATAGGTATACATGTATCAGCATTACTATTATTATTAATATTACTACTACCTTTTAGTTAATGTAACAAAATTAAACAGTAAGCACGGAATAGATTACGTCTAGGAAAGTTTGAATATTTAGGTATTTTGTACTGTAAAATATATATATAAAACAGAGAATTTTTATAACGTAGCCATGACTTAGAGACTTTTCATTTTCTCCTTCACATTCCTGGAGCCCTCTCGCATGAAGGTCGTATAAGTCCGCTCTAGTCTCTTTACAGGTCAACAAAGGGACTCTGAAAACATCTGCCCTCAGAGTCAGATGGGTGGTTGGGGCATGCAGTGAAGGCATACCATCTGCGCCTTCAATATGGATGTAGGTAAGTGACGTAAAGGTCCCTTCAGGACTGAATGCGTGCCGGCGTTTTTGTCAAATAGGCACGAATTTTTTTTGATTATGACAGACGGCAGCGGCAGGTTTTTCGTGGAACCTCCCCACACTCTCCGCCCATAGCCGAGGCGAGCTAGTGTGCCGCCCTGCAGTCAACGCTGTCCGTCGAGTGATCTGTCAGCTCATGATGGCAGTCTGGACTTCACGTCCAAGTCAAGTCACTCAACATAGTTCCATAACAAACTATAAGCAAAATTTCGCTCCATAATTAGTGCCCTAATGTCATCATTGAACCAAGGAGACCGAAAACAAGATTTTAATGAATACTCAGGCACAAATTCATTATATAAATTACCTATAACCTATCACTAAAGTATTCCACCTGGAAATCAACATCAGCAGTGTTGAAGATGGGATCCCAATCTAAAGACAGCATTGCTTCATTTAATAGTACGGTATCTACTCTGTTGAGATTTTGTACTGGTGCGCTGGAGAGGTCTGATAAAGTGAGGAAGTGCTAGGGATGACACTACAGCATGATGATCACTAATTGCGGGTACAGCAACCTCAATTTGTCCATTAACGAGATTAAGTATATTGACAATAATCAGATCCAATAAGCTAGAACCACTATCATGATATCGCGTAGGTTTGTTATAAATGACCTGCAGAACTATACTGATCAACTGCATCACAAATTCATGCCATGTCTGCGCATCACTTAACATATTTATATTAAAATTAATTGGGTATGCTCTTGAGAGTTGCATCAACGTATTATAGAGCTCACCAATGTCATTCACTCTTGGGGTGTTAGGTATGTTCTCAAAAATTTGAGAATTACAATTTTTTATCATTTAACTCCATTTTCGAGATGTTATTAGGACGACCCGTTTTGGCTCCAGATTTGCTGACTCAACCATTCTCCTTCATAAATTCTCGTCTCGCCGATTTGTTTACAATAAACAACATAAATATAAGAAGTTCTTCTCTCTTAAGTAGAAGGCAATCATATATAGTTTTAAAATAAAGCGCATTTATTATACTAGTTGTAAAATGAATTGAAAGTTGTCTACCATCTTTCTGACGCCATCTGGTCTTTTTACAAAGCCATTAAAAAAAATTAATAAGGACACTCAAGTATGAGGGAAATATTTTTAATATGTTAATGAATTATCCAATTTAAATAAATTTTAAATATAAAAAAGAGAAACTCAAATGAGTGAGGAAAAATACATCAGATTTTAAGAGTAACATGAAAACAAAAATACAAACTAAAAATGAAAATGAACAGAAAAATAAAAGCTACATCAAGTAAGGTGACCATTCAAGAGACGTTTGACTTGAGCTTGAGTCATATGTAGTTCAATTTCATGTCAATGAACATTAAACAAAGGAGGAGGAAGGCCACGAAGAGGAAGTATAATAAATCTGCATTGAACTGCCTGCCTCAATACGAGTAAATGGACAGAGTAAAATGGTGCCCAAATCGGACTGGCGTACTCCAAGGTCGGCCTAATAAAAGCGTAATAGAGGGTAGTCTTGATTACAAAAGGATCATTCACTACTCTTAACAAAGCCCAAAGCAGTCTTAGCCCTATTGACAATATTTAAAATATAGTTTACAAATCAGAATCTGGAATCAATAATAACCCCCAGATCCTTGGTGCTGTGAAGCCTAGACAATAAACTTCCATTGATGATATAATTCAGGTATGAAAGAGTACACTTACGATAATAACACGTAACAAAACACTTATCAATATTCAAAGGAAGAAAATTCTTAGAACACCAAAAGAGTGGAAGATGTTCAAGTCAGAGTTAATCAGAGCACAGTCATCGTCATTCGAGATATGTAGCTCGAAAAATCTTGACATCGTCAGCATAACAGAGAATTTTGGTATGAAGTAGTAACAAGTGTAAGTCATTGATATAAATGACAAACAATAGAGGACCTAGATGGCTACTTTGGGCTACTCCAGAAGTATTAAGGATGTTTCTGGTTAGTATACCACGTGAAAAGATCGATAAAGATTGTGAGGTTGGTAGCAGTCAGTTACAATGGGCAATATAAAAACAAGATTATCTGTAGCAATATGCTCAAAGTGGTTGTTGGAGAATGCTTCAGGATGTCTCCCAGCGCTCTAACTAATTTATTTCGTAACTGAATACATTTTTGGACCTTTAGACGCACGATGTTTGCTTAAACGGAGAAAAGGGTAAATAAAATGAAGTAAATATCTTTATGAAGAAATCAGTCAGGAATCTGACACTGTCCCAATCTTAAAGGTGGAGAAGGAAATTACTGTAAGTATATACGATTTTAAAAGTGTATGTGAGGAATTTCAAAATTTCAAATGGCAATGATGGTATTTTGGAAAGATCAGGGTCGCGCTTTCAAACATGTTGGCTCTCAAAACGCTCGTAAAAACGTTATCAAAACATCTGAACAGACATCTCTCACTGGAGTAATTACGTCAATTAAGTTGGGACTACAATTTCATAGTAGAAAAGTTTATAATACGTCAAAATTTATGGTTCAATCAGGGCTAATTTAATGCCATTTCCTCGAATTTAATGCTTTAGCATTTTTTTTAAAAAATCCCTTTAAATTCCTAATTAAGCCCTATGTTATGATCGTAGCATACTGCAGACAGCAGTATGCTACACTGTATGCACCCGAATTGGAAGGAAGAGGAAGAGCGTGGGCTGTCAAAAAGTTGATGGTGAGTGAAAAAGTCACAAACGTGAAGGCTGAAAAGAAACGTAAAAACAAGTTTGAGAAGAAAAAAAAAAGAATCAGAAAAGTCTAAGAAGATAATCGTGTTTGAGGCGGTCATCGGTCACGATTCTGGGACCGCAATTATAGTGCGAACAAATTTTGTAAAAAAAAAATTCGACGAGATTGATGAATTGTTCGTTTTCCATGTGATGGATACAGTGAAGAATCGATTTTGGTTTTATTTGGTACATCCGTGAGTGATTCTAACGACTCTTGAGGAACGAATACCACAGCACAACAATAAATATCGTGCCTCCTGAAGTATTTCATTCTCATGCTGTCGTTAACGGATCATCACAGGCAAAAATGTTCTATATTGGGTCTAGATCCAGAAGAGATTCAGGTTCCCACAAAACACTTTCCTGATGGACCGTCAGAAATTGCTAAAGCATACCAGGTATTTCTAGTACTGGAGAAACTGAAATTGGCTGGATTCTGCCGAGAGAACTTAAAGGTTTAAAAGTTTTGTGTTAAAAGGACATAGGACTAAGTTCTCCCTTGATAAGATAGCAATAATTGCAAACAAACAGGCAGAAACTCATGAATATTTTATACAAGCTATGCGAGTTTGGTAATTTGTGATTTTTCAGTTAATATATCAGTTTTGCACAACAGAAACCCCTTCTGAGTGAGTAACTTCAAATAGAACTCAATCTGGTCCACGTTAATCACTCTAAATACTTCCATAACACCTAAATATAATGCACTACAACTATTGTAACAATACTATTTAACCTATTGTCATTAGTGCTAGATAATAAGGCTGGAGGATCCAAGGATTTAAAAAAAAAAACAAAATACTACAGATTAAATTCGGGGAAGTAGCATAAAATGAGCCCTAATTGAGCCCTAAATTTTGACGTATTCAAAACTTTTCTATCATAAAATGGCGGTCCCATGTACCTACTACGGACCACACAACATCTTTTATGACATTTTGCCATACAGTAGTAGTTTTGTATTATAATAGTTGTAGTGTACAAACCGTATTCTTCATTAATGCACAAAATACCCACGTAACAGAATATAAAACATGTAAAAAAGCTTGAGTTGGTCTAAAGGTGCATCCACACATAACAAACATTGGTAAAAAAACATTTGTCAAACATTTGACAAACAATTTATAAGCAGTTGACAAATGTTTGATAAATGTTTGACAAATGTTTGTCAAACATTTGTCAAAAATCTGATAGGATATTTATGTGAAAAATGTTTAGTTTTAATCATGTATAGTCCGAGTGAAGTGACCTGCATTGCAGCATCTTTCGTCGTACTTTCCTCAACGTTTGAGGAAAATTTTCTAAAAAGGAAATGGTGGAACAGAAAATTTCTAGACAGAAGATTCGAGTACAGTGGTCAAATCTGGCCAAAAATATGAAGGCGAAATACAATCCAGCGAAATAGTGTAAGTGTAAATGAACGCCTGGCCATTACTCTGAGGTTTTTTGCAACGGGTGATTTTTATAATAGATACTTGTTTAAAGTCTTAAAACAGTTGATGTCAAAAATTGTTCCTGAAGGAGGTATTAATAGTTGTGTTGTAACCATATACATATGTCGGTAAGTATTAACATAGTAAAAGATCACTTTTACTGGCCTTTTGTGGCTTCTGTTTTCCACGCCGATACTGAATAAACAATGAGTTTAGCTTTCGGCATGGTTCACCCGCAGAAACTGATAACTCACTTCCAATTGATATGAATGGGTCTATTACGTTTTAATTTGTCTTTGTGCTCTTCACTTGATTTGCCCCACAAATTTCGGTGTGTAGAATGCAGTTCTATTAAAATATTTATAATATTTATCTACTCTCATTTCTCACTCATGATTACTTTATTATTAAGTAATTAGAAAAATTTCAAAATGAATTCTCACTACTGTTCTCCACAGCTATTGAAAACTGACTGCAAATTGTATAAACTTTAAAAAAAATCTAATGTTTTCCATTTCATTTGGAAATTGAAACTGTTTTAAGAATCAAAAACTGCAAAATTTGCGTCTACCTACACTGATCAAACATTGCACATATGTTTGACAAATGTTTGTCAAATGTTTCTCCAAAATTTAGAGAATATTTGTTATGTGTGGACCAAGTCTGGATGGACTATGTTGACCTAAGTTGACTTAAGAGAGCAAAGCACTCAACACAATCCACTTCTTATCCACAACGACCAAGAAATTTCTACCCAGAACTACTTCATAACCCTTCTAGACCGCAATACCCATGGCTATACACGCCACAATATCCTCAACGAAATTTGCAGCAATATCCTCAACACTCTCAGGTACCCAACTACAGTAATCTTGGAAATCCTCCTAAACCAGAACCAATGGACGTAGATCGATCAATCAGATCACGCCAGGTGAATTATCAAAATAGGCAAAACCTCCAAGGTCCCGCGTACAAAAGACCACTTTCGAACCAGGTACGTCAGTCGCAACCCGTAAAATTTCAAAGAGCTCATCATGTGGAGCAATCCCTTGAAAATTCCGATCTACAAACCTACTACCAAGAAGTGGCTAGTTCTGATGAAGCATACGTACAGACGCTCGCAGCCTACACTAGTTCTCAGGAACATGCGGATGGGTCAGAAAATTTGCAGCATTGCGATTTTCCCAACACTGAGGAAACAGAGGAATTCGACGACATTCATTTTTTAGATTAAGGAGCTCTTCGCTTCCCTATTTGGAGCACACGGCGAAGAGCGGAAAAATAATCAAATTCTTAACCGACACTGGATCCAACAAAAATTATATTCTGCCACGATACGTCAGGAATCCCATTCCTAAATGCAAACTCTGTAGCGGGCAGCATTCAAGTAACACATCATACGTTAATAGACCTTTTCGGCCCTGAGCGTAAACTAAAATTTTTTATCCTGCCAACCTTTAAGTCTTTCGATGGAATTATTGGCAATGATAGCTTAAGAGAATTAGGGGCAACAGTTTACATAGATAAAAATTTTATGACGATTAGTCCAGACCAGAAAATCCCTCTTAAAGAATATTTTTCGAATTCAGTGAACGTAATAAACCCTAGAACAACCCATTTAAATTTAAAGCAAAGGCAAAGATTAGGGAAAACAATCACCAGTGGCCCTAACCTATTCGCTGATCCCGACGATAGACTAAAATGGTCTAAGATGGACTAAGTTGTTAAAACCAATTCTTTTGATACCCTAGATGCATGTCCGTATGCAATTTCGTATGGTCACCTCCTCTGGTAGCTTCTGGATTGGTGTTGGAGGTCTCTAGTACTGTTGCTGGGGTGCCCGGTCCCCCGGTGTTACTGGCACCCCGGTGGCGTTTCCCGATCTTCTGATCTCTTTTGGACACTTACAGTCTCGAGACAGAATGTCTTCTCGGCCGCAGCGTGAGCAGAATAATCGTCGGGGATTGCGACATTCCCGTGAACGGTGTCCTCTCTCTCCACATCGCCAACAACACTCTCCTCGAGAGTATGTCTGTCTAAGCGGTAAGACGCGAGAGGAGGAAGTTGTACGGCTAGTGACGGATTTCTGGGCTTTAAGTTTCTCTAGCTTGATCTGTTCGAATTCTTCTGTGAGCTGATAGAGTTCTACTAGATCAGAGAAGTCTCTTCTGCGGATGTACAGCTTGTACTCGGGTCGTAAATTTTCATACATATCTCTCTAATTTCTGATTAGGTGATGAATCGCTCTGCCATCGCATTAACGACTGGATGGCTATAATAAAATCTTTTGCCTTTTCTCCAGCCTTTTGTACGCGGCTTCGGATATTCTCGGCTGGTCTATCGTGAAAACGAGGTGGGAGGAAGAATGCTTTAAATTCTTCGACGAGCTCTGTCCATCCTGACCATCTCTCTCGGTTGCTTCTATACCAAGCTAATTCATTCTTAGTTAGTAACTCTGGGAGCATTTTGAAGAGTCGGTTTATCGGTATCTCGTAGCAGTCGGCCAATTCCTCAATTCGTTCGAGGAAGTCGAGGGGGTCTTGACCTTAGTAAAATTTTACTGCCCATTTTCGGACTTTATCCATAATGTCGGCATCGGAAAAATGGACTTCTTTATTAGTCGGGGTGTATTTGAGCAGGTCAGCATGATGCTGAGTGCTTATCTCGGAGTCAGTTTGAGTACTGAAATTCGTACGAGACTCTTTTGACATGGTCTGAGCTTGGGTTTCTGTACTTGCTGTCCCTGTCACAGAATGAGAAGGAATTATGTTCAGCTCTTCGGAGGACTGAAATGTTCGCTTCTCTTTAATAAAGTCGCTGAGGCGCTTCCTCAGCTCATCTACGGTACCTTGGATATCCAAGTCACGAGCTTCTAGCTCTTGGATTAGTTCCTCTTTTCGTAGCAGGTATATTGTTGTTGCAGTTAGGTTTGAGACAGGCATTTTTATCCTATTGTATCCTTCACTTTTACTACTCTTATTGAGTCTGGTCAGCGAGCTCGATGAGTTAGGCGATCAGACAATTTTTACTGGGTTACTAGTGAAGCGCGAAATTAGTGAGGGACTAGTGAAAACCTAGCACGCCATGTGAGTAATCCCCGTGCATTTCCTCAATAATTACTTGGTACGTCGAGTTTGATTTTTGAAGTGGTTTTTCCCATATATGTATTTTCAGAACTGTTCGTCGAACAGTAAAAATGATTACAACCAAATTTCATAGGATTTAATATTCTGAAGAACTTGTCCGTACAACAATTATTTGTATGGAAACAACATGTACGAAATTTCAGCTATCTACATCAACGTCAGTGTCCAGATATATTATGAAAAATGACATTTTTGTATGGCAACCCCACGAAGGAGTTTCCCGATTTGTCCCATTTTCTAGCTTAATTTTAATTTTTTTTTTTAAAGAGGCCGTTTGCAAAATTTCATCTATCTAAGAACACGTGTTTGCGAGTTTACGTGCGGACGGACAGACGGATATACAAAAATCAAAATAGCTTTTAATATTATGCGTGGGTGTCCAATTCATTTTTCTCTAGCATCATTGTTTCTATGTGTTACAAACGGAATGACAAAAAAGGAAGTGTTTTTAGACACAACAGTAGCCATCATAAGGATTAAGTGTTCTTTGATAAATTACATTATAAGCATAATTAGAATAAGTTTTTAAGAATATTAAAGAAATACAATGGAATATAGTGAGCAACTAGAAAAGAGTTGTACACCTTTAAGCTCTCATTCGTTAATTATTATTAGTATTGAACAATTTTGTATTTTTTTTTGTTGTACCTATGTACAATTAAAATTTCCTTTTTCTATATAATTTCTTGTGCAATTTTTTATGTTAAAATCCACATTATTTAAAAAAAACCATGAACTTGAGCAAATATACTAAATTTCGTCTTATTACATATCTATTTTTGCTGTTGCTGTTGTTGTTGTTGTTATTATTGATATGTTATTACCTACTAAATTTTTGTATAATGTAAATGGCATTCTCCAGCTAGGATGAAATATCATCGCGTGTGTGTGTATACAAATGTTAATTTTCATATTTTGATGAACTTTCAAAAATCAATGAGAATATCAAGAATTGAATTTTTCAATAATAATAATTAGTCTACGATTTTTAAACTTTTATGCCTGGAATTAATTTTTAAATCTGAGGTAAAACTAAAACTGCATAAAAACTTCTTTATTTGAGACTTGGATTTATTCGATTTTCTTAGTCCTATTAGCACTGGTATAATACTCTAAGTAGAAGTGTAGAATATTCAATTAGCATAGCTCAAAACTTTTGTCACAAAGTCGAGAAACGAAATTATATATATGACAAAAAATATGAGAAAAATTCAGAATTCACAAGTGCGAAATTCCATTTCCAAGTTACAAATAACGCCCCAAAAATTCAATTGAAAATTAAATGACAACAATCATATATTATGTAGGTGAATTGACTATTAGAATAGGGATCCCTCAAAGTTATGTTTTGATACCATAGTAAAGCAATAAGATTAGCATGAAAGAAAGCAATAAAATCCGCGTAGAACGATTATGGAAAAGGTCCTGAAAAAAAGAGAAAAATTCATGATATTTTCAGGCCAATTCCATATGAGCGCCGTATGCCGCGCCCCTTTTTGACGGCGCGCTATGAGAGTAACCCACCTTGATCAAAAAGTTTCAGTAATGACCCCACTGTGTGGCGCACTCAGTCATCCGATTTGAGTTCACTTTTTTTTTTAGGTTGCCACATATATCATTGACATTCCCGCCAAATTTCAGCTTCATAACTTCGCTCTTAAGTTAGAGTTACGCCGTATTGAGTAAATTTGCTTCTGTGCGCGTTTTCGATTTTTTACGATTTAAAAAATGGAAGGAATCAACTTTGCATCAACGTGTGTTTCTATATGAAATTTTGTGTTAAAAACTGATTCAACGGTACGAAGTCCTTGAAAGAAATTTTAGAGAAGTGTTTCGGCAACGATTCTTTATCGAATGTTTGACACGAACGCTTCAGATGTGGTCGTGTGTCCGTCGAAGATGACGATCGCAGCGGCAGGCCATCAACATAAAAAAACCGATGAAAACATTTACATTATCATGGTTGATCAATTTACATGGTCCTTCGAAGCGGGATATTAATCTAAGAACAAAGCGTGTTTAACGAACAAAGAAGTGTGATTGGTGAGAAAGTGATTGTGATAACGTGAAATTTACATTCAATTCGCGCTCGCAGATCTCGATGCGCATATTAGTGAACATCCAGAAAGGTCAGTAAGTAAAGCAGACAATCTAACGAATTAATACGTTTAATCTAAAATAAATTACAAAACTAACAAATCCGTACCTAATTACTCATTATTAAAATAGAAAATTAAACACATTCCACTAAATATGGAAGCCCTCTTGAAAAAATAGAAAAAGGCCAGAACCGCGCTCACCAACTTCGAGGAGAATTTTCGCAAGGCTAATAAGGACCGGCTCAAGAAAATCGGAAACATTTCGGGGCGCTTAGAAGGTTTAGAGCCACTGTGGAGTGAAATTCGAGAACTACATGGAAAAATTTCAGAAATTGCTACAGAAAAGGAAGAATCGTCGCTCCCTTATTTCATTACCAACGAATATTCTCAGTCGGAGGAATTATTTTTCGATTTACGTGGGGATCTCCTCAAAATATCGAGAACCCTGTATGCAGAGCACAATCTCAAAAGCGCAACACTAAACGAAAGCGATCTTATTAAAGCCAATAACCCCTGTAATGAAATTAAACTTCCACAAATATATATACCTAAACTTTCAGGAAGCTATAATCTATGGACGTCTTTCCACGATCTTTTCGTGTCGCTCATCCAACAATCAGTCACTCACAAATGTCCAAAAATTGCATTATTTAAAGGCTAATCTAACGGGTGAAGCTGAACAGCTCCTTCGTCATTTTAGCATCACGAGTGATAATTACAAGCCAGCAGCGTGAGAAACTCTCCGAGAACAGTATGTAAAAAGCAAGTGTCCAAACCGAGACCGCGCAAGCTATTAAAAATTTAAAAACCTAGAAATGAAAGTAGAATATTGGGATGCCATTGTAATTTTTCATACAGTGCAAAAGTTACCCCCCCCCCCCAACACACACCAGCTTTGGGAATAAAGTTTGTCCAACACAGCAGACTCTAAAATATTTCCAAGCTACAAACAATTACAAACATTTCTTGAAAATCGCTTTCGTACGTTGGAGGTCGTCTCATCGACTAAAGGTAATCATGTACCAATTGAAACCCGATCAAGGTACCTCAACAAGGGAAAGGAAAGCACCCATTCCTTTCACACATATTCAAATGTGTGCTTACTCTGTCGTCAAGATCATCTCTTAAGGCAATGCCCTCAATTCTTAAAAATGGAGCCCACAAAGAGACAAGAAGTTGTCAGATCTCACTCATCACTATGCCTCAACTGTCTCGCACAAAGTCACTCAACCCAAAAATGCCACAGTCGGCATAAATGTTTTCAATGTCATAAACCTCATCACACTTTACTTCATGTTTTCTCCAACACCACAAGTAAACGTTTACAAACTGGTAGTCAGCCCCCTCAATTGCATAATTTTAAAGAACAGAATCAGAAAAATCATGTAGCACCCTCACCAATAGAAGCATCAACCTCAGATACCCTATCTTATCACATACTTGGTGACAGTAGATATAAATGTGTTCTGCTAGCTACCGCGTTGATAAGAATACGAGATAATACTGGATCTATACACATCCTCAGAGCACTATTAGACCAGGGGTCTCAGGCTTTTTTTCATTACAGAAGCAGCAGCCCAACGCCTTCAAATGAAGAAGTCCAAAATAGTATCTTTAATACATGGTCTATGTAAAAAGGACCCAATTAAAGCATACGCAGTAACTCACACAAAACTATATTCTAATTTGAACACGAGTTTCGAACTACCAATTGATCTTCTAGTTTTGCGTTCACTCACAGACATGCTCCCACCACGTTCGATACCAAATTGAAGCTGGGAGCATTTGCAAAACATTTCGCTAGCAGACCCTGAATACATGAAACCCGGAAGGATTGATTTCCTACTCGGAGCAGACATTTATGCAAAAATCCTGTTAACAGGAGTTAGAAAAGGACCCACAGATTCACCCATTGGCCAAGAAACAGAGCTAGGATGGATTGTATCCGGACCCGTTAACGTACATTGTTTAACTGATTCACCCTCCATACGGCTCATTAGCCTACATAGCCGTGCTGATATAAACAAAGTTCAGAGTGTGCCAAAACAATTAATTTTTATAAGTTTTGATGTAGTTTTAAAGAAATCCAGAAATACAACACTGCAACATAACCTATTCTACGGATCTTTAATGGAATACATCTCAGATAAGTAATTAGTATATAATTAAAATGATAACAAATTCCAGCTTGTTAGATATTCTACAGTGGGATGAACAATCGATCAAAGAAATGTTGTCAGAAAACTGCAAATTAACCATCAGAGAACTGGCAGATGCTCAACACTTATGGTTCTATTCAAGAAATGTTGGTCAACGTTTTGGGCTTGAGACGTGTTGTTGCAAGACCTGAACTTCATGCAAAAAAAAGAACCGCATTCACATCGTGAAAGATATGATTTTCGAGCCTGAATCCGACCCAACATTCATAAAACGCTTCATTACTACTGGAGACGAAGCGTGGGTTTATGAATATGACACGCAATCCAAACATCAAGTAAGTGAATGGCGTACACAACTTGTAACGAAGTTACATACATAAATCTAGGCTAGACGCAGGCAAATTCGAATTTTCTAGCGGCAGCCAGGACATACAAGGCACGCATGTATACCGCAACTGAGAAGCTAGCCGCCGAGAGAAGAACACGCTGTTGTTTAACAGCTCAGTAGTAACCCGTGCTGGTGGCGTGATGCATTCTGCACACGACACCAGCAGCCAGAGTGCCTATAAATAGCCAGCCACCAGTAATGAAATCAATCAGTTGATCACCGAGCGTTCAAGCGGACATAAGTCAAAATTAAACCACCGATCGCGCAAATAATCCGACATCGAGAAGTAACATAACTCCAAAGTCATAAGAGTTGACCCCCGCCAGTGGACTACCAGAGGATTAGCTTTAAAGTCAGTTAGCCCTGATAGATTGGTCAGTTGTCTCCTAAAACATCGCCCGTCCAGTCCTATCCGCAAGTCGTGTCGGCTAATTCAACGGCAAGCGCACGTTAATCGTGTTGGTCAGAAGAGTAGAGAGCGCATGCTTACATTCCGTTGCCGTTCCCCCGTGTTGGTTGTTCTGACGACAAAGTTCACGTAGTCGTATTGGTCAGTAGAATAGTAAGCGCATGCTCCGTCCCGTATCCCTCGTGTTGGCTACTCTAAAGACAAGCGCACGTTATCCGTGTTTGTCTGAAGAGTAGTAAGCGTACGCTCCTATCCCGCATACACGCCGTGTAGTTATAAGCAAGTATAAATCAGTGAGATTAATATAGACTTAGTAGTGTGAATTAGTTAGAATAAGAGACCGCCCGAACCGCAGAGTTAGAACAGCGCTCTGAACTTATCAACGTCGGGAAAAAACGGCCCTGGAAAAATTCCTGACCGCACACCAATACCCGACGTTACAACCATATGAGTCAAGAGAGAAAAAATCACGTCGTTTTCAGGTAATGTTCACGGTTTTCATGAATTGCAACGGTGCTGTACATCATGAACTCTTGCCCGAAGGTCAGACAGTCAACAAGGAGTATTTTTTGGACGTTGAGATGTTTGTGCGAAGCAATTGGCTAAAAAAGGTGCGGATTTATGGGCAAACAACTTGTGGATTTTGCACCACGATAACGCATCGTCGCACAATGCCATTCTTATCCATGATTTTTCTTTTTACCAAGAACAGAAAGAATACCGTCCAGCAGCTTCCCACAGGAAGTGGGTCACAGTCCACTTGAAACCACTCCGGGGAACGCGTTTTAGCAGCCGAGAAGATATAATGAAAAAATCGAAGACGGCTCTGATGGCCATACAGAAAACCGAATAGATAAAATGTTTCGAGGATTGGATCAAGCACTGGCATAACTGCGTTGCAGTTAATGGAGAGTACCTTGAAGGGGACAAAATTAACGTTGATGAATAAACTTTTATTTTTAATTTTCTACATAAATTCCTGAAACTGTTTGATCAAGGTATGTATGTACATATAATGGACCTGTACACACAAACTCCCCGCGACAAAAAGGCCGCGCTGTGGGTGGCTGCGGAAAGCAATTTGATCTTGCGTTCTCGCTTCATGACGCGCGAAGTGTAAAGCGTCATGAGACCTACTGCTAGACATCTGTATTGCCACATGAACTGCCAAATGGTCGTGCGTCGTTTGAATATAACAATTTTTTTCGGAAAATTTCTTAAATTTAGGATGTTTCAAAGAGAAATTTCCGGTGGAATATCTTCCGCTGTTTAGTGGATCTATCCAAAAATTCTTTAAATTTTGTTGTTGTTGCTTTTTTTAAAGTTTTCTAACAGAATATAAAAATAAGACACTGTTTGGAACATTAAATCAAAAGTTAAAATCAAGCTAAATAGCTAAAAGAAATTTTGTGTGTGGATGCAAAATACCATCCCAGGTATTTTTATTCTATAAAAATTCATTTTGAAATTACTTAGTTATTTATTTATTCATAAGTAGAGCCCAATTTACCTTAACTATCCTTAGAAATGAGCCTCAGTAACGGTAATTTTTTCAAGTCAATTTATTAAAACACAATTCGACAGCAGTTTAATACGAAAAGAAGAACCAAAAACAACCCAGCGAGCGTATACTAACAAGAGAAATCTCTTTCAATAGAAAGAGACTACCCATCAGAGTAGGCATCATTTGAAAATACAAAAATAAATAAAAATGAATTCCAATTTTGAAAGAAAGGATTTCACGCAGCTTTAAGGAAATTAATCATGTGCGTGACAGAGAGAAAAATACTACTTGATTTGCTTTGAAGGGGGAAATGTTTACATTTTGCAATAACCAAGCACATTCCCTGATAGCACAAAAGTACTGAAAATGTACTTCGATAGGCCTGAATCGAAGCCTTCCAGCTCCAGTGGAAAAGGATAGGCAGTCAGGAAAAAATTCAGGGGTAAACACTAACACATATAACCACTGTCGCGTTTTTAAATGATTTATTTGCGTATGTAAGAGCAGGACAGGTGCTCTACCAAAACTGAAAAACCCGCATTTTCAGGAGGGAAGCATCAGTTTTTCATTACTTTTATGCTTCAGGCTTTGGGGGGATGAATTCGGTACTTCTAAACTAATATTCGGGCATATTTCAGTTGTTTTGAAGTAGTGAGGAGAACCACACCATTCAACCATAATTCAGGGGGTATAGATTTAAAAAAAAAAACAAAAAAATCTTTTCTTTTAATATATTTAATACTTTTAACAAATTAAACTTTGGCATTTATTTTGTAATATATCTGTTGCGCGATTTGGGCACACAACGCTTCATCTCCCGCTCGAAACTCAAGATTCCCATTACTGTTCCGGACGTATCTATGAAATATTGAAATTATGATAAACAATCAAATTTTGCTTGCTATTCATTTGAGATTACCGTAGCCACATTTTCCCACGGCTCCATCGCATCTTAATTTTTTGCAGCACTAACATAAAATTGATCTTACTAATTTTTAAATATCGGCATACTTTACTCGCGTTCTCTTAATGTGCCAACTTACATACCAATGTACGTCAAAACTTCTTTATAAGCCCTGAAGCGATGTAAGCCAATTAGAATGAGACAAATCTATCAATATACTTTTAACTTTCTATGAATATTGAACTAAACCGCTGCTGTGAGTACTGAATCAGCCCTGAAAAGATGCTAAAATAATGAGTGAGAGGAAATATATCTCGATTTTCGTTTTGGTTCATTTCATGCACAGAACTTTACACTATCGAGTTTTCTTTTTCTTTGCTTCTTTTCAGAGCAAGTCCAAGTGGAAGAGGCCTGCTTTATAACTGTACCCAAGCTTAAGTCTTGTTGTAGCTGAAATGAAGAAAGGAAAATTAATACAATCCAAGCCTGTTATTGGAGCTATGATCCTTTTTGCCGTGAGTCTACTCATTTTGAGGTTCCACAGAGTGACGTATGTTTAAAATTCAGCAACGTTAAAAGCTCTCTGCAAAGCCTGACTCCATATATAACACTAACATATAATAAATACTAGCGTTACCGGAAAACATGCATTAAAACCATTACCGGTAAACCTGACGTAAATAATGCATCCTTTCACCATGATAAAAGGAGGACTTCATCCTATTACCAAAGATAACCTAAGTTCATAAGTCACTAAGTTAACTTTACTATTACCACCAGAAGTCTGCTGCGACAACAGCACCGTGATACGTGAAGAGTTCCATCCTCCGCCCCAGGTTGCCTACATCGTTACAGTGAGTACTAATTGAAAGTTTTATTGCTTACTACACATGCATGACTGGTTTCCTCATCTCTTCACAAAGTACTCTGAGAGAGCTCTAAACGCAAAGTTGATGTTTATAATCTTCCATTGATCAGATCAATTTTTTAACACTGTTCTGTCGGATGCAAGTCCTTTAGATCACAGACATATAAATAAATGGGTTCCTAACCTTGCAAGATCCATACATTTTAGAAATATTTAAACGACAACATATTTTCTTCCTCTCCTCTTCCCTCGGTGCCATTTCAAAGCTAGCAACTAAATGCAACCAAAATATTTTTTTCAATTTATTTTCATGTTTTCATGATTTTTCTCAGATTTGAAATTCTTACACCTCGGTAAGTTTCGGTTTTGTTTTTTAAAAAGATCTCAGTTGACTTTCAATATTGAATTTTTTCAATTTATTTCATTTCCACCCGATGGACATTTTAAGTAAGGAAAAACATGCATGGTGTATTCTTTTCACCTGAACTAAACTATAACTCGTTCGGTTCCTAAACCTAAAGTCTTTTCTTCACCACACTGACACAAAGCTGGTTACGGCTCGGAACTAAATGTCAAATCAAAATTATTTGTAATCAAAATTAAAAAATTAATATCATAAAGGACGAACATATTCGGGTATTCTACTTCCTTGCATTCTTTTTAGCTTGTCCCCATTCGGCGCAGGGATATGGTCGGTGTAGATCTGACAGCTTCTTGTTCAGTTCAGTGCCTGTTCAGTTTTGTTGAAAGGATTTCACCATTATTTTGCGAAAGATAATCTGAACAGCTTTCTGAGAGATCTGTTAGTCGGGAAAATATGCAATTCACCTGAAAAGAGGTAGAGGCGCAAGTATGCGAATCATATCTTTATTTATACTTTTCATTTTGTGTTTCGGCAGTCGTGAGTTAAGCAGCATAAATTGTATTTGTGAGTTTAAAACATTAGGGGCCGTATTCACCAAGCCATTTCATTGAAATTTAATTTAATTTGTGTTTTCGTACTCCCGTTAGAGAGGGTTTGGGTCCACTCGAATTAAATTTAAAGTTATATATGTATGTGTTATTATAACAAAACACAAGTGTGACCTAACCCTCTCTTACAGAACTACTAAAACAGAAATTAAATTAAATTTAAATTAAATGGCTTGGTGAATACGGGCCTAAGTGCCTTAAAAGTCGAAAATATATTATTCAAGTGAGCTATGAAAAACAAAAAATATTATAAAATTTTATGCAATGTTTGTAGTTTATTGAGTGTTCAAAACGGACAACATCTATAAACAAACATGTGCCATGTAAAAGACGTTAGCCGTGAAAAATGGCAAGTGATTTTGGCCTTATTGAAAACTAAGATGTTTTCTAATCGGGATATAACAGAGTGAAAATATTTCGGCGTCCACAGTCAACAGAGTGGCAAGAGAATTACGGTCAGAGGTCTGACTGCTGGTAAATAAGCGGCTAAATTGCTGTAGAATTAAGAAAACGACGAAGAGAGAACGGATAGGAAAATTATCAATTATCCTGTGCTACAACGTAGAGCATCGGATCGTGTTTTATTAAGGCATCTAAATGATCAAGGAGTGAATATATCGGTCCAGGTCATGACATTGTGGCGAAGATTGTAGGAGATAAATTTAAAGTGTAGGTGTCCCGCAAAAAACGAATAACGATAATAGTTATTACACCCAGCATTTAGAACGATCTGAATAAAAAATGAAGGGTTTAATAAATTTTGAAGTCAAGGAAGAAGACCAACGGAAGAAATTTTCCAAATCTAACAACATTTTTGTATTTCGTTTAACACTTACCTCTTGTATTCTAGGCTAGATTAACCTAAAAACTTTAGGAGAGGACACACTAAATCAGCTCTAGTTGCGGTGTCCGTAGGATCCCAGTGGGCTAGTCACCTATACACGTCTTAACCTAACCTTCAACTCTTTGGCAATATCATCCCCGACTTTGTGGTTTTTTCTAATATTTTTATAATGTTTTAAATTTAGATCATATAAAATTGGGTATTCCATTACATGATTCGAATTCATTTTTCAACACTCACTTGAATTTGTACTATCCATTTTGTTCTAACAGCTCGCTTTAGACAACTGAAATTGTACATTGTCAATCGCTACAGAAATTCTTTGTATCGATAGGATCTATCGCGTTGGTGTTAGCATTTGTATTGAAAAATATGTGTAGCGATCTCTCGATGTCGCTTGGTTATCGTTGTTGCTTCGTTATCGCAATCACAATCACGACTGTGTGAATCAGGCTTTAATTTACTTCTCATCAACTGTTTTGATACTATTCGATTTCTTGGAATTTCGTTACATTTTTCCTTTGTCTCCGTATGGATGGTTTTATATACTTGACTCGATTCTAATCGAATTGAGCTCTAAAATAGGACCCTTGCCTTTGCAGAAAATAAATTATTTGAAAAATCTGGAACGCAAAATAGCTGGTATAGTTTTCATACTTTGAACGTAGCCCAGATCAGCGCTCCTGGGTTAATATTTATAGGATAATAATTCTTAGTCGTCTGATATACAAGAAGATATACAGTGAAACCTCTCCTAATGTGCACCTCCTATAAGCCTCTTATGAGCGGACAGGTATTGCTGTTAAGACACCTCTTCTAGGCGGACGCGAACATTATTTTTCTGGAATTTTGGTCAAATTGCATCTCAAAAGCGGACAATTTCTTTGGAATTTTATTGAAATTGATTTTTTTATCATTTGTTAAGATTCCAATAATAAATGTACATGCACATATGATGGATCATGAGAATCGCCTCAGTATTAGCTTTCAGATGCAAAAAGCAGATCCCGAATAGGTTGACATATGTACGTATGTTTTACATATAGATAGGCAACGAACAAAAAATATAACAAAAATAACGACAAATTTTTCCCGCAAAAGAGTAAGATGCATGCTTTAAAAAGCAAATAAAGTGCTAAAATATGTATTTTTACATTCGGACGGAGAAACACATTTTTCAATACTACTTACACATAAAACTCAAAAAGAGAGAAGTTGTAATTGTACATTTTATGGTCAAGGTAATTCGTATGGTTGATCTTAAGTACTTAGACTTAGGGTATTAATGTATGAAAGATTGTTCTATGGAACCAATCAGAACTCCTTTTGTTGGGCAACTTTTAGAAAAGGAATAATTTCGTAGTTTTGAAAGCATAGTGAGAACAATTTCTGATATACAATAAATGTTATGAATAATTCTGGTCAATAATAAGAGTTAGATATTTTTCGATTTTTATTGTATTCATTCCTTTGATTTGAAATTTATTTTTTCGGTTGATCCACAAAAATTACACTGGGCCGACACAATTTCTATCGTCTAAATTTTATTAGGCGATTCTTATAAATTTTTGCATATTAAAAACGAATCCGGTATTCAAATTCTCCTAGCTCTTATTATTGAGAAGAATTAACAAAGTTATTGATAACTCTTATTTCATAACATAAAAATATATAAATTGTGAGATTATAGTGAAGGTTTAACAAACCAACAAAAAAATTGATCTAAGGATAACTATTAAAATACAATTTTTGCAATTACGGCCCAAGTTTTTTACACATTAACCCAGAAGACGACAGATTGGTTATGACGAAATTTTCGATACCTACCAATTTAATATTTCACATCCTATAGTAATCTTAATGCACTGAAGAATTGGATTGTTATACTGAGCACAAATCAATTCCGAAGGAGGCAGTCGATATTGAAATCGATAATGAGTGCTACAATGAAATTGTAGCAAAAAATGCTACCCGTTCTCACAAAAAGTCCCATAAAGCTTGTCATCAGTCCTTACAAAAATTTCATTGAAAAACAGTATTAATCTTGTACCTAAAATAATTTCAAATTTTCGAAAACATTAGGAAAATGTGATTAAGACTTCTGGAATACGTCTACAAGAAAGCGGAATTGATGATTCCTTTAAAATAAATACATAACTAGGAAAGTATTTTCCTTCATAAAATATTAAACAATTTTTTTTTTTTATATAGTTTTTGCTCTAACTTGGTTCAAATAAATATCGACGTATATACACATACTGGTATCTATCTATGCTAGCGGTGTTTTTATTTTGACTCCCTCAATAACAGACATCCCGCTAAACCGACAATATTTCTTGGTCTCATGCCTATCCGCCTTAAAGAGGTTTCATTGTACATACATAAGACTAGACACAGCCAAAAATTAGTTTCGTGAATAGCCCTATCTAGTGTTGAACTCCATATTTCTCCCCTACCAGTTATTTACCTTCACCATTTACATGATCTATAAAAGAAAGAGTACCAAGAAAATATGATTTTAGTACCAGTGTCTTTAGCTAATCTCAACTACTATATCTATTCTTCTATTATGGGACTTATCAGTAAAAGTATTATATATAAATTACTCATCAAAATATGAAAATAATGTGGACATTGAAAAGTACCTAATAAATTCATCAAACAGACCCTAACCTGCCCTCTTTAATATCTTTGTTTAATTCATTAGAGATGAGCCATTAGTTATTGGGTGGTTTCAATATTTTTAAATGTGTATCGATTGCGTGTAAAATATCTTTAATTACTACAAAATATTTGGCAATTTTTATCTATTATTTACTTCGCCTTCAATTTTCACACTACTATCTACTCTCATTCATAATAGTATTCTGTTTTTATAAATACAAAAAATTCTTTTGTTCATACACCTTACACTTTTAAAGTATGCGCTATTTTAGCTTTTGTTACATTATAAAACAAGAAAAAACAAACAAACCAAAAAAAGTTCTTAACTTTATATCAAAATTTATTTTATTTTATTTTCTGTCACTATATAAGTTCTTTTCTTTTTCATTATCATCATCTTATTTGTAAACTACTAGTAAAGTGTTTTGGCATTTTTGATTGGTGTGATAAATAAAATCACGCTGTCATTTAAAGTTAAAGAGATAATTCGTAAAATTAAATGAAATATAATAATTAGTAAATAAGTAAATGCGTATTTATATATGTATGTATGTATGTATGTTTTTTTCTTTCAGCTTTTACTTATATCTTTATTGAGAAATTTTTTTCTTACAAAACGAAAGAGAAAAAAAAATGATGAAATAAATCAGTTTCGTCATTATATCTTTGCCATTTTGTTCATTAAATATCACGATGTATAAGAATTTTAGTATAAATAAGAATTAATATAAAAAAAAATTAATTAATTAATAATAATAATAATAAAAAAACCTTTGGTTTTGCCAAGTATTTCTTTTTGTCTGTCTGTCTGTCTGTTTACACAAAACACATTTTTCAGTGTCTTTCGATCCCTATCATTTCTTTATGCATCTCTTCTTTTTTTTTCATCAATAAATTATATTTACATCACAATTCATAAAAAAAATTAGGTCATATAGAAAGAAAAAAAAATAAACAAGAACAAAAAATTCAACTTTTACACAGTACACATTCAAAATTGTTTTGTTTTTTTTCTTTTTTTACTTTTATCTACTCTTAATAAATATGTGCCATAAAAGTTTTGCATTTAAATTTCCATAAATTATATAATATATATGCATTATTTTGTAATGCCATCTTTTGGAGGGTAGAAGAAACTGCATATCTATAGAATAATATTATGTATATCATCGTCTGGAATCGTTCAAATTGTTAAAAATCTATTCTTTCATTTTATATTATTATAAACTCAGATCAATCAAATTTTAGATGTTAAAGTTTCGTTGATCATCTGAATTTTTATTATAGATTTTGAAATATGAGTTTATCACGTTGTATATGTGCGTATAACATCACGTATAACCGCACGGCATAAGGGGCAGTGACCACCGCCAACACCACGCCATTGTTCAATTGCACATTCATAGCACATACACATATGTCCGCACATATATAATACAGAATCTATTGGATTTTCATAGCATATTGTACATTCAGCACCGGAACTGCCATTGTCACCTCCGCTACCAGCAGTTGTTTGGTTATCTTTCCATTGATTTAAAGAATTATAATTATTAATTCCATTAGATGAGGCTGTTATGGAAACAGGCTAGAAATAGAAAAGAGAAATTTGTTTTTCTGTTATTATTTAAGTATAAAACAATATTTGTAAATTTATAATAAGTATATTTTAATATCGATTCATTTCTTTTGGATTGTGGGCGGGATGGTCTAAATTAAAGAAAATATATTGAAGGTTTAAAAATGTTTTTACCGTTAGAAATTTTTTTTACATTCAGCTAGAGATGAGAAACTCTGAGCGGAGTCATCTCAAATATTAGTTAGTCGATGCCCATAAATGAGCCGACTGAGTCAACTCTTTTATTGTTGTTATTTGTGTTTTTCACTCAGTTTGGCTAGACTGACCACTAGACCACTTTCATAATTATTGGGACATTTATTTTGAAGTGATTCACTAGGACCTATTCCCTGGGATATTCTCTTTTCGCTCGTCAAACTACACAAACCATACAATCAATTGAGAAGACGTAAAGGAATAAAAACCTAGAATATAGAGAGAACAGGAAGTGTTGATACCTGTAAAATTCGTTTATGTAAGCATGGCTATTCTTAGAGGTTCTTAAAATATGACAGAACATATTAAAGAAAGAGATGCTAAAAGAATGATAATTGAAGCAAGACTGATCATTGCTCATATCGTGTATATCTACATAATTGAAGTTATGATCCTTTCTTTTATAATAACAGTTTCATCAATAGGTGTGTTCCATTGGGCTGTGTAAAGTACTTCCAAGTACTTCTACCTACGCGCAACTATTCATGCTTTCGATCGCGAGTAGATGACCTGAGTAGTTTCGCAACAACTTTACGCTAGATGGATTTGGATGCTAAGTAGTTAGTGAAATGTCAGTTAGATGAAATTTGAGAGAAAATGTTTATAAAGAAACTTATAAAATTATTTAACTCATCGAGATCAGGAGAATTATTCAAATTTATTATATTATCGTTATGAAAATAAATACGGTAATAACTTTTAATATAATAAATATCGAACAGAGACGAATTTTTATCCTTAAATTTTCTAGGTAGTAGGTACAGCTCGAGGAAACTAGCTCGGATATAGGTCCAGTTTTTCATAATTTTTTTTTTCAGTAGCCTTTAATGAAATTAATTTGAGTAATATAGTTATAATAATCCATAATCATTTTCATAAGAAACTTAATACAACAGAAATGTCTGAAATTGGAGGTTATGTTTTACTCTAGGCAACACACACAAACGACTTTTCCATTCGGAAAGTGCTCGCAAGTATTTTACACATCGAAATGGAACACAGCTATTGATTAGAGTGATAGAATCAGAAGCTCATGCATTTGTATTATGTAAAATTTTTGTCGACAGAGGCGCTCACGGCGGTGGTAAGATATCAATTTTTTTGGGATAGCAATCAGCCGATTCCGGTTTCTGTACAGAAAAGAGAGAATTGTGTAGCGTACTCTTTTTTTTAATGCAACAGGCGCTGTTAAGGCCGTGACACATTAAAAGCAGAAAGCAGCTGCAGAAGCAGAAGCAGAAATTCGACATTTCTGTTTTGTCAACCACATTGAAAACAGAATCAGAAAACAGTTACTTGTCAACTACAAAGGTCAGGTGCTATAATTTTCAAGAAGTTGATGTTAATTGTGATTTAGTTAGTTATTTTTAACAAAACTGATTAATTTTTTCTCCATAGACATTTTACTTTTCTCACATCAACTTCTTTGACACTTTTAAATGAAAGGACGCCAACAATGATACACAAATTTGAGCTCTCTTTATAATGGCAGTACTGAGCAGAAGCAGAATTTTTGAGATTTGATCAATTTTCAAGTTTTGCTTCTACTGCTGTCGCTATACCTCTGCTTTCAATTTATTAGTGGTCGAACAGTTGTATGCTTTCAGAAAAAATGTTGCTTCTGTCGCTGTTTTCTGCTTTCAATGTGTCACGCTCTTTACTGCCTGCAACTTGTACAAATTCTTTCGTGCACTGTCGTCTGTCAAATCGAATTACCGTCAAGATATCGTGTACTTGCCTTACCAAGATATGATCATTGGTAGCTATTGCGTAATTGAATCAATGATCATAGTTGGCCATCGTGTGCCTAGGGTATTATGACAAATGTATGTTCAGTCAGCTGCTTGATTTATTTACATTTGAAACAGCTGAGGAGTTTCCTGAGGCTTTTGGCCGTAGTGAGCACGACTAAGATCATTTTCGATGGGAACAAGTGCAATATTTTCAAACATATATCTTATTGCACCGCTCAGTACACGCTTGTACTGAGGTTTCATACGTCGGGCAACAGATTCTAACACAACTAGAATTTGACTACACTAAATCTGGCTTATTACACTTTCTGTTTTCTCTATATTCTAAGAGTAAAACTAAGAACGAGATAAGCGTTCCACTTGAAACTTTATTTTTAAAAGAACTATGGAATCGTAGAATCATTCCGAAAAAAAACCGTTATATTCACCTATAATAAAAGGAGAACAAACATCGATTATTCAGAAAATTGAACAGAAAGCGTCCACAAACGTGTTGAGAACAGTGTTGACCACATAATTTCTTTCTATGCTTTATAGTGGTCTATAAGTATGGCGATAGAATAATAGAATCACTTCAGGGAAGAATACAAAGAGCAAGACGAAGGAGTTTTTGGGTTGAGTATCTTTAATTCTTTAATATAATTAATATGCACCGAGAAAAAAGGAGCTTAAATACCTTTCGAATATACTACAAAATCAATTTGACATAGGCACAGTAAAGTGATTTTGCTAGCAATTAATAGATTGGTAAAGCACCAAGCGTAAAAGTACAGTCGTTGTCATTCCAAACATAATTAAAATAAATGCTGAAAAGGAGCTGGCCGAGATGGCTACCTTATGGAACACCAGAGGTCTTTTTGATTTCACACTAGAAAGAAGCTCTTGAGAGAATACATTGTAACAAAGAAATAAAAAAATCCAAAGTTTGTGAGCTTGAGACCGCAAATTTGGTGATTAATTTTATTAAACGCCTTACTCAAATTAATGTAGATGGTTTCAACGCTTCTGTGCCAGTCTTAATGGCAGAAATAAAGAAATTGGAAGAAATTTACTATCTATATATGCTGGAGTCGTGCTGGAAGATTCTTATAAAGAGTTTGCATTGAAAGATTATAAACTTATAAAATTAAGTTTCAAATAGCTTTGCAGTATAAGATAAATTGGCGATTAGTTGAAAGTTAAAAAAGGAGGTACGAGCATATTTTCCCTTCTATCCTTTTTATAAACAAAAGGACAGCATTATTTCAAAATAGATGTGATAACACAATCAGGATCACTGGAACAAGTTGTCTATGCGCAAAGCCCTAAATGTGCTTTGGTATGGTTTCCTCACGAAATACAAAATCTTTTATTTTGCGAGAAGTAGACGGAAAATTCGGCAAGTCATTAAAATTCATAAAATATTAATATAATAATCAGTCTTAAAAAAGTCGCTTCTGAAGAAGTCACAAAAAAAAATAGAAAATCGCAGACCGATTACTACTTTCCACATCCCGGAAAGAGCAGAGTAGTTACAGAACCATCGTGACCTTACGCTTGGAAATCACAAAGATTCTAAAACTATTTAGGCTCATATCTTAAGAATAAGTACCATTGGATCTCAATTCGCTACCCAATGCTTAGAGACTCTTCCAAGCTTAATTTTTCAATTTTTTAAATGTTTCAAATAGTCGTTCAGTAAGTAAAGGCGGACAAGATTAAATAGATCCTTTTAGACTTAGAAATTAGAACGGAACTAGCAAAGTACTTAAACAAGGTATCGTAGAAAAGCTGTAGAGCTCTGTCAATATCTCAGCCATTTAGAACGAACGATAAGTCAAAGTTGAGAACGCAAAAATCTCTATTTTTAAAAGTTTAAAACGAAGATGAACTATAAATTTCAAAACAAAAAAACAATATGAAGTGTTGGCTGATTACTCGTCTTGGGAATCAAAGGCGGCAGAAATTTTCTTACAGCGGTACCGCAACAGTCAGTAGATAATATCAAGTCTAAGATTCGATTAGACTTACCCTTCATTCATAGCGTTATCGTGCAGCAGTCCAGAAAAACAAACGAAATGCTATGCAGAAGAGTAAAAAGATAGAAAGTCATCAACATCAACTATTAATTTCTCTTCAATAGAAAGCAGTTTCAACTTTTTGCACTTATTGAAAATCACAAGACC